>CM070095.1:18421148-18909084 GCA_036178185.1 Liparis tanakae | reverse complement strand
AGGGTCTGCAGGTGATCCTCATAGCTCCTTACTGGCCACAAAAGCGCCGGCTTCTCATGTAGTGCAGGGACCTGCTGTCTCAGGCACGCAGAGAAATATTTCCTCCCCATCCAAAGAGGCTGGCTGTATGGGCCTGGCCTGTAGATGGTTTATTCTGAGGAACCGTGGGCCTCCTTCTGAGCGTGATTGAGATCATCCAAACTGCTAGGGCCCCTTCAAAGAGGTCTCTTCATGAAAGAAAATTGTGAATTTCTGAGAAACGATGGCTTCTGTGAACATGGTGGCCAAAGGGAAGTATTTATTCACTATCAAAGTGTACTTGGCAGCTATTCCTACCTGTCACATTGGTTTTAAGGATAGGCTGTGGGCCAGCATCTCTGAGTCTGCTGCGTCATGATGGGTGCATGCAAAAAATACCAGCTATATCCCACCGTGTTAAATCTCCTATTGGATCCATCAGATGAGGAGCTTCAAAGGACTTTCCCATGAGGTCACTCCATAGCTGTTTCATATTACATTACATGTCACTTAGCTGACGCTTTTATCCATAGGGACTTACAATCCTGTTACATTCGTACACCATAGACACAGCTACAGGGAGCAATTCAGGGTTAAGTGTCTTGCTCAAGGACACATCGACTAGGGCGGGGATTGAACCTCCAACCCTGTGATTGAAAGACGGGCCTGCTACCCACCGACCTATAGTCTCTCACATTGTGAGAAACTCCCTCATGCTACTCCGAAAACCTGGATTATGCAAGTAGGCTGGTCAATAATGGAAACATATTACCAATCACAGGCGACAATGTGAACCTCAATCCCAGCAGTTCGATAGCACTTCCAGGATGCTCCCCAACCGGTGGGAGCCGACTGGCTGTTTATTCATTTTTTACTGGATGTTTGGTTGCGTGCTCTCTCCAACTTTTTAATCGCCCTGGATTTCACATGGAAGTGGTTTTAATCATGAGGGGTCTTCTACTTATCAGTCTTTTAACCACTTACTGCATGTTAACATTAAGCCATTCACACACACACATCCATGCACTGAAAAACCAGCTTGCAAAGTAACTGATTCACACAGCAATCTGGGGTTCAGTATATTGCCCAATGACACTTGGATATGCAGACTGGAGGAACCGGGGATCGATCCGCCAATTAGTGGACGCCTTGACGCGGGGATCTCTGCTGAACTTTGGACTCTATTCAGCTGAAATGCCTGAGGGCGTAATGATGTCGGCGGCATGTCTATCAACAGGACGACTTGCAGCTGTCAATTACTTCTTGACCTTTGACCGGCTGCAAGTGATCCTCCTAAGTACATTTCCTGGTTGCTATCATATAATGACTTAAATACTGCAGCAAACAGGTCTGCCTGTTTAGGTCACATTGAATTATATTGTGCTGACTGTGTTAAGAGTTTTGAAAAAGTCAACCCAATATGCCCAATATTATTTTAAAAAATCTATTTCGTAGTTGCAATCTAAATTTAAGCATTTTGGCATTAGCCATATTAAAATATAAAACAAATCTTAGAATGTTTACGGTCACATTGTATATGTATCATTGCAAACAGTCCATTGCAATTTCCGCTGAAATCAGGCCATCCAGGATGATTTCACAGATTTGGTTTAAACATTTTAAAAAAGCATCATAAGGGATTCACAATGATTTTGGTTGAAATCATGGATGAAGAAGATAAGTTAGAGGGAAACTAGAGTGAGAGAGGGAGAATGTGTGGAGGACAAAGTAGAGGAAGACTAAGAGCGGTGGTCTCTGATGAGATAAGGTCCGCAATTATCGGCCATGATGTAGATCGGTGATCCAAAATATTTGAGCCATGCATCGGTTTTACGTCCGACAATATTTTCACGGACCGGCATTCAAGGTATGGGGGATCAATATGAGGAAATACATTTTTACGACCTGTATAAAAACAAATATAAAGTACATACAAAGTACAACTCACCATTTCGCAAAATTGTTATTCTTGATATTATCTTCTGATGTTATCTTTTAACTCCTGATATTATCTTTTAATGCGGCCAGTACATAAGGGGCCACGTTCCAGTGGTTGGGGACCACTGAGAGTTATAAATTACTATTTCCAAGGATATCGAAAATAATAAAGAATATTGAAGAAAATGGCTGCATTTGTGATGTATTATTATCGCATGCACTTTAGCACATAAAGTGGAAAGATGTTATTCTTATTCTTTGAGTAAATACTGATTTATGTGAAAATGTATTAAAACTTAACATATAAGTCAGTGTGTTATTGGTGACAATGTTTCTTTCTGAATGTGAATTGTTGCCAGTTTTTTGGTCATATAATTAAGACATTTATGATGTGTTTTAGTGGTTTGGGGGAGTTTTAAAGGTGATATTAACGGTTTTAGCAAAGATGCATGTTGGTAATGCAGAGTTTATGAAGAGTTTTGAAAAACAATGGTTCAGTATTGACCGCTGCTTATTAGCAATTGAAAAAAAAGATTCAAAGAACACAGAAAAATGTTGCTGCACTTCTCAAATACGATTATATCTTTTGAACACATAAAGCCCTTTCATCTTTGCATCATAAATTATTGTGAAATCACAGTTAATATCCAAACAGAAACATTTCAATCTTCCAAGAGCTGGAGGGCAGAAAGCCAAATGTAGGTCAAGTAACAGATTCGTATTAAGCCTTTTTTCATATGTATGCTGATGATTTAAATTCACTTAAAAGGGTAATCGTGCATGGGAGGCTGCACCAACAAATTGGTTATATATTGAAGCGACACTGTGTCGGAAATTGAAAGCAAAAAGCAGAAAGTTCATATAAATCAAGTGAGTGTGTGTGATCTTGTGTGTGATCATGTGCGTGTGCCTGTATGTGTGTGTTTGCGAGCGTATGGAAGGACGCCCACAGCAAGAGTGAAGGAGGCTTGAATTATCCATCAACCTTATAAAACAGAGCACGGTTCAACCCGGACTCCGACACCACGAGATGAAAAAGGAGAGAGCTTTGACTTGAACTCGCACAGACCTCCATTTACTACAGTAAACATCCACGATTTTCTGAAAAGCTCCGAGATTTTCAACTTAAAGCGCTCGGAGCGGCCCGAGAACGCTCAAGCTTACGATTCTTTTCAAGTGTCGTAAACTGAAGAAAAAACGAACGTTGCTTCCTCTCATCCGTTCTGCGTAAGAGAGATCTGGAGCACGCTAGCATGCAGATGGCATCTTGCTTCAGAGCCTGTGCACACTGTGTGCCTCTGGCCACATGTATTAGTCGTCTGATTCGATGATGTCTTTGTTCCAAGGGAGGAGGAACAGATTTGTCAGTTTTGACGAACGTGTCTGCATAATGAATCAAGAACACGCTACTTCCTGTTTAACGTCGAATTTTGATAATTGATGCATGATCATTACATTACATGTCATTTAGCTGATGCTTTTATCCACAGCCACTTACAATCATGTGACATTCATACACCGTAGACACAGCTACTGGGAGCAACTCAGGGTTAAGTGTCTTGCTCAAGGACACATCGACTAGGGCGGGGATTGAACCGCCGACGCCCTGAATGTTCATCAAATATGAAGGTCTGTCGAGGACTTAACATATTACAGTAATTTCCTTCATTCTAGACACTTTCAACTTAAGCCTCCTATTACCTTTCTGGTCAATTTGACCCCATTCAATGTGTAACGTCTCTAAAAAAAAAATTACATCTTTTTTTTTGCTTCATATTTCATGACTTTTCCTAATTTATTGGGGACAACTGGGAAAACATAAAATTCACATGATGATATGTTTTCAATATCCTGAACAAAACTTGTATGCATCGGTGTTCTCTGGGGTCAATTTGACCCCTGGCAGTTTTTCACCGGGTAAAACATATAAGAAATATCAATATTTATTTAGGTAGTCAACAAACAAACATAAAGTATCTCACACTTAAACTTGGGAAACAATATTAATTCCTATCATTTTCTGGAGGTTTTAATTGCTGGGATCAAATTGGCCCCACGGGTAAAATATGTTAGTAAATTTGAAGGTAACAGGAGGGTTAAAACAGTGATTGTAAGCCATTGAATTTAAGATGTTTTGGAAAGTTTTTGGAACTCTTTAAACAGTGCACTTACTTGTTGAGGGGTAGAGCTGAAGGCCACATCGTCCAACAATGACACCCAGCGTGTCAACATTGAAGACATAGCAGTCGTGAATATCAAAGCGTGCTTTCAGACTCTTTGGGGGAAAGTCAGACTATAGGACCAAACACGTCTTCTATAGCCACAGCTCTCTGCAACGCGGACTGTAGAGACAGGCCTTGAACAGAGTAAGAAACTCCAGAGACCCTCCCAGACGGAGCGATCGACTCTCCTCTACAGTAAAATCAATGTGGGACCAGCCGCAAGACACTTGGAGAATGTAGAGCGCAGAAAGAAAAGCACAGAGCTGGGTAACCTTTACATACTCCCCTCGTCAAACGGTCGCCTCGTCTGAGCAACATTTTGTCTTTACTTTCTGGCCTGACGAAGAAAAACTCAATATGAGGGAAAACATTGTCCATCAACGTTCCATATGTTTGAGCAGCAGCATCATGATGTAAACACAGAGTCCACCTCCTCTCGTACCCCCCAGAGTCCTGATCTATTTGCTGCTTGATCCTGGACCAGGATGGAACCAGGTCTCTGTGAAGATCTGGGCTTCACAGTCACCAACCACCCTCTGCTTTCATCTATCCTATTTTCCTCCGAGCGGGACATCAGACAGCCAGGAGCATGCTGGGTAGTGGAGTAGCCTCAGGTTCTAGCTGGGTTAGCGCGACTCTCTCCTCCCTGGACCAGTTTGGTGGTGTTCTGTCCAGCAGGTCTGGTTGGTTGGTCGTCCGTTGATCATCTCAAGGGCCGCAGCACTTTCATCCCCACGCTTCCTTTCCCAATCTTGATGAATATATGAAAAATACAACATGCCACATTCATACATTAGCTGTCTTTACCAGCGGATCCTGTTCTGGTACATGAGGCCGGTAGCCTCTGCCAGTATGAGTGACAGGTCATCAGTCTACGACTGGGCTAAACGTACAGACGGGAAACACACGTTCTTCAACGAGACGTTTTACTGGCAGCTATACGCAGGAAAGGTGCCTAACAAGCTGTATTGGGAAAGCAGTGGTCATGTCATGTTGCTTTCAGAAAACCTGTGTAGACATAGTGAGAGAGACGGAGTGGAGAAGGAGACTGTTAAAGTTCACACAAATCTCGAGCTGCCTGGTTCTTGGAAGAAGAAGTCAAGCGAGATGCATAAAATAAACAGTATTTAACAAAGGGGAATCATCACGTCACTCCAAGGCCAGAGTCCATTTAGTTTCTGTGTGGCGCAATATCGTGTCTCACAAAGAATTGTATTCAGAATCATTCATTGAGCTAAATTCCCATTAGTGAAGGTTATCATGCAGACACCTTTCGATGACACAGCCTGCTATACGCTCACCGCTACGAGGAAGGCAAGGCTTTTCGAAAAAACAGCAGCTGTTTCTCACTTCCGGTTTTCGGAAGACTCTTCAAAATAAGATGGCTTCAAATTTAAAGCGTCCTCCGCCTCGAAATAGCTCATAATCATACTATATTTAGGATAACCATAAAACATCATACAATCATAATACACTGATCATACGTTCTCCTATGTTTCCCTCAATACATTCTTCATAACATTCTTCTTAATATCCCTTATTAAATTAAAACATAGGCTATCATTTACATGTGCAAGTACATATAAAATCCACGCAATTCGACAAGACCATTCCCCTTTCTCTCCTGAACAGGCATCTCCAATGTTTTGCTGTTAGTCTGTTACTTTTCTCTTACTTATTTTCATTTCATTTTCATTGCATTATGTTTTCATAGGTAGAGCTATGAATACTGGAGGAGACCAGCCTGTCTAGGTAGCTACTTAAAGAGCGTCTCGACACCCTGTGGTGTGGTGTGAATACACTCCCTTCAAAATGTAAAAGAAATACATATACTTTTGGTGTGGAACATTGAAATGACTGGATAAAGTAGGCTATTTAGTTCCAGGCTCCCTAGAGAGCCATTGTCAGCCATACTTGGAAAGAATTATTATGAGCCCTTATCGAGCCTGGAGTCATGAAACAAGAAACCAATCATTGCCGTCTCTCAGCATCCACTCGTCTCTGGATACAAACCTCGGCCATCAAGAAGAAGACGCTTGTGCCAAAATGCAGAACCAAGCGCTTGAAGCTGTCGATTGTACCGAGGCTTCTTCAAGCTGCTGAAGCCCTGACGTATGTTGGCACTTAGCACTCGAATCTAATGTGTTGTCAAAGTGGAATGTCTCTTACTTTATGCCATATGATAGCTTCATGTTGCTGCTGTGATGTTGTTTATTTAAAGCAACTGACTGTAGCACTGTGCCAGACACAAACGTACCCTCTGGGAAGATAAAGTCGAAAATAAAAGATGTACACTTCACAGAGAAATGGATTGTGGTTGAAGACAACAGAAGAGAGGCTCTTGACTGGAACAGGTACACTTGTGGATGGTGATGTCGCAGCTCCAGAGTAATTATACTTTTTAGCATCGGCTAAATGTCACTCATTGGTCTCTGAAGAGCTGTTGGCGTCTTGAGCCGTCGCCATCTTGGAAGTGAAGACACAGTCTGAGTCTCAAGATGGTCAGAGAGGAGGATCATTGGTGGAGCTGCTACGACTTACGGTTCGAACCAAAAGCAATGCGATTTTCCGCGTCGCACAAAATGCGTGAGATTACTCGCTCGACTATTTGCCGTGTTCACGCCATAAGCGTCGAGACGCTCCGCGAGGGGCGGGGCTTAGCTCTGTGTCTCGTCTCCGTAAAGACTGTTATCATTTCCTTCACCCACCACTCGCTTTTGGTGTGAACAGACCTTTACCTGGTACAACACTACCAAGCATGGATATATATATATATATATATATTAGGGGTCACGGAAAGCATCCATATTCTCTATTATGTTCCACTTAAACCTTGATATAATATAACTGGTTGATCTATATGAAAAGAGACCCACCGTACAGTTAAATCAGGCGAGTAGGATAAAGAAAACATAAATGTTGTTTATTAACAGATGATATGTGATGATAAAATCTTGACGGAGGCATTTAGGATCTTCAGGGAGATTTGTAATCGAGAGGCGTCTGCCATGGGCAGCGGTAAGATAAACCCCCAATCGGAATGCCCCCCCTAAAGGATGCTTACTCCTGAATGATCGATGAAGACGACATAAGCTGCAAAGACGTGAGGCATAATTAGGAGCATGACACAAATGTGCGGTTAAGAGATTAGAATCAACGCTTCACCGTGGATGATAAGTGTGCCCAGGTCAGCATTGACATGGACAGCTACCATTTATTTTACTTAACGCACCTCGGCTATAACTTTGAGACAGCAATGCTCTGCTTGCAATGTATAGGCGTTAGCCAGCAATATGGTCAGCAGGGGCCCTGAAGAGCAACAGTTTAAGCTAAACAACATGTCTGCTAGTGTCTGGAATAACAAGCAGAGTGTTTTATAGATTTGGCTAAGCAGTACGTCTCCTGCCACTTTTCACAAATCATTTCTCACTCATAAGACCCCGTCGACCTGACATTCAGCAGAGAATATATTCAACCCGAGAAGTCTGCAGTGAGTGGAGAGGATCTGACACCACTTTGATAGACGATGAATATGAGCCACTCGCGAAAATAGAATCGATAGGGCAGTACTTACCAGATGTGATGACATAACACCACTGACACCACTTACCTGATGGGATTGAGAGGACACCACATATCAGAAAACTATGAATAAAGGCATTAAGTAGAATATGATAAAAATGGAACAATTGCAAAATACACGTAAGTAGTAATCGGACAAATACGATGGATTTAAGTAATTCTATATATAGTAATACTCGTAATAGTAATATAGCCACATACTGAGGAGGTTGTCAGTGTGTACTTATACAAAATAGAATAGAATATGAAAAGACTTTCAGTGATGTGAATGATTAATCTGACCATAAAGACGTGAATTGAATGTTAAGGTCAGCGATGAAAAGACATGACAGTGAAGAGATGTGAAGCACAAACTCCATCGCCAGTTATATGCATATGTATATAGAACCAGAGCAAGCAGTGTAAGGTTGCAATAAAGACGTTTGTGGGGGAGATAACTGTCGGATGATATCACATTCATCTGGAAGAAGACTGCTCATGTTGAGCAATGCTAATGACTGATATGACACGATAGCTTCAGGTATCTCACGGAATGCAGATACCTTCATATCTGGAGTAGAGGGAGGTTAAAGGTTGGGGACCATTGACCACATTCACATCTGGAGTAGAGGGAGGCTAAAGGCTGAGGATCATTGACCACATTCACATCTGGAGTAGAGGGAGGCTAAAGGCTAAGAACCATTGACCATATTTACATCTGGAGTAAATGAAGGCTAAAGGCTGATGACCATTGACCACATTCACATCTGGAGTAGAGGAAGGCTAAAGGCTGAGGACCATTGACCATATTTACATCTGGAGTAGAGGAAGACTAAAGGCTGAGGACCATTGACCATATTTACATCTGGTGTAGAGGGAGACTAAAGGCTGAAGACCATTGACATAATTCACATCTGGAGTAGAGGAAGGCTAAAGGCTGAAGACCATTGACATAATTCACATCTGGAGTAGAGGGAGGTTAAAGGCTAAGGACCATTAAACCTTGATATCCATCTATTAATTTGCCTCCGCTTAATCCGGGGTCGGGTTGCGGAGGTAGCGGATCCAGCAGGCTGACCCAGACTTCCCTCTCACCCGCAACACTTTCCAGCTCACTCTGGGGGATCCTGAGGCGAGATATAATCCCTCCAGCGTGTTCTGGGTCTTCTCCCAGTTGGACGTGCCTGGAAAACCTCTCATGGGAGGCGTCCAGGAGGCATCTGAATTAGATGCCCGAACCACCTTAGCTTGAAAAAGCAGCGGCTTAACTCCAAATTCCTTCCTAATGCTCGGGCTCCTTACCCTATCTCTAAAGTGACATTCCTATTATGTTAAAAATACATAATACTATGTTTATTTTCCATTCAGCCATTATTTATATAAATAACAAGAGACATTTTTCATAATATTCAGATACGCCTCATGTTATACATATATTTAAATTTCATATTGGTCTATTCTAAATGTTATGAAAGGCGTTTACAATATATTTTTATTTATGAAATAAAATGTTTACTTGGACTTTCTTTTACAATGGAGGAAGGTAATTTGTCCTCAACATGTGGCTGGTGTAAAAGAGGCATTGCATATACTATTCCAGCTCTTGACACCTCATCTTTTCTGCATCGCCTTCTCCAGCAGTTCTACTAGCCCCGACTTCCAATGTAAAACATACATTGTCCCGAGCCATTCAAAGTCAATCTTGTGATATGAGTCCTTTGCCAAGTACCTGTGTAAATGTCAAATCAATGTATCATATTAACACATGGTTGAACAAAGGCTTTCTCGCTCGCACTGCAGATGTGTAGTCATTTTCCCACGGCTCAAGGAATGAAATGTCAAATCCGAGCGTTGACATCTCTTTACTCATTCCATCTATCGTATCAATTACTCTCCATGTCGGTTCACAATATTGATCCAGTTCACTTGATCAAAACCCAAAAGACACTGCTCAATATCTCACTTCTTATGTTCTGTCACACACACGCTTGCTATCAGCGGGGACTACCGGAAGGCCGGTGTGCGGTGATGATGTTTAGACGGATGCATGCACAGCTGTACGGAGATCAGTCTGATGGAATGTTGATTCACGGCTGATGTGTGAACAGGCAGACAGCGAGCGGATCGATGAACGCTAAGTTCTGCTCAATCGATGCATTCATTACCTCCTGTCATGGTCTTTAGAGACTCGTCATCACTGCTTTGTTTCTGTGCTCAACGATGTATCACTCATCCTTGTGAACATGATGGTTTATTATAACGTGCGTTCTTTTTATGTCAGTAGCTCTGGTTTTATCAGTTGTGTCAGTTGAAAAATTGGAATCTCTTAAAAACAACAATAAAGTGATGACTGCATCCAAGAAGACTGATTGAATCAACTTTGACCTGCAATGGAAAGGCCAATGTGCATTTTAGGTATGGGATTTTCTAAATATGTCTAAAGAATTAAGAAAAAGTAATACATGTTGTGACACGATTGAGGCCGTCACCAGTAGGTTTAATAATAATAATGTATACTTTATTGATCCCACAATGGGGAAATTCGTGTCTGCATTTGACCCATCCTTCGTTATGAAGGAGCAGTGGGCTGCAGTGAACCTGTATGACCATCTAACAAAGGAAAAGCCACAAAGCCCACAAGCTTCCGGGGTAGCTCCAGGGGTTGTTGTCATATACTCTGAGTGCGTGGACTTCTACTGAAGGACCATGATCCAGCCCGATGTGGAGGCACAGATGGCAGCTAAATCTATGGCGCTCTCAGGGGCTGTGTTTATGGTGGTAGGTAACGTACGGGCCTCACGTTCATAACCTGTCATAACCTGTCATAACCTGTCATAACTCGTCAATATTCATCACCACTCTCACCATTCAATGAGCCTTTTTGATTGCATCCATTATGTTTCTCCACACTTCAATGGGGTTTCCTCTAGTTTGTTACCCTGGGATGCTCTACCATCAATCACTTTTTTAATGCAAAAAGTCTTCATGAATTGAATTTTCTTGACAGTTTTAATAAATAACAGATTGATTACATCTTCAGCTCATATGTTGGCTCATCTATTTTCTACTTATGAATCATGCTAAACGTTTTTAATGTTTTGAGTTCCATTTGCAGTTATGCAGAAAGTAACAATAGATCTCTATTGTAACAATAGATCTCTATTGTTACTTTCTGTTCAAGTTACAGTAACTTTAGTGTAATCTATATCATATGTTATATATTTGGATGTGGGTATAGTCATGGAATAAATAAATAATTGTTGAATTAACATCTCTTCAATAAAAAGAAAAGTTATAATTAGGATTAATAAACACATAACCCTCATACATAACCTTCCATATCACTGTCACCAGCTCTCCTCTGCTTCATATTAGAAAACGAGCTCACAGAACTCACTGATGTTACAGCCCGCTCAGCTGGTTGTCGGACTGAAGGCTGGATTACCTCCCTGCTGCTCTGGATTAATGATCACGTACACTAACTTTGTACTTATACCTATGAAAGTACTGTAATGCACTGGAATGTGTAGACAACCCACGCATTCATGACGTGCAGGGCGGCCTCAAATGAATTCAGGTGACACAGTCTGAAGGAATTGGATGGGCCGAACCAACACGTCTTTAAGTCAGCAGTCAGAATTGTTTGCTTTATCTATTTATGTATTATGTTGTGTGCCACATAAGCGGCTTTAGCGGATTTGGAGCTAGTTACCCGGAGAGTTTGGAAGGAGTTATCCGTTTTTTTAAAAACCTGAGCTAACATTCCCTTCTACTGTCATTTAAAAGTATATAAGTACTATCTTTATCTTTTTAACTATTTTCCTCCTAGATTTATCCTCTAAATACATATTTCAGTCTCCTCTCTCAAATCGCTTTTTTGCTTTTCCATCAGGCGGAGCAGTTAAGTGACTATGGGCTCCGTGGTTGCATAGCTCTGACAGCTTGACAGACTAGCAGCAGGGGGCGGGGATTAGCCAAAGTTCAATTAGTCAAGGAACCACAAACTGACTCAGAAAGTGAACCACAGTGACATGTGGTCTTCAGGGCCAATGGGGGCCTGGGGCTCCACAACCTTTGCGCTTTTTGTCCCATTGGTAATCCAATCTTGGCTACCAAGGGCTATTCTAACCATAGGAGAATAAGAGAGAGAGATAGAGAGAGGCAGAGAGAGAGAGACAAGAGGGACCTTCTTAATACGAAGCAGTTCATCTGAACACTAACATTCTGTAGTCATATTTTTTGACAACCTGCT
Organism: Liparis tanakae; assembly: GCA_036178185.1. Taxonomy (NCBI): domain Eukaryota; kingdom Metazoa; phylum Chordata; class Actinopteri; order Perciformes; family Liparidae; genus Liparis; species Liparis tanakae. The sequence goes on along the minus strand of CM070095.1, from coordinate 18,897,093 downwards.
GATTGGCTGCAAGTTTCACCCCCAAGTAGGGACCACATGCTCTTTGCTGACGCCCAGAAACATCTTGAACACAGAAGAAACCAAAGTCTACAGGCACATCCACATTTCTAGTGGGTTTGAAGTGATGATTGAAATTTTTTTTTTTTGCGTGAGTCTAAACCTGGGGGCGACCTCCGGTTCTGAAGAGTGAATTCAATTCTCAATGCAAGATAGTCACGGCAAAACTCAAGACTCTAAAACAGGGGTTCCCAAACTTTTTCCTGAGAGGGCCAAATATCGTTTCCCTTGTCTGCTGGAGGGCCAGCGGGGGGGGGGGGGGGGGGGGGGGGGTTGACGCCATCTGATCGTGCGCTCTTTTTATAATAATAATAATAATAACTTTATTTATATAGCACTTTTAAAAACAAAGTTTACAAAGTGCTCTACAGATAAACAAAGCATAAACACAACTTAAATGGTGGCAAACAAAAAAGACCATACCATAAAAGCATTGAATACAAGTAAAACCAAACAAATAGGCAATTAAAATACAAATTCAAAAGGACGACATCACTTAAAAGCAGTTCTATAAAAGTAGGTTTTAAGAAGTGATTTAAAAGAAGTTATTGATTTATGAAGTATCGATACTAAGAATAAGCTAAATCACATCGTTTTTAACGTGTGGATACTTTGTTAGTATCGATACACCGTGCAGCGTGACAGCAGATGTAGCGGGGCTGACATTCAAGCTAATATAACTTCCTAAACGTTGTCGACATCTGAACGCTGATTGGCCGAGACTCGACACGTCCCATCAAAGATCTTTTATTGCGAAGAGCAACACTTCAGATGTGGATCCGACCCGTGGGCCGTAGTTTGGGGACCACTGCTCTAAAACATCAGTCCATAAACCACTGAGGGAGCTCACTACAATTACATCCACTACAGTCTCTCTTCTAAAATAAAAAATAAAAAACACACACGTGTCTCATCCCCTTTAAATAATCATTGTGGAGCCTTGTGTGGCGTAATGACTCACGTAACTATACGTCCATTTCTCTCTCTCTTTACCACTTCCTCCACCCACAAACACCAACATACACACTCCCCTCTGGGTTGCTGTTGCTGTTAGGTTCCGTATTACATTTTTTGCCTCATAGATTGATTCACAAGATGGATTTTTGAGGTAAATAAACACAGTTCCTGTGATTTTGTGTGTGTGTGGTAACAGCTGGTTGTTATGGTCAGTGCTCAGATTGAACTCTTTCACTGTTTAATACAAATGTGGAATATAACTTAAAATATTGACGTATTAATCAAACTTCACTTTTCCGACTTTATCAACAGTTTGGTTAACATAAATGTATGGTAAAATTCTATTGATATGTCATTGATGGTTGTTATTGATAATTGATATTTGTAGGATGTCTAAGGTTGCCTGCACAATGACCTTTACCCTCCCCTCTGAGGATGCAGTGCGAGGTTTAGGTCTGGAGCTCAAAGACAGTTAATGTCTGTTTCTGGTGTTCGCTCAGTCTCTTGTTCAGGTTTCTTACGGCTACATCTGTGAAATGTTCCCCACAGCTTTCACTTGCAGGGTCGTAAAGATGTCAAAAACCTGTCTTCGTAGAGATGTCTGGGTGTTGAATAGTACGTGTTGACTCCCTGTGACTTCAAAACTATAACCCAAGGGCTAGAATGTTAAAGTACTTGCTAGAGATAGCAGCAACACTCTTTGGGTGCTTTCTCAAGTCCAAATGTAGTCTATTGCAGATGAAAAGAAGCTCCCTGACAACGATTTTTAGCGGTGCCAACAATGGAAATCAGCATAAACATGTACACGCCAAAAGAAACACCTTTGTACTCCATCACTTCCTTTTAGTGACGTATGAATGAAGAGCACCACCTATAGCTGACGTGTCGGTTCGGCCGTGCTCTGGTTTTACTCAAAGTACATGTGTCATTGCTGTGGTTGCTTACTTAGAAAGGAGCCAGAGAAGAATTGAGTCAATGTTATCTCCAGAGTACCCACTCTCACAAATATGCTTCTCCTCTATGAAATAGCGATCTGGCAATCATATCAAAACAAAAGCTGTGTCACAGAGAACAAGACACATCAGAGCAATCTTCAAAGCACGGTTTGTGTTACCTAAGGGACCTAATGGTACATTTTCCCTTAATTATATTTTTGCGGGTATGAACTCATGCAATGGAATTCACATGAATGTCACCAAAGGTTATTTTAAATATGTGAATAGTGGCTTAGTAGCGCCAAATATAGAACAATAAGCTCACTAATTATTTCCGGTTCCATGAAAGGTTGCAAACTATGTCACCTTAGTTGCCCAAGAAGTTATTATCTTTACATGCACACTTATATTACAATATTATTCTTAATATAACAATATTCAGAATTTGATTTTGCTCATGTCAACATAATATTTTGTTTGGTTAAAGAATTATGCCCTATTCTGAATGGAGCATTTTATGATGAAGATGTGGGATGTACCGATATTATTTGGGTTTTTAGGAGCATTCTTATGCAGTGTCTTCAAAATATGCATCGAACTACAAATGCATGCTTAAAAGATAAAAAAAAACATATTTCTGGACTGAAGGAGAAACATATATGTTAAAACATTATGAAGTAAATGGGTATCAACAGGTTTTTGGGATATTAATAAATATCACAACGCCGTTCTTTTCAAGAAGGTGTTGGACGGAATGAAAGAGGGAGGTCGAGTTCACACAGTCCAGCAAGTCCTACACCAGAACTTTAAAAAAAAAATGAACATATGACAAAAAGATGCAAAATAGCTCCTGCCGTTCCACGTGGAAGTCCCTGGGGATGAGAATGGGGTTGTTATGTTAATTTGATTATGCATGGCTGCATGTTAATTGCAGTATTAGCGTAATATTAATTTTCATTAGCCATGTAAACAGGAATAAAAGTTAACCACCACATCGCCAGGCATCACTGGCTCCAAAGCCTGAACGTGAAGAACATCAATGTAGCAGCGATGGATAGCTGTGTGACCCGGGTCAGAGCTGGCCGAAGCTATGCTCTGGTTGGCCAGCAACGAGAGCTAGTGAAGGTTCATTGTCCATGACGATGACAGAAATCAGTGCAACGCTTGTTAAAAGAAAGGCCTTTCCAGCAAGGCATCGGAGTTTTGTTGAAAGCTTCAAGTTGGACAAACGTGATGGAGGCAGCTGCTGAACAGGGGATTCCTGTTGAAATGCAATGGATGACCAATGATTCATCTCATATTTCTCATGGGATGTGATGGAATCAATCATGTTTTAATAGAAGAAGAAAAAAAACATTCACAAGATTGTGTAACAGTGACAATGTCTCTTGAGGATGTACGTCTCAGAGTCTGTTGGGGTCTCTGGATTTATTGACAAACCAAACTGCTGCTGGAAAGAGACTGTTCTTGGGGCGTGAGGTCTTGTTCCTCATGGAACACAACCCCCTGCCAGAGGAAAGGGACTCAAACTGTTTGTGTCCAGGGTGAGAGCGGTATGCTCCAATCTTTCTTGCTTGCCTCACAGTCCTAGAGGCGAACAAGTCGTGCAAAGCCGGCAGATTGTAGACCATTGATCTTCCTTTGTCCAGAGATGGGAATGTTTCGAACAGGCAGGTGTTAATTCTGGTAAACGGAGCTGCCTGCCCGGGTCTACTTCCAGTCACCACTCCACTCCTGGTGACAGGAGCTCTGGTACTGCTGATGGGATCTGGACCAAAATGTGGGTGGATCGTCCCATCCGAGACCCTGTCCACTACTTCCTTGTGCTGCAGTGTGCAGGGCCAATACAATTACCTTACAATTGTAAGGTAATCGGAGCAGTACATGAGTCAAAGAAGTTACTTCACATGGTGGGCTCCAGAAGGAGAAATGCTGACGGTGAAACAAAATTCTTAAACCAAGAATAGACAGAGTGTATGTACGTAACCCAATTTGTGTTCTGGCTTTAGAAACTGTTTGACAATCAATTTGTGTTGTTTTTGTTGCATGTTTTTGTATGCCTTCAGCAAAATGTATATTGATTCTGTTTTTATGATAATATGCTTTAATTTGAAGGCAACTTGAAAAAGAAGTTGCACTGTGCGAAAAGTTAATTTAAAAGGTATCAGGATATAAGGTTGATTTTGAATGCGAATAGAGACAGAAAAGGTCCCCCAAATAGGCACGGGTTAAGTTGCTGTTTTAATAACTGTAATAATTCTAATAACTTGTGAAAGATGTGTCGAAGCTATACACACATTGAGCTAACAAGGAGAAAGCTAACACATAATAATACTTTTGAAATCCCCATTCATATCCTTCAGAGTTATATGCTACACAGAGTGAGCAACGCAGTTCAGGAATATTCAGAACAATTTAGTTCAATTCATTTTCTAAATTGAATCACTTTATTTAAGATGCACATTTTTTCAAAAGCTGTATTTCCCCTTTAACTGCAGCCCTTATTTTACTTGAAATGAGAGAATTTGAAAACAAAAAATATTACATATTGTTCAATTAAATTTCTCTATTTCATTTGACATTCATTTGTCGACTACACATATTTAAATACAGCTGCTAGGCTGCTTCAATATATGACACTATATCATAATGCAATTGGACCTTATTGAGATGTTCGTTGCATATGGACCTTTTCTGTAAAGAGAACTCTTTGAATTGTTTTTGATACCAATTGTCCGGCATGAGAAGCACATGTGATTGGCAAAACTTCCTGCTTGTCATGTTGGCGACAGTTTATAGACGACTCATGACTGTAACGGACATGAACAAATAAGTCATATTTATTCTCGACTTCTTCCTCTGGCTGCTTGAAAATGGCAATCCAAAATGAATATCTCTGCAGCTACATAGTCTATTTTTTAATGTTGTTTTCATAAGAAAGGTAACGTTTGTGAATGTGTTAGCATTTGTATGTATGTTGGGAGTAATATGTAGATGAAGATGGAAATAACAGCAGAATAGAAGTGAAAATCCTTCTGGAGTTTGCATTTGTAGCCGAAAACATCTGGCAAACCATCACACAACATCTAAACATAACTCATGTTAATAAAGTGAAGCAGAGCACAGAGGTGTTTAATTAATAATAATTGTGGATTTCACCCAAAAATGAACGTTAATATGCAATCGAACACAACGTTTGGCAAATAAAACAACTTTATTCTTCTCTTGTTTGGTTATAAAGTGATAAGTCGTACACCATCACAGCTGTCCCAGTAAAATAGAGCTTGTAAAAGTTAGTAGAATTAATATGCATGCATCCTTCTGCCCTTTGTGTGTAGGACATATCTGTTGCTACATTTGGATTATTGAGACTCAGATGGAGAGCATAAACAAAAGGGAAAAGATATTTGTAAGCATACAAAGGATTTTAAGAGTGAGGGAACTAATCATCCCATTAACAATTGCTTATTGCTCTTAAAACTCCCAAAACACTTTAAAACAACAACAAAAATAGCATGGAGGAGACAGGTGCAGCAACTATACCTCAAGTGTTTTCAGATTTTTTTTTTTGATGAACTACTTTTGGAGTATTAGACAAAGTTTCCAATAAGCCACCATGTTGGCCCGGGTTGAAATCCATGAGCATAGAAAATGAAGCAGAATCTGCACCCTCACGGTAACACCATGTGTTTTCTCAGTAAAAGGAAGTTTTTGATCCTTTTCCTCTGCACCTGACCTCTTGCCTCGCCACATCCATGACACTCACAGGCCATGCACAGGTCTATTTAACATTCCCATGGAAACAGCAAGCTCCACCAATCAGAGCCATAACTGTTGCACTTTAGTATTGACTATATAACACATTTTTCCTGAAACAAGTTTGATAATATTGACATATTAATCGAATTATCGCTCATGATCGGAATATGAATATAATTGTCACCTCTTACCGTTTCCCTGTTGAGCACCAAATGTGGATTAATCCGCCCATGAAAATAGTCCATGTGGATTAATCCACCCATGAAAATAGTCCAAGGGGAATAAACTTCTGCAACTCGCTTGATAGCATTTAAAACACAAGCCTATCAACATTGAGACTGACCTCCTGTCATCACTCAAGTCTGGAAATTGTGGAATGAGAAATGGAGGGAAAAACAACCGCCTGGAGTCCCAGTGGGAAGCCAGAGCTCTACAATACCTCATACTTGTGTATACATGTGTGTGCAAACCATAGACTTTCTATTTAGAATATTCTACATCTTCAGAGCCAGCTGTACATGTTGTAGCTGCTGTGGTCACGGACCAATCACAGGTCATGTTAAAGCAAAGAATACTCGCTTGTGATTGGCCGAGGATTCAGCCACAAAGATGATTGACTGCCAGTCAATACAGAATACAGTGATTCTACTTGGTATTGGGTTATTTCATTCAATACTTTAAAGGTACCGTTGGCCTTTGATTGGTACGATGACATGACCTTGTATAAGTTGCTTACACTTTAAGGTACAATTCATCAGGACAAGCAGAGCTTTAATTAGATTCTCTCGATTAAGTCATTATAATAGCGCTGATGCAGCCTTTCTTCGTGTCTCTACTGCCAAACAAAAACCTACTGCAGGATTATGTATTGATCCCAATGGATATGTCTTTAGAAAGCACACGGATGAAGCACACTCCAGGATATAGCCTTTTCCTTTGTAGTGTTCTGCCTTTTTATTTACTGAAAAGTTTCATTGGCTCACCACTACACAGAACATCTGTGAGGATGGCCTCTTTTTGTTCCATCTGCTTTTGTTCTGTCTCCAGTCAATTTGATCCATTACAACTGGCCCACTTCTCTGTACACACACACACACACACACACACACACACACACGCACACACACACACACACACACACACACACACACACACACACTTCATGATGATAATCTAACCATTTTGGTGAGGATTCTACGAGACGTGGAGACAATAGAATTGAAACGTTGCGTGTAATACGGCAATAGAGAGCTGCCCATGCTCGTGGATACATACATGCATATCTATACAAGTCTCTAATCCTCATAGATGCATTTATGTCTGTGTTGCCTTATTTCCTTTATCCGAAAGCAGAAGAGAAGAGAAGATAAGACCTTCATATTGTAAAAGATGTTATATGAAATGTTGAATGTTGCTTTCATGCTCGCTTCAGTCACGCACAGTTGAACACAAGAGTTCTTTTTTTGTACCTCCATTAACCACATTTATCTTGTTATGTGTGATGTGCGGTTGCCTTGAATTCCCAAAGGGACCAGCTCATTTAAAACTAATACTTAACTAATCAAAGGTGTAAATGTCATTGCCTTTGCAGAGTGGGTGGTCTCATTGAAATGCAGTGGCATCAGGGGAAAACACAGAAGCTGGAAACATGCAGGATTAATTGAGCTCACGGTAATGGAGACTGTGATAGTGAATGAGGTCAGTGGCTAAATGGATCAGAAACGTTGTGCTTCTCATTTAAAGTAGGAAATGGATTCCACTAAAAGGTGCCAGTTAAAGGCTCTGGGGACGTGGCTCAGGGACCGGAGGTTCGCCAGTTCTAACCTGAGAGAGACCAACCCGGTTCGATTCCTGGCCCCCTTCATTTATGCACTTCGACGTTACCTCGGGTACCGAACCCCCGGTGTTACTCTAGAAGGCTTTGCCTTTGGTGTAAAAATGTGTGTGTGAAAGGGTGAATATTGACATTTTAAAAGTGAATAATGATCAGAAGACAAGAGGGATGAAAGCAAATGTATTCACCAGTTAGTAACAACGGTCTTCAGTCACGTGACTCGGAAGTCCAGTCAGGTTAACATCAACAGTGCCTATTTTCTAAACCTAGAACTAAGTGCTTTAGAGCTTTTTTCACAGAACTTCCTGTGAAGACATACATTTATTTGAAAACTCTGAATGTAAGGAATGGAAATTGACATGTGGGAGGGGTTACGTAGAGCGTCATAGTTTATAACTGGCAGCTGGAGAGGTCACGCTCCTCCTCCTGGCCCTGCTGTGTGTTTGAGGGAGTATTTTAGGCCAATGTGTGTGTGTGCTATATTACTAGGAGAAAAAACATTCCATGTTCCATGGGGATTAATAAAGTCGTAAAATTCTTCTAATGATCTCCATTATTATTTTTCTCTTTTTCTATTTTTCTCCAAACACTAAGAAAATATTAATAACGGTCACATTTTACATTAGATGTACTCAATAAATTATGAGCGATCCAAAAATAATCATTATAATACTCAACTATTTATGAAATTGTCCATTCCATTTGATGGAGATTCTGAACAAGTAACAAATAACCTATTTAAAGTGAGCAAAGTATGACACTGACGTATAACACTGAACATCGATATAATAATAAAATAAAACGATCATCTATCATCATTTACCATCTACTTGTATGTCTAAAGCCTCTGTCGAAGCTTGGGAAAAGATGACCAGGGCGGCAAATTCAAATTTAAAAAAAGGGGATTTATTCAAGTGTGGTAGAACAAAAAGTCCGGAGACGACAAAATATTTAACGGGCATACAATCAGTGTGTTGTTTTCCATTTCAAGCGGGAGCTGTGCAGTTTCTACCAAGGGGGGTGCTGGTTTCTTTAACATAACGGAAACTAAAAAGGCGTTGAAACTATCTGTTGCTAACATAAACAACTTATTGACGGTATCAGGTACCTAGTTGCACTCCCTGTGTGGAAGCTTCTGGCCGAGGTCACGAAGCGTTTATATGTATCTGTCCGTGCTCCTTATGAGGCAATGTCAGTATGTTACAAAGCATGTGGGTGTGCATGTGTATGTGCTGTTCCTTTCTGTCCAGGGCCTTACTGCTATACAAGGACATAGGGTATAATGCAAGTGTTTTTATATTCTTAACACCTCTCTCCCTCAGAGCTAGTTCACGTAGTCGGCCGGCCGCGTACCATTGATTGCCTTTTAGTGCACGTGAGCGCCCCCCACTGTCGCCGCTTTGCACTGCTCTCATACGGCGGTTATAGCTGATGACGGCGTTTCGACCATATGTCGTTATATGTCTGTGACGCTCACAGACATATAGCGCCCACCCCCTGGTAAAACACTCGCCATGTTAAGAGTCTATAGGAACGCCCCCAAACTGGTATTTTGCACCTCAAGAAGTGACAATAAATACCATCTATTATTCAATCGTTGAGGTCTATAGAAACCATCCATTCAGATTCAACAGCATTGAGAATAGGGCAGAACTGAATGTCTGTTGTCTGAGAAAAACATGACTGGAAATTGTGCTTTTATAAATGTAATGTATGGTGCTATTAGACTGCTCTGTTAATGTGTGCCTCTCTTTTCAGAATCAGAATCAGAACCTTTTTATTGCCAATTGTGTTTTCATATACAAGGAATGTGTCATGGCGGGAGGTCCAACATTGGACACTAACATTAAACAATTAACACAGTACAATAATTGAATAGAAAATAGAAAATAAAGTGCACAGAAAAAGATCTAAGTGCAAGTTTTGTGCAGTAAATATGTTTGATTTTTAGAGATTCATGGTCAACCGATATGGATTAAAGCAGAATAATTAAAACATTTGTTTGCAGTATTAATTTAGTCTTTTAGAAGACAGAGATTTAGAGAAACAACTGAAATCTGCATAGCTCGGTATGTGTGTGTCTGTGTGTTTGTGTGAGGAAGAGAGTATACTTAGCACACAATATTTCTGTATGTATTTAATCACATAATGAACAAAGCTTAGAATTATTGGGATCACTCCTAAGGGCAAACAAGAAGAAAAATACGTGACTACCTAACGATCAAATAATTAGAATATGCGTTCCTTCCTGAACTATTAATATTGCTATAGTTGGTAGTCCTGGTATCCTAGCTGTGAATTTTGTCATGTAAAGTCCATGGCTTAATGTCTGCTAACTTTCTTCACCAAAAGAAGACCACACCTTTGCACACTGTTGTTTGGTAGGTCCTTCCCTTCCTTTATTTTCTTTTAAAGCTTTATGTTCCTGTCGAAAAAATAAAAACAAAATATATGACACTATTTGGAAAGGGAGATTACTATTCCAAAAATCCAACATTATAAATCAAGGAGAACTAAATACTAGCATTACACTTGTTCATTAAGCTCACGTCACAATATAAATACTATCATCATAGCATTTGATGTGTACTACATCATTAAAATACACAAGGGCAGAGTAAACACACGGCTGAGAGCTGGATCCAATTATTTGGGAACCAATCTCATTTCCCTCGGCTCTATATACAGTAAACAATCACAAACATATAGTTTAATCTGACCTATACAATGCAATGCAATAAATACTGTGTATACTATTTGACTCCACAAAACACTGTTTCACTATTAAAACCATACACTGGAGCCTGATAAAGTGACACTTGAATAACCTTCTCTCATTTTTAAATAAAGACTGGCTATATCATTAGGTGGCCATTGGCCACATTCTTAGTCTGTAGATGTCTAAAGATTACAAACAGTTCGAACCTAAACACATTTGAACCTTTGAGCCAACATATGTGCCTGATATAATGTATATGCCACTATTATTTAGTGGTTTCAGAACTGCACTTTGTTTAGTGGTGTGTTTGTGTATGTGTGTCGTGCATAGGGAACATATAGATGAGGGAACATATAGGGCTGAAGGAACATTGGGCTGAGGGAACATATAGTTGAGGGAACATAGAGCTGAGGGAACATATAGTTGAAGGAACATATAGTTGAGGTAACATGGGGCAGGGGGGAAATATTGTTCAGGGAACCTATACTATAGCTGAGGTAACAAGGGGCAGAGGGAACATATGACAGAAGGAACATATAGTTGAGTGAACATATAGTTGAGGGAACATATAGTTCAAGGAACATGGGGCAGAGGGAACATATAGTGGAGGGAACATGAAGCAGACAGACCATAGTTGAGGGAACAAGGGGCATAGGGAACATAGTTTAGGGAACAAGGGGCAGAGGTAACATATAGTTCAGGGAACATGGGGCAGAGGGACCAATGGGCAGAGGGAACATGAAGCAGACGGACCATAGTTGAGGGAACAAGGGGCATAGGGAACATAGTTGAGGGAACAAGGGGCAGAGGGAACATATAGTTCAGGGAACATGGGGCAGAGGGACCAATGGGCAGAGGGAACATATAATTGAGGTAAGATATACTGTAGTTGAGGTAACATGGGGCAGAGGGAACATATAGTTTAGGGAACATAAGGCAGACGGAACATAGTTTAGGGAACATAAGGCAGAGTGAACATATAGTTCAGGGAACATGTGGCAGAGGGAACATGGGGCAGTGGAACCAAAGGGTTGAACAGGTGATCCTTTGATTTAAAGGGTGCTTTGTTATGTTGAATTGACATGGGCAGTTGTTGTGAGGACAGGTGACGTGATGCAATGAAGCAGCATCTTTTTCTGGACCTGCCTTGTTTCCTCTTGTTTTATTTCTGGCCGTGTAATTGCAACATCAGCATGTTTCTGCTGCCCACTTTTTCATACCTCCACTGCACCAGAGAGACCAGAGAATAAAGACTGAAAACGGCAACAGAGGAAAAACTTCACACGGTGTGTATGGACACGGGAGACAAATTCATTCTTTGAAATAACAAATACACTGAGCAAATCTTGTCTTGGTCTAGGGGGGGCATGCAGCACTGAACTGCTATGATGTAACATTTTAGTCTTATCATGTTATTTTGTTTACACAGTAAAATCTCATTATGCATTTTGAAGACTTTTGAACTGTGTGTGTGTGTGTGTGTGTGTGTGTGTGTGTGTGTGTGTGTGTGTGTGTGTGTGTTCTCGGAGGAGGTTGTGCACCAGCAGGCCCACACAGTGCAGAGTAGTGGGCCGCCTGGGGTTCAGTAGGATCGTATTACCATTCACATGGATTAACCATCTTCAAACACGTAGCTATGAGGCGTTATTTAACATGCAGATGTATGAAGGGAGGCTTGACACAAACAACCGGATCAACATGTTCTGCAGATGATTGACAGTGTGTGTGTGTGTGTGTGTGTGTGTGTGTGTGTGTGTGTGTGTGTGTGTGTAGGTGTATGTGTGCATCAAACCTCTGATGGAAAATTTAGTTTGGCAGACCATCGACTTCATTTACTCTCTTGACTCAGGAGACACTCATAGAAGTTTGAGCATTAGTGAATGGACAACTTTCCCTCTGGGCACCCATCAGGACCACCCCCCCCCCCCCAACACACACACACACACACACACACACACACACACACACACACACACACACACACACACACACACACACACAGTGCCGCTGATAGCCAAGTTGGTGCCCTGAGCATAACTCTTTCATCGTAACTTTTTTTGAGCAATTCAACATCTCTCTTGTTCTGCCTGTTTTGTGATATACATGCCTAAAAGGTACCTAATATTTCTATACTGAAATAATATCGGCATTATAATTATTATAACTATGATGATTTTCTTAGTTGGCTATTCTTTGGTGCCCCCTCAGGACTCGGTGCCCTACGCACAGCGCGTAGTGTGCGTTATGGGAGCGGCGGCACACACACACAGACACACAGACACACACACACACTCACACACACTGTAGCGTTTACCTAATGCTAATTCAGCCGGTGGCAACCTTGCTGATTGGGTCATTAGTTGCTCCCTAACGTCCTGTCAGAGGTTTAATTTCCTGTGCCCTCTGTGGGTTAATGAGGTGTACGGCAGGGAGCTGGGGGGGGGGGGGGGGCATTGGGACGGTTCATTCTGCCGGGGCTCTCTCTCTCCTGCTACGATTCATTTGCATGGCAGGAGGAGGCGAGCTCCTGAACAGCGGGGATTCTCTCAATGGCCAGAGAGCGAAAGCTCGCGGAGAATAGATGATTTGGGCCAATTAGGCCATCCGAAAGGCTGAAGTGAAGTTCATAATAGGTGTTCATTCACACAAACAGGGGAACGCAGGGGAATGAAACTCAATAAACCTCCCCAGAGACACACCGTTCCCACATCTGGCTGCCAGCTGAGTTGAGATTAAGGAACATCTTGTTTTCTGTCTGACACTGAGATGAGAAGATAATTTTGTCTTAAAGTGGTAACATGAAACTGAGTTATAAAAGTTACATTGCATTACCCACTAACCGACTAATACACAATTACGTTTTAGCAATAACAGACGTTATCTCATAGAACAGGAGATAACATAAGATAAGGGGTAACATTTAAGGGGCATATGCCACAAAAAAACACAAGACTTTCATCCAGGAGACCGGTATTGTCACGACTCAGAAGGCAGGACCCAAAAGCACGACTCAAATGTTTTTAGAGCAAAAAAGGATTTTATCAAAAAACAGAAAATCACAGCAATGCTGGAAAAAACATGAACAAAGTATAAAGACAAAATCTCAACTGTGTTATATCAAACTAACCAGGAACGAAAAACTAGTCGAAAGACCGGTTCAGACAAGACATGAGACAAGACGATCTGACACAAGACACAGGTAGACACAGACTTAAATACATGAGGAAATGGGGAACAGGTGGACACAATCAGGGTGGAGCAGACAATCACACTAACGAGGAAACACCGGGGCAGGAAATAAAGTATCTGAAACGAGAGAGGACAGATACTACACAATAAAAGTGGACATGGAAAACAGGACTAAACTTAAACTTAACATAAACGACGAGATATGACAGGTATTCGTGTCCCCATCCGCTACAATGAAAGGAAAGTTTCTCGTCCAAACTTTAAACTGAAAGCATCCATGAACAGCCATGAACAGTTTGCTTTTGAGACATTATTGAACATCTATTACCGCTACTTTTAAGATCGACAAGAGCAGGGGCTTATAGTAGTTATGATGATTCATATCATATTCATACTCATATTCATTGAATGTATTTTAACTCTAAATCTGTCCTTCTGTACACATTACATCTATTGCATCTGTCCATCCTGGAGAGGGATCCTCCTCTGTTGCTCTCCTGAAGGTGTCTTCCCTTTTTCCCCCTGAAGGGTTATTTGGGAGTTTTTCCTGATCCGATGTGAGGTTTTGGGACAGGGATGTCTGTGTGTACAGATTGTAAAGTACTCCGAGACAAATTTGTAATTTGTGAAATTGGGCTATACAAATAAACTGAATTGAATTGAACTGAATGATTTATGATGAACTTAATCACCCTCCAAAAAGTACCAAAACTGCTGGGAATACTCCATCTAGTTGAGGTTGAAACCACCAAAGAGTTAAGGACAGTTCTAAACACACAGTCTTTACCCGTAAAGGTTTGGTTAAGGTCGGCATAAGAACTGGCAAAACAATCCAGAAACTGGGATGAGGGCAAATGCAGTTGAGGAAAAGCACAGAAGAAAAACTAGGTTACCAAGATCACAGGATGAAACAGCTGGAAGGCTACAAAGGAGGCATCAAAACGAATTGGCTCAGACAAAGGGGAACACACAGGCTCGATCCTCTGGGGAGGAGGACGGGTAATTGGGAACAGGTGAAACTGATCACATGGCGGGAAAAAAGCGTCAACGCAGGAAGTGAAGTTATCTGAAACCAGAGGGGAGAGGGACAAAATAAAACAAGGAAACCTCAAAATTACAACTATGAAAATCAGGAAGACATCATTTAAGGATCTTGACGAGTTCATAGAACCGGTTTGTGGTATCTCAGGAAAAGCCTGAGAGTGATTTGTGTGATGGACTTACTGTCATTCAATTTTCCAACAAAACTGAGTTTTTTCAGTTTCAATATAATCTAACATACCTCCTGAAATCTTGGAGTTACATTTGATCCTCAATTGTAATTCCAACACCATGTCAGTAAATTGGTTCAATCCTGTTTTTCTTAGACTAAGAAATGTTGCAAAATCTAGATTTCGATTTCTGGGGGATTCTCTTGACTTCTGCACTGCCATTTTCAAGTTGCCTCATCCAGACTGTCCTGATACGTTCAGCTTGTACACAATGCCACATTTAGGCTTTGACCTAGGAGCGGCAGTAGATCTGACGTCTCTTTTATTTTAGCTGTACAACACTGTCTGCCAGTAAAGTTCACGATTTATTTTAATATTCTTTTAATCCCTCATAAGGCACTCCATGGCCTACAATTATGAGCTACTAATTCCTTCCACAACGAACATCCACTTGGGTCCAACATCAAACATCTGCTGAGTCTGTTTATTTCTATGAATTCTACACATTTTCAAGTTCAACCATCGATCTATTTGTTAACTGTGCGTGGGTTGTGTTTAGTATATATTTTTTTAATTCTTGTTTTTTCCTGTTCGGCATTGAATTAATTACTTTAAAGCACTTAACATTAACATTGTGTTAAAAAAGGAAGATTGTCTTTTTCCTTTAATGTGTCATGGTCCTTCTTGATGTATTGATTCATGATGAAGCAGCATTGCCTTGTTTTCAATTATGTGGCTGACAGAGCGCCAGTGTAGTGACTTAATGACCACCTCGAGAGGCTTTGATCATTTTGACCCCGAAAATATTTCAGCAGCTGCATTTTTGGGGAGCCCTCTCAAAAGGCCATCGCAGAAGTCTCCTTTGCTACTTTAATATTTCTTTAACAGTTTATTTTAAATATAAAATGCAGGCAACCTGGATTAAAACAAACAAACATTCACGATCATGAGAGGCTGATAGGTATAACATGTAGGACAGACCATAATTTAATAATGAACGTCATGCTGTAATGAAGAAAATGTACAATAACCTAAAATAAACCAATTGAGAAGAAGTGACAGTTTCCCAAAGACCTCCATGCCAAGAGAAGTCGCCCCCTAATGGCCACGCGAGAGAATGCAGGTTCAACACACTTCAGCATCGACTCCAGCTCCACTCAACACACATTGATATCCATCTCACTCTTAGAAATAAATCAAATAAGCCTTATTATCCCGTGTTTTACCGGTACACACAACTGGGAATGCACTCTCTTATTTGATATTCAGTGTTCAGAAAATGATGAAGGAAGTTGAAAGCACATTTTCATCTGCTCCTCAGTGGTGGGTGAAGCAGCACCAACCTTTCCTGAGGATTAGGCCTCTTTCATCATTCACACACTTTGGTTTTGACTGTAATGGGCTGCGTCATTAAGCTCAACACTTCCTTAATGTAACAACGAAAAGCAATAACAAAACAACACTTCATCAAAGCTTTGACTTTGTCCCACTTTGTTTGAGGGGGTCCGCCATGTGCTGTAGATATACATCTATGCACATCTATGTGCGTAGAATCCCCTTTTAGTGACTTCCATATGCATAATAGCACGTGAATAGCAGTTTGCCGCCTTCACAATGGGGCATGTGACAACATGCATTCACGCGGCCTCTTTGGATAATTACTATCATTTTAATATTAATGGGGCTCCCTTGTCTGCAGCAGTGGGCCATGCAAGAGCCCGCGCATGCAGATGGCATCAGACTGAAAATAAAAGATCAAAGACGAGAGAAATCCCATTTGTTCCACTCCCTGTGTAATGCCAAGGCTTTAGGAGAATCTGCCTGCTCGATTTCTGGGCTCAGAAAGAGGAGCTGAATGTGAGATGTGGCTGGCACAGATGGCAGCAGCTGATATGCAGCCAGTAAGATTGAGAACACTCTCCACGGCTGCTGCTGTTACCACCGTGGGCCTGGCTTCGCTCGCTGGCTTTCTCTGGGAGTGTCAGAGTCGAAAGTTTTTTTTTTCCGCTGCTGGTGTCCCACCGCAACACACACACATGGGGTCTGAAAGGATGGACTATAATTACAGGGAGAGTTATAATGGGAATCATAACGAAATACACAATAGTTTCCTCATTTGACGAAATAATGACTCCTTAAATCAGACTGTTGGAGTTTTGAGTTTTGACCTTCAGAGGGAGGACTTCACTGACCCTCACTTTGGGACAGATATTCAAAGACCTGTTGGAGGGTTCAGACCTGGGTGTTGGGGTTGGGATTAGGCATTTAGGAGTGATGGTTAACGATCTTGGGAATATGCATAATGTCAATGAGTGTCCTCACAGAGGTATATGAATCAATCCTTGGTGCTTGTAAATTCAGTGAAGGTCACCGTTTAGCTTAAGAAGAAATACTAAAGACATGAGCCCACGTGGTAATCACATGCCGAGATCCTCCAACAACACTCACAACTTCCCACATATCATTATTACTCTTGGGAAGACACAGCGCATATGCGTTTGAAAAAAAACAGGATTTGATTAGCTCTGAGTGCCTCGTCTGTTTGCTGTGCTAAATCATGCATTAATAATCATAATTATATTCTTATGAAAAGTTTATTTTAATTTTGAAAGGGCATGCATTATCAAGTCCTAATTGTCTTAGTTATCCACAATTCATTATATATTGTTATGAGAGTAAATTCATCAATGTGTTGTCTTTAACGATAACTTAAAGGACCCATCGTATTCCCATTTTTCCACAAGTTGAAATGGTTCCTTGGGGTCTTAATGTAATGTTTGTAACATATTTGTGTCAAAATACCACAAGAATCATTTCAAACACCCTTTTTACTGTCAGAAACACCTCCCGACAGATTGACCTGTTTTTAGTGCCTGTTCCTTTAAATGCTAATGAGTGTTTTTGTGTTGGGAGACATGCCAGATACCCAAATGAACGTATAGAAGCACAAAAAAAAAGTGGAATTTTCATAATATGTCCCCTTTAAACACTTTATTTGACCGAAAACTAGATTTCTTTCCAACTAAAGAAAGCCCCACGTTGCATCATGTGACCATCAAACCACTGAGCGGTTCTTCCCGGGTGCTTCTGGGTCACACATCCTTTCCACGTTGGGAGACGAAGCTTGAAACACACACTGAACCCTGAGAGCAGCCACAAGGTGCTTTAGAGGTCGTTAACACACCCAGACGCGCTGCTGTTGACATGATCCGCGCATTAATATAACACTCAGGAAATGACTGTGGTTTATAGTTCCCCGTTGTTCTGGCATTACCGAGGAGGAAATAGGGAGAGGGAAAAGTGTGAAATGAAGAGATGTATTTTAGTTGACTGGATGCAAATGAAATGTCAACATGACAAAGACAGTTAATTAGATTTTGCCCTATCTAATCTTCTCAATGTTGACTAAAGTGTGAAAACACAGAGAAACAAATTAATTTGACGACTATTTCTATAAGACGTGAGTCACTTTGCCTTATGTAGCATGGCTGGGTCTAAGAATAGGTACTCACATCTGCGCCGCACCAACATTAAGGACCGAGCACGGAGGTTGAACTACTAAACTCCATCTTCAACACAGAATATAAATCTTAATGAAGAATATCTCACATACAGGATTTTACAAAGGAATGAGAAACACGGAGGATATATAAATACATATTAAATTAAATAGGCACGGAATAATACAGACGGACCGTTCTTCATTTATAAATGATATGTTGTCTAAATGTTCTTTGTTGTAGTTGTTAGCTTTTTTGCACTTTATTACTTTATTAATATTATGATTACTAAATTCATGTTGGACAAGAGAGAAACGTACTTTCGATCTTCTGTTTTTTTGCACATAAAAGTGACAATAAAGATGACTTTAACTTTAAATATATTAAGAAAATCTTTAATACAATATAATTATATACAAGTAGCGAAAACAATTTTTGAAATTTTTTACATTTCCAGCCGGGAAGCTTTTTTTTCCGATAAATAACGTGCAAAGGAATGTCGTTTTCACGTCCCTCTAGAAAGTCTCAGGTGGAACCCGATTCTCTTCAGCGTGGGGTCGAGTGTCGTAAACGGGACACGGCGTATGTTTGGGTCACATGGACGATGGAGGCCGTCCTGGGACGGCGGTGTGTCGAAAACCTTACGCCGAGAAGACGGATCCAAATGTGCCGAAAGCTTCGCAACCCCATCTCTGATCGTCGCAGTTCCCGCGAGATAAAATGAAAAACAACTGTAAGTAACCCCTTAAAAGGTTTATTGTTTTGTATTGATTGCCTTCTCTTTATCTGTTTTTTGGTTTTGATTTATGCCTTTTTATATTGTATTGCTTTAATGATTTTGTATATGTTTTAATCTACTTCCGCTTTGAGCTAAATTTGACTTTTATTTTGAAATGTTAAAAGGACATTTACTTTAGGTAAAAAAGACAAACTTGACGGTACGGCTAAATGTTACGGACGGATGCGCATTTGATTTAAAGTTTGAGTAGTTTTGATGCTCCCGTATGAAGCTAACTCTCTCACGGTGGTGATAAGGACATTTTCGTTTGAGAGTTTTGGTTCATGTTCATACTACAAAAGAAAGAAAATAAAGTTCACCAGCAGTAAAGTCTCAAGCCAAATGAAAAACGGGGATCCGTCACACCAACAATGGCGTGTTTCTTCTGATGAACTAAGACCGCCTCGGCGGTGTCGCCTGTGGTGAGCTGTGTTGTTGATTGGTAAGCCTCGTTTTCTTTATTCTTCACCTTGATTCTTCACAAACGCATCTCTTGGTTATTTCGTCCCGGGCCGACGTCTGACCCGATCAAAAAGAAATCTCTTTTTGCTTTCGAGGCCCCTGAATCTGAATGGATCCTTCAGTTGAACCAATTTGACCAACATGCCAATGCAAAATAAAATATAGCGGATGCACGCTCGATATCGGTGTACACTCTGATTTTCATATTATTGACAGGCTGGCTTTTGACAGACTGGCCGAGCTCCACGGAGAAATAGATTTATTCATGTGGATTTTTTATCCAGTGTGCTTTTTACCTTGGCCTCCAGTGATGTCATGCGAGGCTAGCGTGAATGATTTTGATTAGTCCTGCCGAACAACAAGCACTCTCCTATTTAAAGTGCATCTCTTGGAGTGGGAGCTGCAGATCGTATTGATCACACACACACACGCACGCACACACTCTCACACACACACACACACATAGCAGAAGGAACATTTTGCAACTTGAATCTTCGCCGGCTGACACCAGAAAGCCAAATTAAAGACAAGTCAATTTCCATAAAATGGGGACTTTGGATGCTGCAGCTGTGCCTGAGTGAAGCGTCAGCTCCTCCGCACACCGTGCAGGTCTGTGTGGATGTCTGTGTGTGTGTGTGTGTGTGTGTGTGTGTGTGTGTGTGTGTGCACTGTTTTTCCGCTGAACCAGACAACACAACAAAAGTGCATCCCCCGCGGAATAGAGAGTAAGTGTAAGAATAAGGACAGCGAGACAACAGAGAGAGAGCGTCTCTGCATGCCCGGGGGGCTCGGAGCGGCGCATGCTGTTTTGTTCATGGCCCGAGGTTGTGCAATCTGTTTGACTGTTTAATGTATCAATTAAAAATCAGTGTTTTGCCACCTGCCATGCTCTTCAGTCTGGCGTGTCCAGCGCCAGGCAGGCAGAGCTCCCTGGCGCTGGGGGAGGATGGGGGGGTTGTGGTGTCTACGGAGACGCCCCGGACCTCCCGCTGGTTACACACACTCACTAGTTGATCGCGCGGAGCGGCGAGCTGGGGGGGAACCGGAGGAGGAGACGGCGGCGGGAGGAGTCGAGCAGCCGGGCCCCGCGATGGCTAAGGATGCTTCTTCACACACAGGGGGAGGGGAGTGAAGGGGTGGGGGGGGGGGGGGGGGCACTTTAAAAAGGACGTGATGGACGACACGTGTGTTGCACAAAACAACCAGAAAATACATTTCAATCCCTATTGATTTTGATTCTTTTTTTTTTTAACGCTCTTCCAAACGCGCATAACGTTCGACATCAAAGCCATTAATGCGAGACGAGCCGGTTTGGGTTCCGAGCAGAGGGTGTGGGTCGTGGCCCGACCAGAGACCGTGAAGCCGATGGGTCACATGACGTGTCTGTTACTTGAAAAGCCGAGTTAGCAGCAGACACGAGACCCATAGACGTAAACAGCTGGACTAACATTGTTCTCCACCGTTAAAGCTATAAACACACGCAAACCCGGATTTTATTAGTCCTCAACAGCGCCTCCAAATCACACAACTCACATAACTATTTGCCTTTTATACATCCCAAACTGTATCTTACAACCTTACAACATACCTGTTACCATTTTCAAAATAGCTATAAACACCATCTACTATAATTATATAATAAGAGTTTTATTTTGGTAATTTTATGTTTTTTTCGAACTTTATTTTCTATCTGTGCACACTTGTGTGTTCTACGTTCACCTCTTCACAGATGGGACTCTACTGTTAGATACTATTTTTGAGTAATATGTTGGTAGGTGAAAATATGTACTGTATATGCACAGTTTGATGGTGACCTGGTTCTAAATTCATTGATTTTTCACTCAAAAGTTAAATAAGTAATTCTCAAGCATTTCATTTCAGGAATGAATAATTCTCACATGGAGATGTAATAATGTTCGATGCTGCCACATCCAAAATCGGAGAGCAGCATCAATGTGGAGCGAACAGGTGGCCGCAGTTAGGATTCACAGTTTCAATGGTTAAATCACATTTCATTTATGCCATTAAACCCCTCGAAATATTACACGGTGTCCTTTTGGTACTCAGCTCTGCACTTCACGTGAATGAGGAAGTGACTCATCGACTCTCCCCTCGCATCGCATTCACACTGAGCCACACAGGAGAGAAGAAGAAGAGAAGAAGATGCGTGTCCATGCACTTATACCAATAAATCTCCATGTTTTATCCCACACTGCACTGAGACTCTGTGGTGTATTACAACAGTGTCAAGTATCAATGCTGGAGGTCGGGGGAAGTTCTGAGAAGAGAGGCCCACTGGGGTGAAGACCTGGTGCAGAAGATGACCATGCAGGGTGGAGGTCAGAAGCATCCTTTTAGCTTCAGCTGACGTGGCCGGCCTATAGAAAGTTACCTTAAACGGTTCTTCCTTCTCTCTATATAACTTGTAGCAGGATGTCACATCTTTGGACTTTCACAATCCGGCTCCCGAAAGTCTCCAGTCGTTCTAGGCGTCTGTATTTAAACTGTATCTTGTATAATAAACCTTGTATTCCTATCAAGTGCTAGGGTCGCTCGAACTTTCCTTCTTCATCATCATTTCTTCAATCTTCCACGGTCAACAAGAAGATACTACAACTACACCAGCAATCTCCACTGGTTTTGGAAAGCCTCGCCGATCTCCTCCCAGTAGAATAAAGCACACGTTCAGATGGGACACGTTCAGAAGAGACCCCCCCCCCCACACACACACACACACACCTTCGTGGCACCCCCCTTCCATGGCACGATTGTTAATTTGTCTGTTTGGCAAACACAATGGTGAGATGCTCATTCCCCGATGCCCTCACTGGGAAGAGAGGTTCAGATACTGGGATCGGATCGGACTCTGGCACCTATCTATGCGCCGAGACCTTCAAGCATGTTACACTTCTCGCCAGCCGGCAGATTTTTTTTTACTTTTTTTCTCCTGACAAATGCCTGATGCCTTTTGTGTCGATGAGTGCATCGTGAGGACTCGAGCCGGGGCGGGGCGGACGGCGCCGTCGTTTCCCCGTGAGTTGAGAGCGTAGAACTGGCCTTTCGCCAAATACGGAGGCTGACCTTTACTAACACCAGTTGTGTGATGAGACTCAGTGTTTGGTTACATTTCTGTATTCATATTTGGACAGAACGGGCCATTTTTGGATCAATGATGGAGCAGACATACCCCCACCGACCCCCTCCTACCCCCACCAGCCTCTCTCCAGACTGATGGTCCACAGCCAGCGGACTGACTCTCTCTAAACTCTGTTAAGGTCAGAGGATGGCTGCCCTGCCCCGGGGCTCTGCATTAGAAGGTCACAAGCAAACACACACACACACACACACACACACACACACACACACACACACACACACACAAACACACAGACAGGAAACAAACTTTTGGACCATGTGACAGGAAGCAGTCACCGAACAGGATGTACAACAGCATCACTCTTCTCTCCAGGCGCCCGGTTCACCAGGAACAAAGGCTGGCATTGTCTGAACCGCATCAACCCCACGACCCCCTCTTCAGCAGCTCCGTCCTTCAATCTGAGAATCGGCGGTTCGATCCTCGACTAGCTCTCGAGTTGTCGTACTTAACCTTGAGCTGCTCCTCCAAGCTGGGTCCACGGTGCATAGATTGTAAATCGCTTTGTATACAAACGTCAGCTAAATTAAATTAAATGTATACGCACAGATTGATGAATATACAAAGTACATGTAGTGTTCTGATTAACAAATGTTGTTTGTTATAATTTAGCCTATTTGATGCATGGTTACATTAATACCTTTCAAATTATATGAAATAATTGCCCCGTTGAACAGCCCCCGGTCACGTCGTCCTGCCGCCTGCATGGCCTCAGTGTCGGACTTAGCGTTAATTCATAATGCATGTGCTTTGGATAAAAGCGTCAGCTAAATGAAATGTATATCTACAGATTGATGAATATATAAAGTACACGGTGCTCAGTGTCGGACTTATCGTTAATTCATAACGCTCATGCCCCCCAGCCCCGTCCGCGTGCCTCAACTTTTCCCTCGTCCTTGTAAACCTGTGCGGTACAATAAATTTCTGCATTTAGGCGTAATTCATGCATCTATAACTCCCGGTACATTCATCACAGTCATCATAATGTACTTTTTTTTCTTGAGGGGAAGCTTTTCATTCTGCGTGCATTTGCCTCACTTCTAACCTTATTAAAACTTTACGTCGTCATGTGTCTCCCAAGCCCACGGTTTCCCTCTCTCGGTCTCGCCGTCATCCCCGTTGATGAAGGTCAAAAGCAAAAGCGAAAGCAAAGTCTCGTCAACAACAACAACAACGTGTTTTTTGTCAAAAACGCAACTCTTCTCGATGTAAACTGTACGCTCCTCTTCCTCCTCAACAAAAAAGTTGCCTGCTAGGAGGGCTGGGGAGACATGCTTTTGGCCTACTTTCTAGGTGTTATGTGTTGTTGTTCATCATCGCAATCTCAGGGGGAAAAAGTACGAGTCTTTGGGGGAGGGGGGGGGGGGGGGAGCTCCCCGAGGGAACAGAGAGATCTCAGTCCCCTCTGATTCTGAACAGATAAGTCTCTGAGGAACGAGGTGCTGTTATTAAGGCCGAACACACACACACACACACACACACACACACACACACACACACACACACACTTGAATCACAACGCGCCGGAACATGCATTCACTCAGGCGAAGGTGAAGATGGCGTCGATGTGTAACTGAGAGCTGAAAGAGGAGCTGAGAGGTGGGAGCGCCAAAGAAGGGAGAATTCACGGCTCAAGGAAATGTTGCTGTGAGGTCGGCTGCACCGCTGGTACGACTCGTCTGGAATGAGTTCAGGGACGCGAGTCGAGATAAACAGACAACACAATGCGCTTCATCACCTGGTTAACCACAGACATGAACACAGCTATTCATGTATTCACAGCTGGTGAATACATGAATACAGCTAGTATACAGAAGTTACTACAGGCTATCATGCTATACAGCTATTGTGTCCGTCCTAAATACAGCAAATATTTCATTTTGAGCAAATATAAAAAAAAACTGCATGTTCATTGATCATCGGTTCTTTCAGGCGCCATTAAAACTCTCCTGATTGAATATTGAATATAAAAAGTGTAAGGGTATCCAAGGCAATACGAAGGCATATCTCTCAGCAAGTCATGGCCTAATATAATTTTTTCTATAGGTTAAGAAATGTGTTGTGTCAAATAAATCAGAAAATATATATAACATAAAGAAACATAATAAAGAAATAATATATATATATATATATATATATATATATATATATATATATATATATATATATATTAAAATTACATTTCTTTACTAAAAATCAAAAATAATATATATCTATATCTATCTGTTTTTTTTTATTTTCTTTATTATTTTTCTTTATTCTACATTAATGTTCTGACATATTTGATTATAATAATTTAGGATAGGAATATATAAGCATTTTCTGCTTCTACTTATACCTTTATAGTCTTTCTGTTTTGTATATTTTATATAATAATATTGTATTGTATTGTATTGAAATGATTGACTGAATAAATATACACAACAACAAATGCGTGACAGATGGTGGTCCTGATGCAGCCGATAAAATGACTGACGGCTGTGTTATCGCTCAGTTGCAGAAGCTCTTCATTAAAGGCTGTAGTTCATGTATCACGGCATGGTGACTACCTTACTCATTACCTGTCAAATCGCTTTATATTTATCACAATTTATCATTCAGTGGCTATAAAGAACACGTCGGCTGGACCCGCCTCCTCCATCTAACCCAAACCAGCTGATGTCAACTGAGCATGAAGCTGGATGTTATTCACCTTATTAACTGTACAGAAGTTGATACGAGCATCTTCTCACGCCGCTAGCAACGCGCAGCCTACGCCGTCAGATCATCAGATTCTCTGCGAGTATTTACTAAACTATTTATCTTCATCTTTTATTCATCTGGAACATCTTTCTTTTTTTTTCTTCTCTTGGCCAGAACAGTGTGCACTCATAATTATTTTACATTCCTGAACTGAACGTACATTGGAAAAAGAGTTTGAGCATATCAATATACACTATAACTAAACATATATATATATATATATATATATATATATATATATATATATATATAACTATATATATAACTATATATATATATATATATATATATATATATATATATATAAAAATGTACATTTATATATACTAACAATTTAAACATAATTATATATACATAGTTATATATCTATATATAGCTATATACATATCTATATACAAAATTAAATATGTATATATATTTTGTAACTATGTACAAACTAAACATGTAATAGTTACTTGTATTTAACTATATAAATAGTTATATTATTTTGTTCCTACTTCTTGTTTTCATACACTGCTTCATTTTAAGACTTTGAACCTTCTGATTTATGTCGTGACACAGAGAGACATCTAAATCCCCCTCTGCAAACAATAACATAACAAATGTGTCTTCATCCAAACTTCACGGTTCTTGAAACAAAGAAACACACATAAATATTGATATTTGCACGTTCAAAATTTTCAGTAAAACCTCCTCGTACAAAAGACACTTCCCCTTCCACCTGCTGTCTGCCCGGGACCAAACCCAAACCCAGTACCCACTGGGAGGGGGGGTATTACGCAGGCCGTGACAACGAGGCCCTGATGTGACAGCTGTAGATACACATCTGTGCTGTATATAGCCGGCAAATGTCACATCCACTCGCTTCACCCAATTAACCAAAGAGTACGAGGGCTTCAGGATGAGACATGTTTTTTTTGTTTTTTTGGGGTGGGGGGCAGCTAAACCTGCAAACAGGTGTTTGCTCTTTGCTTCTTCTTTTCCAATTTTTAGACGTCATAAAGATTGCAGGTCCTGGCTGAATATTTCATGCGGGTGGGGGCGGTCCATCTGGCTCGTCGAGTGGCTTTTCTTCTTCCCCTCACACAGGGATGTGGCGGAGGGTCTCGTGGAAGGAAACAAAGGTGCCGAGTGTCTTGGCTGAGAGCCGAGTGCCGGGCCACGCGCCCACGCACCCGAGCACCCGAGCACACCTATTGGTGAATATTTCATGTCCAACCCCAATCAGAGCACCAGAAGACTTTAATGTTTGTTTACACATCTGTTCTCCTCAGCTGGATCCAGGTTGTTCTAATAAAGGACTATTCTAATATAAGGAGAACACAAAGGGGCTCACACCGGCCTACTAGACCACCTGCTCGGAGGGCGGGAACCCCCCCCACCCCCCCACCCCCTATCCTCCTCCTCTTGCCGAGGTGGATTGATTGCAGTGGCCCGACGTGTTCCACAGCTCCCAGCAAACACCCCCAGTTCCTGTTGGAACTTTTCATCTTAGAAAGAAAGCCTTCTTCTTGAAGACAAACCTATTCAAAAACGATATAAATAGTTTTGTAGAGATCAAGTCATTCCCAAAATGTAGTGCAAAACAATTCATTTGTTGTTGTTGTTGTTGTTGGAGACTATTTTCAGCAAAGATTGACCCATATGTTGTGCTCTGCTGAGTAGATTGTACACATTAAATAAACAATACATTTTATCATTTGAAATTATATCACAATGAAAATGGCAAGGGATGTCACTGACTGGATTTGAATTGTTTTTAAATCAAATGCATTGATTAAAAACTGTTAATTATTTTTGATCTACACATACATATCTTATTAAAACCTACATTTTCCATCAAAATGGATTCATGTCAACTAATTTTCATTTACTTGAGTTATTTATTAGCTTTAAGTCTATCTGAGAGGCTGCACTGTAGACAGCAAATGTCCAAAACCCAGTAAATTGTTTTTTATATATTTTTTTAATTTTTTTTTTTATTACATAACAAGGCACATCAAAAGTCACTTGGAAAAGCCAGTAAATCTAATAAAATGATATGTGTATACTTGAGGCAATAGGGCACTTTTGATCAGTATTTTTTTTATTTTCTATGTTATCATTATTGTTTGTAATATTGAATCAGATATGAATGCTGGTAAACACTGCAGCTCTATGGATCATACAGAAAGCCAGATCAGGCTGCGATACACACAAAGTACTGTAAGTATACACACTGTAGATTTGGAATCAGATTTCAGTGGGCCTATTATTAGATTTATAATATTTATTTTCCATTTTTACAAACAAGACAATGGATCAATATTAGGCGTGAACCCAAAAGCTGCCCTCAGGCCCTCATCATGTCAGTTCATATGCACCATCTGTGTGGAATATTACTAAGTTATTGCATTAAATTAAATAGCAACACAGTAAACCTGTAAAAAATATTTTTAATAATGCAAATTATTTGACAAACTGTTATTTAAATAGAACATGTTTCTTCGATTTAATGTCATTTCATTAAAATAATCTTTTCACACACAAAGAAGAGAACATTTTCAACTCCAATTATGTCGACGTACAAACTGACTAATTACTTTTCCTCAGGTACTGAAATCGTGCATATATTATACTTCTTTACACGTCTACTCCACTTCACAATATCTATTCAGCTCCATGGACAGGATAGATTGTTGGCATGGTTACCTCAAACCATCATCCTTTTTGTCATGTTCATAACTTTAACGTTATGCAAGGAGGTTTGCTGAGGGCTTTTGTCATTAATGAATAATGTTTTGTTGTGACAGTAATTACATTTGATTACTCCGTTATCATTTGCCGATAAAACCACGATATTTTCCTCACCGAATAATTTTGTTCTCCTGAAGCACACCTCATTGTTTCCCCAAGTTATTCTGGAAGCGTGTTTTATGAAACATGTTCATGAAACGCATCGTCTACAGTCGGCGTCTCCGTGGTTGGCAGAAACACATCACGCCAACCGGGATGATTTATTTGACAGCGAGGAAAGATTTAGATTTTACATACAAAACATGATCTTTGAAATGTAATATACGAAAAATATGCCTCAATGCATTACCATTAGTGACCTCTGAGCCGTTGTAACCACACAACATAAATCATCACGCCCTTAATATACCTCTACTTCAGACTGCACAGTCGAAACAGAAGGTTAGTCGTGTGTTGGCGCTGTTGGAACATCGTCCGAACCAATCACAGTTTAGACATCGTCTATATAGTTACGGTTCACCAAAGCAAGGAGTGTCCCCGTCATGTGACACTGTAGGGGAGTCCCAATCATCTATGATCTTTCCATAAGGTACTTGTGTTGGGTATTATTCTTCCCCTTTAGTCCTCCTCTTCTGTACACATGAATGTATCCGATGATGAAAGGTCCACGCGACTCCATAGATGCTCTGATGATATTACAGCATAATCGTGCTGGGGTCAGACCCCCCTGTCACTGTGTATTCATTTACACACACACATGCAGGTGTAACAATACATAGCCGATGAGTTTTATTTACTGCAGTACAGAGTGGACAGGTAGTCTTATCACGGCCTAACCAGAGACAAATTTGCCTCGGTTGAAATATTTCAACTTTGGCAAAAAATACGCCCCATGCCTACGGCTGATGTTATGAACCCAAACACGAGGGCTTTAGATGTTACGATGTTTTGTGGGATGTCCACAACAAGTATAAAGCAGAATAGTTGGTTATTTCTTCCATGGTGGATGAAGGAAATGATAACTGTTTCCATGGAGTCAAGACGCAGAGATAAGCCACGCCCCCCCTCTAAGGTGCGAATGAAGCGAATGACACGAATGAATACATATAAACTTGTGGTAAACTCACATGAGTAAAGCTTTGCGAACATTCGCAACTCTTTTGGTGTGAAGTCAGCTTTAGGATTCTTTAAATGTCCTTTTTTTCATGCATTTTTAACAAGGCATCCTAAGGAGCTTTGACTCACTTATTTGCCCCAAAATAAAAGAGTTGGGAGCAGGCGGCCCTCTGCAGACGCTCATTATTTCACTGTAGCTGCACGTGGATCTTGATGTTGATCTTTTTATGTTGTTTTTGCAATAATCCTCATTTGCAAAGAAAGAGGCCAATCGGCCTATTTGCAGAATCACACCATTTCTTTGTGTTCGCAATGTCTCTCCCTCATTGTGCGGCGTGCACTCAGCCCAGAGGAGTTGGGTCTTTATGGGGTCAGATCAGTCTCAATAATTGAAAATGCACACAGAAAGACTCACAAATGCACACAGAACAATTCACACATATATTAAATTTGTCAAACGCACGCAGAAAGATTCACAAATGCATTCCGACGCACACGTGAATAAATGACCATTTATATAAATGTATAGAAAAATCACAAATAAATTCATGGATTGCTAAGTGGATTTGACTATTTGTTTGTGGATTTATTTGTAGTTATTTGTGGATCGCACTGCATTTATTTGTGTACTTGAAGCGGCAGAACTACTGGTTATTTCTTCCATGGTGGATGGCGGAAAAGTTCACTTTTCCCACAAAGTCAAGCCCCGCCCCTCAAAGGTGGGACGACATCTGATTGGCTACAGAGTGGTCCATGTTGAAAAAACGCGTTTACAGATTGAGCCACGTGAGAAGAGACTTATAAATCCATATCTGTGTGTAGCGATCCACAAACACATGCAGTGCGATCCACAAATAAATCCACATAAAGTCACAAACAAATAGACTATACCACATAGAAATGCATAAATATATTTGTGTCTTTTCTTTAAAATTATTTAAACCGTAATTTATTTACATGTGCATTGGAATGTATTTTTGAATCTTTCTGCGTACATTTGTGAAATTTATATATTTGTGAATGTTCTGTGCGCATTTGTGAGTTTGAGTGTTTGCATTAGCAACTAGAACGGGCACTCGGTAGAGCGCATAGCTTCGCATATCACAAGATTGGGCATTGAATTATGAACATTTTGGCATTAGTTGCATGCCAATTGGATAGTAAATGGACCGTGCTATGGTAAAAAGTCTTTTTTACCTTTCATGACATTGACCTTTGACCCGATCGATCCCAAAATCAAATGAAATGGTCCCCGGATAATAACCAATCATCCAACCAAATATCATCCGATTCAAATATATTTTGAACTTATCATGACCTTGACCTTCAACCCTGATCGATCCCAAAATCTAATCAAACGGTCCCCGGATAATAATCAATCATCCCACCAAATTTCATGCGATTCAGTTTAATACTTGTTTGACTTAGGCGAATAACACGCACGCACGCTTACAAATACACAGCGATCAAAACATGACCTTACGCATTTTCAATGCAAAGGTAATTATTGAGACTGATCTGACCCCATAAGTCTTCTGCACCTCGTCACATCTTTCAGTGATTTCTCCTCCGTCTGGTATTTATAGAACTAACGTTGCGGTTAAAATAAAGCCCCCAAAAACGCAACCATCGAAACTAACGTGGGGTTGGAGGGCGAAACTCTGACGGCTCTTTCTGGCACGTCACACATGCTACGACTTCACACGGACCTCCAGCAAACACACGCTCCGAATGTGGCGCGCACGAACCCTCACGCTCCTCGTGCGGTGGGCACGCTGGGAGCCGCTGCCATTGTGACCTATACGCTTCATTGTATATCCGTCATCCCAAAGCATATCCCTTTTTATATCCCACAAAAACATGTCCTTGTGTCATTGTTGCAGACATCAGAGGAAAAGAAATCCTCCTCTCTGCTCCGTCTCTCTCATTTTCTATTCATAATTAAAGTGTCTCGGAGGACCCTTGCACTGCACTGCCCTATTTCCATATTCACACACAGAGAAAGCCTTTTTTTATGCTTTGTTCCGTCTGGAGAAATCACTGCGTTTCTCACTCATAAATGGTGTCTTCCCGTCCCAACGGAGTCGGATTGTTCTCCCGTTCAGATTGTGGTCGGAAGTCTCGGCGGGCCGGTGGGTCCGTTTGCGGCGTCCTACCTATACGCCCGCCGGAATCCCGACGGCCCCTTCAATGATGCTCCGTATTTACATACGGGCGTCTGAAGTCCAGATAAATAAAACAATAGGCGATAAAAGCACTGCTGTATAAATCTGTATGATGAAGATCACAGCGTGTCCAGCACATGCAAAATATTTCTCACATTATGGTGGATTCTCTGTGGTTTCATTCGAACGGCAGAACACAGTGTCCCAATTCTGGCTTTCTCTCTCGTGTGGCACGCGTCACATGTTTTCTCTCGGTGGCCATGTTGCATCCAACATCCAACAGTCTGATTACCTTCGCATTGAAAATGCAGAAGGTAATGTTTTCGCCGGCGTTTGTGAATATGTCCGTCCGTCCGTCAGTTATTCGTCTAAATCAGACAAAACTGAGCCGATTCTTATGAAATTTGGTGGGATGATTGGTCATGACCCAAGGAACAATCGATTAGTTTTTGGGAGTGATTGGGTCAAAGGTCAAGGTCAAGGTCACGAAAAGATGAAAAACTTGTTATTCGTCTAAATCAGACAAAACTGAGCCGATTCTTATGAAACTTGGTGGGATGATTGGTCATGACCCAAGGAACAATCGATTAGTTTTTGGGAGTGATTGGGTCAAAGGTCAAGGTCAAGGTCACGAAAAGGTGAAAACCGTAAATTTGCGATATCTCGGTTAATTGGCATCCGATTTGCGTGAAACTAGTGCCAAATTGTTCATAATTCAATCTTGTGATATGCGAAGGTATGCGCTCTACCGACTGCCCATTCTAGTTTCTTTATGTGTTCAGCTCGAGCAAGAACATCTGAGGAATAACTGTGATTACAAACCACAAGCCTGTAAGACCTCGGCTTGGATTTTTTTTTTATGTTGCCTTAAGGTGCTAAAATAAAACACAATACTTGTGAATATTCTTGTCTCTGACTGCCACAGCAGTCATATTGACTACATATGATACATTATTACCATTTAAGGTGGCCATTGTTTTCCTACTGCATCGAGCCTCTAAAGCACAGGTTTCAAACACAAGGCCCGGGGGCCGAATCCGGCCTGCCACGTCATTTTATGTGGCCCCCATCAGCTTGAAAGACATATGATCACCTTTTCTTAAAGAGAGAAAAAAAAAATACATATATCCTGTACTTTTATTTTGAAGGTTTCAAATTAAATGGATTCATGTTATACTATTAGAGACATTTTCTTATCTACAATATGTCTACACTCAAATACACAATAGTCAAATGCAAAGATAATTATTTAACAATATGTGTCAAGTCCTACTCTTGTTAACCGTTCCAAAGGACACCAGGACAACTCAAATTTGGGACTAAATTGTATCATATTATATATTATTATATGTTACTCACTTTTATTTTCATTTCGGCAGTAAAGCTTTAAAATAAAACAAATTATATATTTATATAAAAACACATATGTTTTCACATATATATATACATATTCTAATCCTGTCTCTCAACGCCCCCCCCCCCCCTCCCCCACACACACACTTGAACTGTCAGGCAGATGTTGTCCGTGGCTTTCTCTCAAAATTATATTTCGCTTGTGTTACGCCAGCTCTATTTTCTATTGTCCCAATCAGAGCTTATATAAAGAGCCAGTGGTGCATTAATGGGCAAATTATTCATCACGATGTCATCCCAACGTAACAATCAAAATGAGGAGACTTTTAACTGGAACACTCAACGCAAAAGATGCAAAGACTTTATTTTTCACCTCTTTTTTCATATTACAGGGAAGAGTTTGTGAGGCGTGAACGTTGTCTATCGCAATCTAGAGCGACGCACACGACTTCATGCATCCTCGATGTTTCATGTCCCAGCAGACACGCACACGTGTTCACCAATATAGGGTATGGATCAATGGCTTGATGAAAGCAGCAGCAGACAGAACAAATAATATGACTGAATGATTTCACAGGCAACAAAATGAGTGTGTCAATTAGCATAATATAAAAAAAACGTCATCATTTATAAAACCGTATGAGCTACAGCAGACGTAAAGGAATGTGTCAAAGCACCAAGCCACGGGGATTTTTTTTTAAACTCTGGACTTTTTTTTTTCTCATTTCATTCTGTCTGCTCTTGTTTTGGGAGTAAAAGATAGAGACAACACAAGTGAAGGCAGCCCACTGCCATCAGACGTGAAATCTGCACGTCTCAATTCCATATCAATATCCCCCCGTCAGACAAGTTAACACCGTGGAAAGAGGCGCGGAAAACTCAAAAGAATGATGGGGGAAAAAAAAAAAACGAGGTTAATAAAGAAAGAGGATGTGAAAGTGAAGAGGGTGCCGACGGAAGGGAGAGGGAGGACGCTTCAATCTATAAACCATATCTTCATCACTCTCTTCCTTCCCTGCATCCTCTTTCATTATGCACGCGCTTGTCCTCTCATAGACCTCTCTCTCTCTCTCTCTCTCTCTCCCCCACACACCCACACTCACACCCACAGAGGCACACTCTAATAAAATGTAACAGCTGTGTAAAAGGTCAGACTGGCCTTTTCTCAGATATAGGGTTTGAACTAATCCAAACGTTACCCTTTCTCCTCTTCACCCGAAAAAGCAACGAGGATGGAGAAGGACGACGGAGAGCGAGCGTCTGCACGACTTGAGGGATGGAAGGGGGGGGCGGGGCTCCAAGGGATTGCGAGACAACAAAGACGGAAAGAGTCGCAGACGTACTAAGAATACAGACGGCGGCGGAGAGAAAAGGTTTGCAAGCGCTGCAATTTGGGGGAAAGAAAGGCAGAGGCAGCCTTTTCTTTGTCCAGATGTTACAAAAGAAAAGAAAGAATCCCTGATGTCAGAAACAAATATTCACAATGACTCGGGATGGACTGGGACAGATTTCAGCTGGGACATGGAGAAGCCTTTATGAGAGGAATCTGTTTGATAGTCATTTGATTAATTACACCACAACACATTCTGATAAGGCTGAATCGTATTTGTACGGCATAGAATTGTCCTGAATTTCTTCAGTTTATTCTGTATAGAAAATAAAAAAAATTGACCAGACGCACAAAACACAAATTATCTTCAGAGGGCTTGACAATCTGTAGACGTACAACACTGTAATAATAATAATAATAATAACTTTATTTACATAGTACCTTTAAAAACAAAGTTTACAAAGTGCTCTACAGAGAGTCAAGGCAAAACAAATAGAATAGTAAGATACAGATATCAAATTAAAATAAATAGAAACAGACAAACTAAATTAGGGGAACCAAAGAACTGCATAAAAAGGACAACATCACTTAAAAGCTGTCGTATAAAAATGGGTTTTAAGAAGTAATGATGCAGATGGAGAGAGAGAAGAGGCGAGTGGAGCTCAGCGTATCCTCGGAAGACCCCCGATCGTCTAAACCTCCAGCAGCACCATTAGGGGCTGGTCCAAGGCAAACCTGATTCAGCCCTCACTATAAACCTGATTATATGAGTTATCAGAGTGGGAAGTCTTAAGTCTAGTCCTAAATGTGATAAACCTGCCGATCAGACTGAAAATGGAAGCTGGTTCAATAAAAAAGGAGCTTGATACTGAAGGCTGTGTCTTCTATACGTTGGAGACTCTAGGAACCACAAGTAGCCTCACATTTAGTAATCTGGTACTACAAGCTCCCTCAGATATCATGGTGCATCACCAATTAAGGCGTTGGAGGTAAGATGAAGGATTTAAAATTAAATGTATGATTTTACAGGGAGCCAGAGCAGAGCAGACTTTCCTCTTTGATAAATCTTATAATGAGGGCTGGTTCAGGTTTATAATTAGAGCTGGATCAAGTTTATAGTTAGGGTTGGTTCAGGTTTATAGTTAGGGCTGGTTCAGGTTTATAATTAGAGCTGGATCAAGTTTATAGTTAGGGTTGGTTCAGGTTTATAGTTAGGGCTGGTTCAGGTTTATAGTTAGGGCTGGTTCAGGTTTATAGTTAGAGCTGGTTCAGGTTTATAGTTAGGGCTGGTTCAGGTTTATAATTAGAGCTGGATCAAGTTTATAGTTAGGGTTGGTTCAGGTTTATAGTTAGGGCTGGTTCAGGTTTATAGTTAGGGCTGGTTCAGGTTTATAGTTAGGGCTGGTTCAGGTTTATAGTTAGGGCTGGTTCAGGTTTATAGTTAGGGCTGGCTCAGGTTTATAGTTAGGGCTGGTTCAGGTTTATAGTTAGGGCTGGTTCAGGTTTATAATTAGAGCTGGATCAAGTTTATAGTTAGGGCTGGTTCAGGTTTATAGTTAGAGCTGGTTCAGGTTTATAGTTAGGGCTGGTTCAGGTTTATAGTTAGGGCTGGTTCAGGTTTATAGTTAAGTTGGGTTCAGGTTTATAGTTAGGGCTGGCTCAGGTTTATAGTTAGGCTGGCTCAAGTTTATAGTTAGGGTTGGTTCAGGTTTATAGTTAGGGCTGGTTCAGGTTTATAGTTAGGCTGGCTCAAGTTTATAGTTAGGGTTGGTTCAGGTTTATAGTTAAGTTGGGTTCAGGGTTATAGTTAAGGCTGGCTCAGGTTTGTAGTTAGGCTGGCTCAGGTTTATAGTTAGGGCTGGCTCAGGTTTATAGTTAAGTTGGGTTCAGGTTTATAGTTAGGGCTGGTTCAGGTTTATAGTTAAGTTGGGTTCAGGTTTATAGTTAGGTTGGGTTCAGGTTTATAGTTAGTCTGGTTCAGGTTTATAGTTAGGGTTGGTTCAGGTTTATAGTTAAGTTGGGTTCAAGGTTATAGTTAAGGCTGGCTCAGGTTTGTAGTTAGGGCTGGTTCAGGTTTATAGTTAGTCTGGTTCAGGTTTATAGTTAGGCTGGTTCAGCTTAACAAGGTGCAGCATTCTGGATCAACTGGACAGATGCAAGAGACATATTAGAGCAGTCTAATAATAAGGAATTGCAATAATATAGCTGAGAAATAACAAAAATGCATGACCTATTTTTGTCTGCATTGCTTTGAGAAAAAATGCTTTTGAAATGCCAAGTAATGACAACAAGTCAGTCCTTGAAATTTGTTTTATGTGGGAGTTAAAGCATAAATCCTAATTACGGTATTACTATTAGTGTAAAACATTATGAACAGAGATGTTCATGAGTCCCCAGGACTCCAAACTTGGTACAGACACTATAATCTACTCAGAGTTCATAATCCAGCAGTAATCTGTGGTTCATTATCGGTACCATGAAGTGTGTTCAGGTCCAGCACAGATCTGTAGGTTTTTAATCGGTGTGTGCTACCTTTCCAAAAATTAAAAAATTACAAAATGATTAGTGATTGTTCTTCCAAACCGGTCAGCAGGTCAAACAGACTCCTGTTTAACACACACACACACACACACACACACACGCACACACACATGCGCACACACACACACACACACACACACACACTGTGCTTTTAGACCGTTCCACTTAAATCATATATTTGCTGTTACATACTTTTAATGAGTTCATACAAACAGAAAAAATATGTTTAAATATATATAATAGAGTTAGTACTAGTCATGTGTTTACTTAACTATACCTAACAATACATAATTGAGTTAGGAGTACTCCATTTAAGCATTTTTCTCCACTAAAAGTATTTGAGTTATTCATCTAAAAAGGTTCAAGGCAAACTATTGGAGTTGATTTGACTTTTACACTGTAGCTGTGAATTTGCTTCTTGTGTCAAATTAAAACCGACAGAGCAAATTAAGAAATGTGTGTGTTTCCTTCAAAACGACAGACAAACATCCCCTGGATAGTGTGTGATACTTTAATTATGGACCCAGGGCAAACATTTGATCAGTTGTATCCATTACAACTAAAGTCTGCATGCACCACACGGATACACTCCACGAAAGTAGCAGGTCTAAAGGTGAGACGGATTGAAAAAGGTTCAAAATGATTTTTGAAGTGATGGAACGTGGAGGGCATAGCACATGAATATTTAAAGAAGCGCCCCGTCAGTTCACCGGCATTACAATGAATAGAAGCTCAGAAAACTCTGGATTAGAATTGGCTGGTTTAAGTGGTCGAGGTAATAACATGTAGAGCGATGGGTAGAGGCCCGGGGATTGGGGCAATTTCAAACTCCCCTCCCCTCCCGGGTGGCCGGGGAGTATAAAAATACACAAACCTAGGCATCCGACAGAGCTGTGTGTGAGCGAGGCAATCTGTTCATGCCGCCCCCCCATCCCTTTCTAAAGCTGTGCAAAAAGAAATCTTTTCTTTTTTCGGGCTCATCAAAAAGCCACGAGATATCCTCCCTTAGGTCAGTGATCTTTTTATTTGCTCTGGAGTTAGACTCAGTCCTCAGAGTTCAGGGGAGGTAGAGTTGTGTTCGGCTTTTTGTTTGTGCTCAGCTTTTTTTCCTCAGATAATATGAAATCCAGATGCCCGGGAACTAAAATCCTCCTGCCAACTGGATGAAAGCCCGCTTCGGAGATCAGGCTCCGCTAGGTTAGTGCTAGTTCGGCTCACAGGTGTGTGTTTTCTCCCACACCGTCTCCTTGGTAACCCCGGCGGTGCTGCGGGCGACGTCCGAGCCGTCGGAGGCGTCGACCTCCGAGGCCCAGGAGCCGTCGGACCTGAGGACCGCCGAGCCCCAGCAGCCGTCGGAGGTGCCTACGCCAGAGCACCCGGAGGCGTCGGAGGTGCCGATGCCGGAGCCCCAGCAGCCGTCGGAGGGGCCGACCTTCGAGCCGTCGGAGGTGCGGATCCCGGAAATCCAGGAGCCGGTGGAGCTGCCGGCGACCCCCGTTTCCCAGGCCCCATCGGCGGAAGTCCGACCCTGGTTCCCCGTGACCCGGCGCCGACTCCTGAACCCTGGGGCCCGTCGGCGGTGCCCGTTACCCCTTGTTCCCCTGCCCCAGTGTCCCAGTCATGGTCCCGTTCCCGTTAACACAGAGCCCCCACGTCCCGTTCCCGTTAATACAGAGCCCCCACGTGCCGTTCCCCCAGAGCCCCCTCCTCCTGTGCCCAGTTCCCCAGAGCCCCGCCTCCCGAGCCCGGTCCAGGTTCCCCAGTAGTCGTTGATCAAATCAAGAAAACTAATTTCAAACAAGATATGAGTGGACAATATTCCACACATTTACAAATGAAGCAAGGTGGTTCATAACTATTGACTTTTATTCATTTGAATTTGTTTTGAATTTCATTCACTCTGGGTTCAATGCCATCCAGATGACAAAGGCGTTGTACGCCGAGATGTCCAGCATGTCAAAGACAAATCCCCAGTGGCCAGCGTAGGGTCCTCCTCTTGCAACTGTAGGCAGACACCAGCTCGTCCAAGTTGTCTCCTCCTTTTGAGGCATTGTAGTCCATAATTATCTCTGGTTTATGATGCTCCAGGCCACAGATTCTCCCATCCCAGTGTAGTGTACTCATTAGTACCACATTTTTGGTTTTCTTTGGCACATATGATACCAGGGATGTGTCAGCCGTGTAGACAAACTTAGACGAGTTGACATGCCTGTTCTTTGTAGGCAGAAATTGAGGTGGGACTTCAGACCTGTTTTTTCTCATCGTTCCAACCATGGTCAGTTTCCTCTTTAGGAGCTCCTGTCCCAGCTTGTACGATGTAAAAGAAATGGTCACATGTGATGTTATGTCCACTGACACACATACTTAGCTTACATACTTAGCTTAGCATACTTAGCTTACAGCAGGCCCACAAACACACACGCACACACACACACACACACACACACACACACTTACAGAAGGCCCAGACATGAGGAGGACAGACTGAAGGTACACAGGACCAACAATTTCCACACTTTTATTAGCCCGGGTCCAGTGGACCCGAACACCCTGTATGTAATACAAATGTGTAGGGGGGGGGGGTACGGTGGGCTGTCGATGAAATTGTATCTGATATATGTTCTTCGCAGAAAATGAGCCAAGGCCAATAAGTCTGAGTTTGAAAAAATAATGAATCATATTATATTTGTTTTGATGAAAAATGAAACCGGGTCCCACAGACCTGAATACCATACAAGGGTTAATCTTTTAAAAACAATAATTGGTCCCAGTGAAAGGCTAATTGAGGTTCTGGCACTCCATTTTTTTTGTGAGAGTTTCGACAACTTAAAAATAAAAGTGTTTTTCTTCAAATCCCATGAGGCACTTATGGATATGAGGGCCAATTTATTTATTCATCGAGTGGTGTTATGGAATCAATTTCCTATCAGGAAACAAGGATCCAGTGTCATGGTAGTCACGAATCAGACGTTTCAGGTAACACGGGAACACTATATTAACAATGTGTCATGGAAGTAAAAAAGATCCAATGAATACCATTACTTTCAATCTCACACATTACATGAGTATTAGATACAGTATATATTACTTAACATGAGAAAAAACCCGCTCATGGGACACCCTCTAGTTAAATGTGCATTTCATACAGCCAGGAGCCTCCTCTCACACATGATTGGATCACATCAAAGGCAGATGGAGCAGTATCCTCTTGGAGCTCCTTGGAGCCCAGAATAAATCCAGGATTATTCTCCGTAAATAAAGATCAAATTTCTTATTTGTCAAACAGAACCTACACCAACATGT
The DNA here is from genome assembly GCA_036178185.1 of Liparis tanakae. NCBI lineage: Eukaryota > Metazoa > Chordata > Actinopteri > Perciformes > Liparidae > Liparis > Liparis tanakae. Next base: position 18,857,252 of record CM070095.1, on the reverse strand, counting down.
TGAACTGGAAGATTCAACGAAACCTAAGAAGCTATTTCATGCAGATTACGGAAGCAACGAAGGGAAGCTGCATTCATTTTGTTTCTGACATGTTCAGATTGTCAATTAGAGGCTTTAGTATTCTTAAGTCTTTAAATCTTTTGTATGCAAGATGTCCATGAGCTAGCCTGATTGTTCGTATTGTTCTCGTAACACTAATGTGCAATAAGATTACATATGAAAGGCTAGTGTATATTCTAGGATGAAAAAAACGAGAGCCAGGTAACTGTGCAGTGGCATTTATTAGTTCTCAGATGTCTGTCCAGAAATCATGAAACGTTTATTCGTCTCCACGGCCGATAGCTCTAAAACTTTGGGAACGGAGGAGGAGCTATATGAATTTGTGATTTGGGGATTCAAGCTTTTTTTTTTATGTTATCCCCATGAAGCTTAACCCTTCTGTTACCTTCACATGTACTAACATATTTTACCCTCGGGGTCAATTTGACACCAGCTATTAAAACCTCCAGAAAATTATTAGAATTAATATTGTTTCCCAAGTTTAAGTGTGAGCTACTTTATGTTTGTTTGTTGACTAACTAAATATCCCTTTAAATATATAAAAAAGTTGATATTTTGTCATATCTCGTCGTTTATGTTAAGTTTAAGTTTAGTCCTGCTTTCCATGTCCGCTTTTATTTTGTAGTAACTGTCCAGATACTTTATTTCCTGCCCCGGTGTTTCCTCGTTAGTGTGATTGTCTGCTCCACCCTGATTGTGTCCACCTGTTCCCCATTTCCTCATGTATTTAAGTCTGTGTCTACCTGTGTCTTGTGTCAGATCGTCTTGTCTCATGTCTTGTCTGAACCGGTTTTTTCGACTAGTTTTTCGTCCTTGGTTGGTTTTGATCCAACACAGTTGAGATTTTGTCTTTATACTTTGTTCATGTTTTTTTCCAGCATTGCTGTGATTTTCTGTTTTTTGATAAAATCCTTTTTTGCTCTAAAAACATTTGAGTCGTGCTTTTGGGTCCTGCCTTCTGAGTCGTGACATATTTCTTATATGTTTGACACAGTGAAAAACAGCCTGGGGTCAAATTGAACCCAAAGAACATCAACATTAAACATTGAATGGGGTCAAATTGACCCTAAAGGGAAGAGGAGGTTAAAACAGATATGAGCACACGCTATCGATACAGGTCGTAGAAATGTAAGTACGTGTAATTGTAAATAAGTATAATGTGGATATATGTACAGTGTATCAATTATAAATCATATGTTTGCAGTGTTAGTATATTAGAGTATATTACTTATAGAATATATTGTCAGTGTACATTACAAACTAAATCATTAAAATAATGTCATTGTCAGTTGCTCCATGTGGAGGTGCTGCTGACATTCTTATATTTAAACCTGTGGGGTTAGGTTTGTGTGCCATTATATAGCATGGGCAAGCCATTGCATGCAAGTACTCGCACACGCACACGCACAGGCAAATGAAGGTGGCTGGTGGTTTTCCTGGCTTCGTGCATGAACACAAAGCATTTACATCAGGTCAGCCACCGCACTGGCCAACAGGGAGTACGTCCTTGACACTCCCCTCCCTCCAGAGCCGGGGCGAAGACATCTCCATTCATGCAGAGGGGAAACACAAACCGTCGATCCCTGGTGCCAGACACAAAGTGCTTTGCCCACTGTCCATCATCAGAGCTGCTCCATGGCCACCTGTACGGTTCATATTCATCTCACCGCTTACTGGCCCATTGGAGCGTTTGGCCAGGTCAGAATGTATCAAAGAAGTGGAACTATAGACATCATGATGTCACCAATCGGTGTGTGGACGACAGACTTTAAAGCCTTGAGATTGACGGTTTGGCGGTCGCCATCTTGTTTTTTTTCTAACCAGCTAATGCTAGCGTCAACTAGCTAGCTGGATTGGCAGTATGCGTCAGTATTTGTTCATTGGATTATCAATTGGGATGTTACTTTTGGCCATCGGATAAAATACACTTCACAGAACAAATGAACGTCTGTCTCCGTAGTGCGTCTCCAAACTACTTTGTGGTAGCTAGGTCATGGTGTCAATCACAGTAAGCCCCGCCCTAAAGCGTACCTTCCTTCATGGTCTATCTGACTCTAAATGGGCCATAAATTAGTAGATTAAAATCATGCTGTATTGAAAAAAAACACCTACAACTAGTGATTTAGACCACAAACTCATGTTTCCAATGTTTACTGAGGGAATACATCAAGAGAGAAGTGGAGTCAAGTTCTCGTAGACTTCTATACAACCAGAGGAGTCGCCCGATGGTCAGTAGAGAGAATCAAGGTTTTAAGACCCTCCAGTATTGGTATTACTTTTCAGGTTTGGAGGTGTACTGTCGCTTTACCAGAAGTTCAGCCCAGAACCCCCATCCTCTCTGAACTGTAGCTGAAAATGATCGATTTTGCTTGAATTTGGACAATTCCTTATATAAATGTTTTTTTTAGGACTCTTTGAACTTTATGGAGAGTCCAACTCTAAATCCCTGAAGTAGACATTTAATAGAACTCAAATGTAAATCAATTATTTCTGCCGAGTACTCAAGAAGGTTTGAACTATTATAAATAATGTTATGTTAGTTTGTTTTCCATCCTTGCTTCTAAAGATTAACACATACATTTTCTTTGACCTTTCATTGACATTTAGTTTACTTCAATTTCTTTACACAGTACATTCATCAGCCAAACAACCATTTAATTATTAAATTAAATGATTTGTTGTAGCCCTTTGCATCAAATTAGACTATTTCAGCTTGTGAATTGGGGCTTTAGCACCGTAATGCATTTCAAGTGTATGATGTGAAATGCTGAAAGAAACTCACAAAATACACACACACAAACATGCACTGAATTCTATGAGTGTGTCCTAAAATGTGATATCCCCCTGAAGCTGCAACAGCGGTGCAACAGATTGCCCATCAACAGGTCACCTTCCATCCAAAAGATGAAAAAAACGAACGGGAAAAATAAAAATCGTCCCAGCCGTTTCAGCCGACCTGCACCGCTGCCTCTGTTTGTTTCTCTGTGTGTGTTTTCAGCTGGGAGGCAAGGCAAATCCATACATAAAGTGTTCTTTTCCTCCACAGTCACCACACAGGTCAAATGGATCTAATAAATCATAACTAAAAGGAATGAATTTGGTGTTCCCCCCCCCACAGGGCTTTTCTCTGGTTTATTTAGGTGTATAAATTGTAGATAAGGAAGCCATCAGTCTTCCTGTGCCGGCTGCACACCTCAATTTGTTGGCAATGAAATAAAAAAAAGGAGTGGATGGAGAGGTGCTTTTTGTCTGTTTCTGACTTTAGTTTGTCTCTCTTTGTCTCTCTGATGCTCCTCCTTCATCCTTTTCTCTCTCCTTTCCTCTCTTCCTTTGCTCAGTCTGTCTCTGCAACTTCCCTTTTTACCTTTCTTAGTGAGCAGTATCTGCTTCAACCCAGATGAGTGGGGCCTCAGCCAAAGGGGATCTTAGAAAACTAAACTAAAGTCAATTTACTGTGACTGGTTTTCAGAATTTTGGCAAATATTTGTTTATTTGTCTGAGCTTTTTCCACAAACACAAACAGTCAATGCTTAATTTTAAAGCTGCGACTGTTCCAAAAAAACACTTTATTCTAAAAACCTCAAAAGTCGAAATGTTCGAGTGTGCTGAAAGCCTTCGCCTGCTCTCACTAATTGGCATGAGATGACACGGCAATGTGCATGTCTCTTTGTTCAACTCTTTGCTTTCGTGTGTCATTTGCATGCTATTTAGTGTGGCCCAGACGGCAATGTAAACGCATGACTGTGACACGTGGTGGACACCATGAGCCGGAGGGTTTATGGTGGTTTTGCTGTTTTCTGTGGGATGTTTTTCCAAATCCTCAGGGGTTTTGTTGCCTCAACCTAAAGGAAACCATTTCACAGTAAAGAGGCGTTCATTATCACTGTGACGTATAGATGAAACACAAATAGGCTGAAAAGTCTACTGACGACATGCAGAAAGGTTGGGAAATGTTGGTGGGACTAGGATAGTTATCAATTATCCTCTATAATCATGACCAGGAGTCCTGCAATTGTACTGGCACGATGCCTTAATCTAGATGGATGTTATGCAATCTCAAAAACAAGTAAAAAACAGAAGGTCAAAGGTCGGTATGGGGTGAGAGAGCTCTAATAAATCATTATTGCAATCTCCAAAGAGGTTCTAGGTATGAAACAAAGGTTTGAAAAAAGGATTCAAAACTCCAAACATTTGGTTTGTTTATGGCCAATTTCAAGATGAAGGGGTCAAACGTCATATGTCCGGTCATTGGAAAGAAAATTCCTTCAGAATAAAATGTATTATGTTGCCTTTTGAATAAAGGTATCTATCATTTCTAAACAATAAATTATCATTACAGATGCATCACACAGATAATTGTTATATTTGTCATTACAAACAGTTAGAATAAAAACAGTGTCCTCCTCTTATGTTTTACAATACATACATCTTAATATTCTTCATATGATTCCCTATTAATGATCATATCTTTACCTTCTATTTGTATGCATGTTACTCGCATAACTCAAAAAGTATTCTACCGAATCACAAGAAATTTGGTGGGATGATTGGTTATTATCCGGGGACCATTTAATTCGATTTTGGGATTGATCGGGTCAAAGGTCAAGGTCATAAAAAGGTCAAAATCTTATTTTTACCATAGCACGGTCAATTTGTATCCAATTGGCCTGCAACTAATGCCAAAATGTTTATAATTCAATGCCCAATCTTGTGATACACAACATGTCATCATGACCACAATATCTGGTCTGAAGTTACATCAATTTACAGTTCCCCACACTCTCATGCCAAGTACCAAAAAAGTGGCTGCTCCGAAGGTATGCGCTCTACCGAATGTTGTAGGTCTTTATGTATTCATTTAACATGAGACTTCCTTTATGTACATGTGCACATCAGAATAACCTGTTGGAGACGACTGAATTTAACCTAGTATAACGGAGATAAATACATCATGTAGGTTTTAGACAGGGTTTAAAGTGTTGTCCTCCAGGTAGAGTAGGGGGCGGGTCATGCCGTCGTCTTTTGTGGCGAACAAAACATCCACAATGCCGTTATTCTGCACCGTGTTTGTGTTTACTGCAAGGAGAGCGAGTATTTTCAGAACAACAGGAGTTTGTTTTGGGGGAAATGGGCTGTCGGACAAATGGGCTTTCCATCTAATAGGATTTTTCTTCGAACTACTTCGACATAATGGGCTGTTGGAATGATGGCGTGGCACCCTAATGTTCTTTTTTCTCCAGCAAATGTATTTAACACACACACATACATATACACGCATAAAGCACTGGGCACATTTACATAGTGTGAACAGACTATTTGACGATGCAAGTCCTGCCTGCTTTTTTATCCAGGCTGCAGGTGGTAACCATGACTACGCATGAGCACCTCTCGCAGATCAACCAAAGACTTTTGAAAAGCACGAGAGAATAATAATTCTTGATAATTGGTAAAGGTGTGAGAGGTGGTGTGTAGTTATGTTATCACTCAGGCACCAACTTTTAACAGCACCCATTGATCCTCTTTACCAAAGAGAGAGAGAGAGAGAGACAAATTGAGGTGGAGATGACTTTTCCGGAGCGGAGAAAAGCACTGCAAAACTTGTAGTTTTACAGCGTTACCTGGTCGGTCTTCTGTCCTTTTCAAGTTCCACTGCATCTCCCTGAGGAAGCCATCTGCTGTACTGTACCAGCCTTGTTGGGTCACATTTATGAACCACATTTGCATTGCTTTCAAACATGTCATTTGGAAGAAATAAGGTGATGAAAGATGAGGTATAAGTTTTTCATTAATCCCCAAATTGCAATGTTTATCATGCACTATATTTGCGAAATGGAGATTTATTAGAGCAAAGAAAAATAAAATAAAAATTGCCTCCGGTGATTCCAATATATATATATATATAGGAATCACCGGAGGCCACAAAATACAATATAATAACAATACTTTAATCCCGATACAATATTATTTTTATATACTGAATATTTCAATAACAAAAATGCTGTTATATTGCGATTCATTATCTAATCTCATTTGCAAATTCTGCAGTTTGTCAGCAATTGTTTTCACTCGGTTCAACCCACTTCAGTCCATTTCTAATAGGACTAGGAATGAACTAACATATTAGATTCTCTCCTATATATATTTGTGTAGCTGTGACCATTTCACCAAAACTACATTTTACAAGATTACATTTGAACACATCAGATATCAACACAGGTTTAAATATCAGACTAAAATAATCAATTTGCAGATATGACTGAATATCGGCCGATGACAATCAAATGTAAAACTTTCTTTTCACACTAAAACGGTTCAAACTGTTTCTTTGCGGTTTCACGTGAAGTTAACCTCCGCCATGTGCCTGACATTGTTTGTAAAAAAGACCCATGTGTTGTTGGTTTTTTTGGGGGGGGGGGACAGTCTGGTGCAGTTTGGATGAGCAGCTGGAACCCATCAGCAACACCATCAGTCAGCAGGTGGTTGTCGGTCCAGGAAACACTGCATCACTACCTTCTGGCTCGACGTGGTCAACCGATCCGGGTCTTTGTCTTTACTTCCTTCGGGGACCGTTGGAAGAAGAATCCTGTAATTGCTGTTTAACCGTGGCACGGTGATAATGGGGACCGACATACATGTCCTTTGTAGGCGATGAGAGGTAAACAAACTGCTTGAAGACACTTCTCTGAAAAACAACCAGGGGACGTTTAAAGTCTAGAGGAGACTTGAAAATGATGGCGTGCGACGCAACCAGCTGCATCTGAGGTTACACTGCCAGTCTCACGGCGGACGTCAGGTAGATGGCGCACATATAAACCACATTTCGATTTTCACACCAGCAAAGTGTGATTCTTATTTTATACACTGAAACGTGCTGTCCGTCTTTTATATTGAGCATTAGTTGTGTTTTTCATTCTCTGAAGGTTAGCTTTTTATTTCATTTACAAGGGCATTGAATATCACTCATATTTTACCTTGGCTGGAACCAATTGGCAAACAAATGGACCAAAACAATCTATTGTGACGTACTGACTATCTCCCTACTTCATTGTGTTGCTTCTTGACTGAAAGAAGAGAGAAAACGGTTTTGGGACTTTTGCAAAAGCACAAGTGTGGCCGATCATGAAAAGTGGGTGGATATTTTTTTTCTTCTTTATGTCTCTATGTGTTTTTTCTCCCTGCAGCTGACACCCACACACAGACACACACACACCCACACACTCAAAAGGTTTTATTATTCCACACACATCTCACACAAACTTTGTGAAGCAGGAAATTATATTTCTCACCAGCAGTGTGATTTAAGTGGGGTTGATTCTGTGCATGTCCTTCAAGGTTTAAACTTATCACGAGGCTGCTGCTTTTCTCTCAGCCTCCTTCAACTCTGCCGTATGGGAAACAATGATTTAGCCGGCCTCTGTATTGGAAATGGAAGTTGATGGGAAGAGAAGCACCTCTATTCAAAAACGACAGCATTGGTTGTTTCAAACTTACCACTCAATGTGTCCAGAAAGGACTACTTCCCCGCTGTATGTAAATGGTGGGGGACTATCCTCCCACCATAGGTTGCTTGTAAAAGCAGCTTTTAACATTTACTGTAATTATGAGTGGCACTAAGAAAAGTGTAAGGTGATGTAGTTCAAACAGAGTCCGTTTAACGAGGAGTTCAGGGTGCATTGGTGGATCGAATGGGCTGCGTAGATAACTGGAAGATTTTCTGGGGGAAATAATCTGATGAGGAGGGATGGCATTCATCCCACTTTGGATGGAAAATATGACCAAGTTGATTAATGGACTTAATCCATAACAACCCAGGGTTCAAATCAGGAAGCAGAAGCAGAGTTGTAGTCTTCTGTGCACTTCCATTGGAGCAGTTACGCACCCATAACTCTAGAGAGACGGTGTCTGTCCCACAGCCACTTCAATTAAAAGGTTTAGCTGTAAGGCCGTAAGCTCCCGAGGCTCACTCTGGCCAATTTGTGATAGTCTTTATGTATGCTCTGCCATATTTAGAGGCTATGACAGATTGGCCAGGGGCCGGTAGTTTTAAAAGCGACCCATCACTGACGTGACGGCTCGCTGTGACAGCAGCACAGTGCCTGTGGAAGGGGAACAGTACAACGTATGAGCTATTTGCCTTCAGGAATGGAAATGGACTGGGCTCTACTTTATTAAACAATTCCACAGTATTTCACTGGTAGATTCCCAAAACAGACAGGTAGTCAAGTGTAGGAATGATTCAATACAGTACCCTGAGAACATGACCGCTGAATGCACTCAGTACATAGGCTGCCGGATTGGGAAAATATATATGTACTTTCTAGTCTTCCAACCACTCAATGCTCTTTAACACTAGATGCCATCATCCACCCATTCATACACTGATGGGAGGAGCTACCCTGCAAGGTGCCACACCATCAGGACACTAACCAACCCATTCATATTGCCCAAGGACACATTGACATGGACTCGCCGATCCTCTGTTTGAAGGACAACCCTGCTCTACCGCTCAGCCAGTCGCCCCATATGCAGGTAATGCACTCAATACAACAACGGTCGTATTTCTAGAGTTCATGCTATTGAAGTCATGCAATATCGAACAAGAGTTAGGGGATCACCTAAAACTCCATCGTGGCAAACGTGTGTGAGAAGACGTGGACGACGTGGCGACAGTTGCTTCTCAACAATAATCTTGTCTCATGAAGAGGTTAGAAGCTATAATAGCATCAGGTCTATCATAATTGGCTTTGATTTCAGTAAGTTTGATTCACAGATGGTTCATCCAATCACCTGTCAAGTGTTTGGCGTTAAGTGCCTCCCCTTTTTCCCAAAAAGTTTCCGGTGACGACGGCTACAGCTGTCGGTAAATCAGTTCACGTTCCTCCCTAAATGAACATGAGCGATTCTTACACTATCTGTTGTCAACAGATGCTTTACACTGTATAAGCGCTTCATTAAATCCCTGCAGCCGGTGGAAGGCAGCAGGACCCAGATGTTGATCAGTCTGAAGAGTCTGGTTCTAGAAGCGCGGCGTCGGAGTGCGGCGCTCGGCCGTCTAATGTGTTTACCTTTAATAAAGCCCATACAAATGGTTTCTGGCACTCGTACAAATGATTATGTCCACACAACAACAAGATGTCCTGAAGAAGCTTCCTGTGGTTGGCAAAACTTTTCCGCAGTAAAACAAACTGTGAAGTGATTGGCGGAGTGAATATGTATTAATAACATAACCCTCCGGTTTTTAGTCACCTTCTTAAAACCTTTTAGCACTCTGCACTGCTTCCTATACCTTTCCTTAATTAAAAAAAGTGCTTTTAGGTCAGCACTGACCAAACTGAAGACCATCTTTCAATTTGGCCAGTGTGTGTGTGTGTGTGGGGCCCTTCTTTGCTTCCTACCCCCCCCCCCCCCTTCTTCAGCTACCCTTGCTAGGACCATGTCCAGGATCTCTGCCTTCCTTTTGATTTCAACTACACACCTGTGAAGGTCATCCATCCTCAGTGTGCACACACTAGATCAGGGCTTTAGAAACATGTGACCCAATGGCCAGAACCAGGGTGAATCTGGATGAATCTGCAAACTGTGAATTTCAATTAATTTCAATTCAATAAAATGCAGTGCTCGTCCTTTCTGTCCACTTGTTGCGTTGTCCTAATAATAGGGGCTTTGGAACACAGAGTGAAATGATCAGAGCATTGATTTGTATCCACATCTGTCTCTTTTCTAAACGTGTTTAATCTTAAATCACAATACCGTCAATACGCAGCACTGATGCAAATGTTCCACGTGCTGCCAGAACCCTCCTGTAACAGTTGAAGAGGTGGTTTTGAGGGTTATTACCGACTGTACGGTGTGTGCACATGTTTGTGTTTGGCATCCAATCTTGTGTCCACACAGCTGGAGTGTCATTACAGTGTGTTGTGATTGCCTCTGACAACACACAAACACACATGCCCACACACTGTCCAAGAGGCAGTTGTTGTTGTGTATAGGGCCAAGGTCATCCATTTGTCCTAATATGTGTCCAACTAAGAACAAATTCACAGTCCATCAGTGGGATGGATAGAAACTGTGGGATGGGGATAGCGTGTGTGTGTGTGTGTGTGTGTGGGCACACAGGACAGAGAAGGAGAGCCTGCCCTGGTGTCAGGGTTTATTTGTGAGTGAGTGTGGGCTGTCAGGAAGTTGGTCGAAAAGCAGAGCTGACAGGGGAAGAGGGCCATAATAGCCTTCCAGGCCTAAAGTCCTCTGCGTAATGTGAGCCTGCTAATGGATCCAGTGACAGGTCCTGTCCCTCGCCGCTTCCACCTGTCCCAGCTGGAAAACAAAGACTAACACACCCTTCACACATTCCTTTGAGCTGCTCTCAGCAATGAAGATCAAGTGGGAGGAGAAACTTCAATCCCCCTGGAGGCTGTACAGACGCCGGTGATGAGGCTATAGCCACGGTGTCAAGGTACCGCTGTGTCATCGGGCCGTTGTGTTTCAGACCGAAGCAGATATTCTAGGTGCTCGTCAAAAGCGTTTGGAAATACAGTACCGTTGAAGAAAATTGATTTCCTGTCACTCATGAGAGATGTATCAGGGAGTGAAAAGACCTTTCTGACCAAATGTTCTCAGGCAGTACATTCTTAAAGAGGAACCTCATCATGGATGGGCGTTGTTTCGTTGGTACAATAGAGTCCAGTCTTTTGCACTTATGAACGGCTATTTGGAAAGAACTGTTGAAGATTTTGTTGAATTTGGAGACATATAGAATGTTGCCCTCTCTGCCAGCTTTTTATTTATTCTCTTCCTGATTACGGTCCCAGTTTAAACCGTTTTAACGATGTGAATTGAAACTAATCTAAAAATTGGTTGTAATTAGTAGAACATCATGGTCTGGTACTAAATAAGTATGTTTGTTAAGTCATTTAAGTCACAGACGTAGGTTAGAATCGGTCACGGTTGATTTTGGGTTTTGATACTTCGGTGGATTCGTTCGAAACCTTTTTGTGATACGGAAAAAAAGGTGACCCGGGAGACTTCTGTCTTATGGGAAGGTGGGTTTAAGGAGACCAAGCTTCTTTATCAGTCAGTCACCAGCAGCATGGCTCAAAGAAAGCTGAACTTTATCCCACAGCACTGAGTGGGTTGGTAAATGCCTACATCCTGACCACTGACATTCACCTTGGTAAAAAAAAACAGAAGGAAAGACGGTAGACGGTAAAAGACGGTAAAAGTCTGTGGCACTGTGGCTCTTTGACCCGGTCCTTACTAAACTTTGAATTTTAGTTTGTTAATTTGATGCCAGCACCAATCAACTTATCCATCATTAGTTTCCGATCAATTCTATGCCGCAGAGACGGAAGACTTTTAGGTCAGTATCATGAGTGCCTCAACAGAAGGTGTTATCAAATCAGTCTCTGCAACACTAGAGCATTTTTTATCCAATTAAGACATGTGGGATATATTGTTTGGCTTTTAGAAGCATTCTTTTCACTTCTACATAGCACATTCAGAGAATACGTGTCTCGATTGGTTTATGGCAGTTAGCGATATGCGGCCTCTCGCCATTTTCTCACCAGCAGTTTGCAGAGATGGAGTAGAGCTGCATGCCCAAGAGAACACACCTACTTTGAAACATTAGGAAAGACTTGGATACCAGCAGACTTTTGGGGCATTTTACATTGTTTGGATTGATCTTGGGTACGTTCATAAAATAATCATTGTCATTAGCCATGTAAATAGCTTCATAGGAACATTTTATTTTTCAGGTTTAAGGGCAGAACTACACGTCTTGTGTGAATTTGACATGCACAAATGAAAGCATGATTGAAGTCATTTTTTCATTTTGGACTGAAATAATATGAAACCAAAGACTGACTGGGAGCTAGGAACTAAAGCTATGCATGAAGAATGCTGCCTGTTATATATTTAAACCAACCAACTTCATGTTCAAGGACATTGACTAACTCTATGCTACTTCACAAATCCATCAGCTCAGCTCTATAACAACGTCAGTTACTACAACTGAGATGTCCAAAAAGTAAAACTCCAATATCTCCTTCCATTTAAAATGTGTTGAGCCCAGAGAGTGTTATGAAAGTTGGTGGTTCTCTTAATGAAAATTCTAGGTCACTCTGTTTGATCGACAGGGATACTTCCAGTCACAAAATGGCTGAACCGCACACCATGAAGGTCCTAGTCAAATACCACTCAAATCAGCGGTGATGGAGCCAGGTCTGTGGCCTTTGTGTGGCTGCCATTTGGCTGGGAAATTTGCAGCTCGTGCCCGGGGACTGTCTGTGGTTTCAAACTGAGTTATGAGTTTATTTCATGTGGACCTTTACAGTCCCCGGAGAAGGGAATAAAGCTCTTGCAGAGAGTAGTAGCTCCGAGCCACAATGTTCCACTCAAAGAAGCGGTAAAATAGCAGTTATGCAGGTACAGGTCTTGTTATTTGTGGAAGTTTATTTCTACTAATGCACCGTAGCTCACGATGAAGGGAAAGGGAGTGGGGATTTGTGTTGAACCTTTAAATCATCAGTAAATGTGCAATTAGAGCAAAATCAAAGAAGGGAGATAAAAAAGAAGTTGGCTTTTCTTATAGTGTGCACTTCCTGTAGCCCTCCGTCTGAGCTCCTTGAAGCTACTAATCATTGATGCATGAGTAGCATGCATAGCAATCCCCTAGCTGCTACTGACAGAAATGAATGTATGACCCGGGAAGGGCAGGGGCACAACCAAAGCTATTCTTCACTCTTATACAGCCAAAGTCCTTCCTCTTTGGGTCTCACCGTAAAACTAACTCTACAGTTCCAGCACTTCCACTCTTTATTACAGTTCGGGTGTAGTTTACTCACAGCTATTGGTTGTTTCATCTCAGCAAATGAACAGTGAACGATGCAACTTGTCATGATATTCAAACTACAAGTAATAGCGTCTCTTGAAACAGTAAAAGTTGTCATATATAGCGTGTTAGGTGTATTCATATCACCCAAACTCTATATAGAAGACAATACACATTGGTGTCAGGTTTACCAGACTGTTTGGATGTCACGGATGCAGCCTCCCATCACTGGCTGTCTAATGTTCAACGGGTATAATATGTGACTGTCGGTTTAACCTGAGTGTAGATCAGACCCTCTTGTTCTGATTTAGCAACAGCTGAAAAATATCCTCCAGGTATAGCTCTGTCAGAGAGGTGATGTCTGGGATGTAGCCCCTACGTTGTGTACGGCATCCTGGCTGTATAGGAGCAGGACTCAACAGGATGAAGCAGGGAACGAAATCCTCAATCTTACTGAACATAGAAACGTAAAACCCTCCAAGATAATGTTGTGATCCGAAAGGTTTAACACTGTCAGAGAGTTGTGGTCTCGGACCAAACAGAGAAAAGGCAGACAGAGGGCAGATTGGACTGGAAGCTAAAAGGTTTGGCTCAAAATCCCCTGCTGCTCCCTCCCCCACCATCCCAAAGCTCTCATTCTCCCCGGTCCCCACGGCTTCCTCCCATAACACACTACACACCTTGCCCAGCCCGCTCTCATTCTCACCAATTACAGATGTGTCGTAGGGCTTTCGCCATTCGATGCAAAGGCACAAGGCAGAGAGCTCCGTTGTGAACTCATCTGACGCCATTTGAGTGGCAACTGCTCCAGAAGTCAGGTGACAAAGTCTCTACACAAGCTTTTGTAGCCTAAGAGGGATTATGACTAAATATCCATGGCTGACAAGTTGGCAGTCAGGAACTCAATGAATTAAAGTTTTATTCCAACCAGATTGTTACCGTCATGAAAACCTGGAAAATTCATGGAATTTTAAAATGGTTATTTCCAGGCCTGGAAAAGTCATGGAAATAACTTAAATCTTGATTGTCAGCTCATGTTTTTGGTGGTGTAATGGTGAAAATAAGTTAATATATTCATTTATTAGTCCCGAAGTGGGGAAAAAATGCATTGGATTTTAAATGTCAGACATCTACCTATATATTTTATTTTAGTCTGAGAGCATGATGATGCTTCATTTCAGTCAACAAATGTCATGAAGTGAAATGCAATGACTTTTATACTGTAAATCACATTCACTTTATTCAGTTTCAATTCATTTCAGTGTAGTTTATATAGGCCAATATCACAATTTACAAATTTGCCTCAGAGGGCTTTAAATATGCAGCCTGTTTAAAAACGGGACTTTCAAACATTCTTCAACCTAATCACGACCCTGCTCCCCCAGAACTATTGACCTGATCTCCTTTATTATAGGAATTACGCTCAATTTGGAATAGCTGACATCAGATGTGTGCATAAAGTTACAGCGGTGTATATATATTTATAAAAAAAAAACTCTGAGCCGAGGGGGTCTTGACTCTTAGATAATTGACAGCGATGGCAAAAAAAAGAAATGCTCAAAGAAAATGACTGACACCACATTAAAGCAATAACTTCATATTTTTACTCGTAACAAATTCATATCCATTACATTCGAACAGATGACAAGCCCCCGCTAATTAAATGACGGTTTTGACAGGATAATTTTTAAAAACAGATTAACGCTGATTAAAAAAAACTTAAATCATAAAAGTTTGGGAAAAGTCATTGAAATTTGTTTTCATTTACACTGAGTTTGAAATAATTAATACTTTTTTTTTTAAAGAAAAACGGTCAAAAATTAAGCCGGCGTACGCACAATTTTCAAAAATGTTCATGTTTATACCAAGATTTCAGTTGGGTCATGGAAATTTGGTTTAAAGTCATGGAAAAGTGATGGAAAAGTGATGGAAATCCATTGGTCAAAATGAGTAAGAACCCTGAAAGAGACTCACCAAGATGCTTTTGTTGAAGCAATCAGACTTCCTTGACGGACGGACTCATTCAATAATGTTCGTCCATCCGTTTTTGTGTGTGCTCCTTATCAGTATGCATTTGTCTTCCTGCCAGGATTAATAAAGTACTTTAAACTTTGCCCGCCATTAGCTATGAATGTGACAGATTTCTAAGTAATTGGGTGCTACTTGCTACGATTGCGTCTTGGAAATCTCTCCTCAGTTTTTATGTAAACATGCTTGTACCCGACTTTTTATCAAAGAAGATTATTTCTAACACGGTCGTTCATCTTGTGCAGTGATCAAATGATCAGATGCTAACTCTCCTAGGTAAATACCCAGGAGAGTTAACAAATTTCCATCTAGAGCTCCAACTGATAGTCACGTCATTTCTCTTATGGGAGAAAAATGGAACAGAGCTTTTCCACCTCCGGGAACCAAGTGGGATGGAAAACCTCAAGCCCTGAGCTGAATATTTGTCGTGGAGAAACTCGTGAGAATCATCTAAACACAAGCGACACGACCAAGGAATGGAGGAACAGATCAGGACTCTGGGAACGATTGATGCTGGATATAAAATCCCACCCTCCCCTGATGGAAAGCCACTGCGATCTTCTGTAGTGAACCTGCACTTTCATCCTCTCTCATGGAGCGTGTCCAGAGAAAAGAGAGAATCAATTAAGTGCCGTATTGATCAGACACTTCCGCGTCTTTTAAAGCTTCCACATGAATGCAGTGGACTTTTTTGAATTGAAACGTTTGCCATGAGTTGAACGCAGGTCCGCGTGGCAAACCGCCGTATAGAGCCCGCTTTGCATTTCCTCCCCGCGTATCGACATTGTGTCACCCCCACAGCGGCAGGTTGAATGCTAAGAGGATTAAGATGTTGCAGTGAGGAGGAGACAGAGGAGAGGAGAGGCACACTGTCTGCACTCATCCTGTGTTACCTGGCTGTGCTTAGAGGCTGCGCATCAGCTTACAGCTGTGATTAGACACGTCTACAGTAGAGGGTTGAATGAAGGGGCGCTAAGCCACCGACTTGATCCGCATTCAAAGTCCTGGAGGGAAAATTTTATCTGTATTACCAGTCGGGCGGTTAATCGATAGGGGCCGGCCGCTCGTCACATAGATGACATATTTCATACTATTGAAAAGGGCTAGCTAAAATGAGCTTGTTCATAGTTCACAATTCTAACTTTTTGGCTATTATATATTTTATGCGTCTCAAAAACTTTGCAAGATAAAAGCTGAGTGAGTGCAAGAGAAAAGCTGGAATGAACTCAAGTTACCCCCCGCCCCCTCCCTACACACTCACAGCTGCTCACCACTCGCTGGTCAAATTGGAGACATTGGAGGGTGGGGATGGAAAGGGACGCTAGCCGACGTCTCTGTTCCTTTGATTGCACTCGTCGGGCCGGCACACCGGGTGCCATACATCCTCTGAATGTGCATGCAAGCCCCATTAACTCATACGAGAATAGCATCGCTCAATCGTATTAGTTGCTAACGGATACGTTATCCGCTATTTAAGCGTGTTCATGTGTAACACTCGTGCTGGGTTTGTCTTACACCATTGTAATGGCTGTGAAATGTATATTTCTTAAGACAACAATGTATCCAATGATACTATGAAAGCTCATGGCTCAAAGCGATGAACCTCCAGAGAACTTGTACACTGTCTATGTCTATGTCATTTACAACAGGCGGGGTGTGGGAAAAAAGCTCTACAAAGCCACTGGACACACAGTTAGAGGCGAGCTGGTGGATATAATGGAACATGTAGCACCTGAAGAGACAGGTATTAGTCCCAGGAGTTGGTGGAGGCCAACACACAGAGCCGAAAGAGTGAGAACTGGAACACAAACATTGTTGGACGAGTCAACCTTAAAAAAAGCTGAGACCATGACAGTAGTGTGTCCACTACTGATTTCTGCTGCCTCCAGGGATCAACATACTATTACCTGGCAGGTTTGATACACTAGACCGGCGGTCACTAACAGGCGGACCGTGGTCCGGACCCAGAAGTCTCTAGACCATGGATCGAAAACCGATAGAAAATTGCAAATTATGACATTTTCAACGCTTCTATTTAACCGGCGCAGCTTATCTACCCTTTTACGGCTCTTGCTCAGCAGTCTAAGAAACACACCGAAACACACCGACCAATTACACGCGTTGTAAATCCTCTCACGTGATGCTACTCGACCAATCACATATGTGTATTCCGTTCAGCCCCGCCCTCGATTCAAGTGCCATATTCACACACAGGGGAGCGACAGAAGAGACCCGATGGATAGAGAAAGTACGGGAGTAAGAGAATTTCACCAGATGCTCCAAAAAGAGAAATGTGTCAGCTTAACCAGAGCCTCAAATGTACAGACTTGTATATGTTTATTATTCCCACAACCAGTTTCAAAGCAGTTTGTCTCACACGTTCAGCGACGTGAAGCTCCACTACGAGACGAAGCTCAGATCTTTTGAGCAAACGCAGCGACTGACTTCTGAAATGAAGGCACTGAACAATAAACCTAAGAGCCCAATATGATCAGAACCCCGACACATGCATTCGCTGCGCAACAATGATGTTAACAGAGATGAGAAATGAGCTGAATGAAGTGGTGTAATAACCACAGATAAAATCCCTGCAGACACATTTATTTTTTTAGAAGGCAAGTAAGATAATATCTTGTTTTTTTGATTGATGTCTGAAGCCCGAATGAGCTGGATTTAAAGCAGCAGGACAATTCAGTTGCATCTTTTATTTCTAAAATGAAGTCCTTAATTTAAAGATCCATTTTTTTTCAAAGTTTTCTGTTTTAAATCCAGCCTTTATTTTACTCGAAAACAGAGATGCTAATGAATTTATTATTTGAGTATATATTATTTATAATTAGTCAAGTTATTTGAAATCTGTAATAATACATATTGTTAAGTTGTTATTCAATTGAATTGTATTTATTTAATTTGACAGTCAGTTGTTGACCATATAGACACGTTAATGCAACTGTTGGCTACTTCAGTACATGTGGCACACAAACACAAGGCACACAATGTTACATTTGTGTGATGTTCACGACCTTTGGATAACAAAATCCTCTCTAAGTGGACCTCGGTGAATTTTAGTTGAATATTCCAGACCTAGATGGTTTATTTCCCTTTCAAAGGCGTAGAACAGGGATTTCGATAATTTAATACAGTAAAAAGAACAACAGCCCAATGTAATAACCTTGTTCCTGTTTTAAATGCTGGTGTGTCGAGGCTTTATGATGAACTTGAGCTGTTTAGTTTATTGTTAGTTAATCCAATGTTCATCCAGGTGTTATTGTTTCCATGTGAACCTCATAAAGACTATAATAATACGGGTAGATGAAATCAAGCATTCTGATTGGTTGAGAGTGAGTCACGGGGTGTGTTATATTCAGCCCATAATGTACAGTACGGCCTGTTTACATTTACCTTAAAGGGGCGTGTTCCATATCAATGCGCACTGAAACTAAGGTTAGCTTTTGCGCGACCGTTAGTTGTAATTTTAAATAAATCCTGTGGCTCCCTTCAAAGCTACTGGGCACCAAATCTCAATGAAAGACAGCGTTGGAGTGACATCCATAATATCCAGCTGGAGACAGCACTTCAACACGGAGCCACCCGCAAAGAGAGAAGAGGAGGCGATGTCATCAGAGACGAAGAGGACATGAGAAACGTTTTCCACGGATGATTAATGGAGATATCCAAATCAACATAAGTTAAACCAGGGCTCTCAAGTTTTGAAGACAGGCAAGCGTGACATGACATGACCAGCGACAGGAAAGTGACCCACGGCGAGCGTTGAGACGTGGGTCTGAGCTGGATTCCTCCACAGAGAGCGGCTCATGTTGGCGCTGCGGCACATTAAAACATTAAATAGACTAGAGTTTTTTCAGCGTGAGAAATACGATGTGTGGCGGGAGTGCGTGACTTAAGACCGAAATGCGTGAGTCTCACTCTCAATGCGTGAGACGTGAGAGCCCTGATATGTAAGCCTTAACAACAGCAGAGTGTTAGTCTATCGAGTCCCAAGTCGCTCGTAACTATAGTTTAGTAAACAGCATGTATAGCTAACATAGACCCAGTGCCTACGAAACATTTAATAAATATTATTTTATTGAAAGTGTCCCATTGTCATTGTTGTTATTTTAAAGGCAACTTTCATCAAATGAGCAATTTGAATTAATGAGATGTTGCGAGAACTAGCTAACTATCTCCCCTCCTTTAGCTAGGCTAACAAATGTAAACAACGCTGTTTGTCCGTTAGCCACACGGAGGGGACTACTTTCACATGGAGGGGACTACTTTCACACGGAGGGGACTATTTTCTCTCGGCTACTGAAATGCGATGCATAACTTTGGTTGGCAACAACTATTTTGCGCTGAAAGGCAGCTTACTATTTACTTACTATTTATAATGTCGCTGGTGACCATATTATAAAAGCAATAAGGGACTCGAGGCATTACTTTGACGTCAATAAAGGACTATTCAAGGGTTGCCTAACAACACCCTTGAACACGTACTTTATTGACGTTACAGTACTGCCTCTTGTCCCTTATTGCTTAAATAACTATATATAAAGACACATATAAACTTACATACATTACATACATACACATTTACAATGCACACAGGTACACTCATACACCCACATACATACATAAATACATACAGACATTCAAAAATACATCGATGCACACATAGATACAGAGATTCACACATACATATATACCTACATACACACACCCACACCACACATAAACATATCTATGCATATATACTGTACATAGACACATAAATACATATTACACATTCTCACATACAGTATATACAAACATACAGACATACATAAATAGATGCATTGATTCATACACACACATAATCATAAATGCATGCATACTTTAAATCAAGTTTTTATATAATATCATCTTCTATAATTCAAAGAGTTCTTAACAGATGACTTGTTATGTATTTTTTTATGGAAATTAATTCATACCAATTGATGGACATTAATCAATATGACAATATGAAAGGAATCTTCTAAAGTGTGAAATGATGTCTCTTTTTTGGTTGAATTTTCCAACTTAGAGGTTTTCTCTATTCGTTTCTAGGGTTCATCGGACCGCCTGAGCCTAGATGGAAAGTATACATGTACATATTGACCACATAATATTAAATAATTTCGCTGTGGACCTCAGGATGCCCGAGAGCAAAGAATTCAATAATGTGCGCACTGAAAAAGCTTCATTTCTAACGCAGGTGAGGCTTCCTGGTTACAAAGTAGGTGCAGTAGAGGTGTTAGTAACTTCTGACCCTATTAAATTAATTAAGCCCCAGCTTATGATAATGGTGGGATGGAGTGAGAAAAAATTAGTCTATTGGAGTCTGGTAGTAGTCCCTGTGAAAGCCTCTCGCTGATGAGGCTGGAGTAGGCACACCGCACAAACGCATAACTTATTAAATTAGTGTCGGTCTCCACGGGATGCACAATAATTGCACTCCATGTCATTAAATTCAGCCTGCTTTTGGCTGTGCTTCACAGGCTCTTCCAGCCAGCAGTGTAGAAGCGTCCGCAGCCACTGATATCTGCATGCACTGGCCTTGTGTGTCTCTGTGTGTGTGTGTATATATATATATATATATATATATATATATATATATATATATATACACAATCCAGACATCATACCATGGGGCAGGTCAATCTAACCAGTTCAGCAATTAGAAGGGAGGCATTGATAAGCGTTACATAGCTAGCAGTCTTTCTCTATAATAGGGAATGATAGACATGGATGTGATGGATGCAACCCAAGAAATACAAACTATATTTATTTGACTAATGTGAAGATAGGTATCTGAATTGCTCTCAGCAACTGCTACCTTCTTTTGTCAATTGCAAATGGTGGTGGGGTTTATTATTTATTTATTTTGTTGACACAAACACCACAAATTACTAATGTTTTGCATTAGAGGGCTTTAAAATCCGTACACGTACAAAATCTCTGACCCAGGACCTCAAGTATTCTGAAGACGTGATTACAGAAATAAAAGGTCTCTATCAAACTTTACAACTTGATAGAGGGGCTGGTAACAAACAGACTACTCTTCGGGAAAAACTCCCCAAAAATTTAAAAATTCAATTCAATTCAGTTTATTTGTGTAGCCCATTTTCACAAATTACAAATATGTCTCAGAGTGCTTTACAATCTGTACACATAGACATCCCTGTCCCAAAACCTCACATCGGACCAGGAAAAACTCCCAAAGAACCCTTCAGGGAGAAAAAAGGGAAGAAACCTTCAGGAAAGCAACAGAGGAGGATCCCTCTCCAGGATGGACAGGTGCAATAGACGTCATGTGTACAGAATTAATCGTTATACACACATTATAACACAGTAACAACACAATCAATGAATATGACAGAGTGTATGAATAGTTGGTAGTCGGGATATTCCACGATTCAGACCTCCATGATCCGTCAGGCAGATGGAGGTAGAGAGGAGGAGTGGGCAGAGTCTCAACAGGGCCATGGCATAGTTGGTAGGAGGCATATTCCACGATCCAGACCTTGATTATCCATCATGCAGATGGAGGTAGTTTTCCCTTTCTTTCACAGAGGAAAAAAGGTAAGAAAGAAGGAGAGCAACAGAGGTGGACCCCTCTCTAGGATGGACAGAAGCAATATATGTCATGTGTACAGATGAGCAGCATTACACAGTTACAGCACATTCAATGAATATGACAGAAATGATGAAAAATGATTAGGCATGGACCACGATCCAGATTTTCTACAATCCATGAAACAGAAGGAGGAAGAGAGGAGAAGGGGAGGTGTGGGGGGGTGGGGGGCGGAGGCATCAGCAGGACCATGGCTGGGGGCAGGGCCACCAGGCAGGCGGTATCGCGAAAAAAGGCCAGAATGAAAGGACACCCTCATCAATGGATTCGCCATGACAACAGGTACATGGAAGGCTGAGCCTCCATTTTTAAAGCAGTGCACACGGACATATCAATGCATGGAATTGTTCTCACTGGGCACAGTTACCGTTAAGTAAAGGTCAGGGGAAAAGTTTCTATATATTAAAAGGACTAAATTGTATTCGGTTTTCCTTTCATTCATCATTTATCAGACTGTGATAAGCTGGAGGAATCTGACTGTATTAGTAGATTTTAGAAATATATATTGATCATAGACTTAACAGACATGATTGTCAGCTCATGTTTTTGGTGGTTTAATGGTGAAAATAAGTTAATATATTCATTTATTAGTCCCGAAGTGGGGAAAAAATGCATTGGATTTTAAATGTCAGACATCTACCTATATATTTTATTTTAGTCTGAGAGCATGATGATGCTTCATTTCAGTCAACAAATGTCATGAAGTGAAATGCAATGACTTTTATACTGTAAATCACGTTCACTTTATTCAGTTTCAATTCATTTCAGTGTAGTTTATATAGGCCAATATCACAATTTACAAATTTGCCTCAGAGGGCTTTAAATATGCAGCCTGTTTAAAAACGGGACTTTCAAACATTCTTCAACCTAATCACGACCCTGCTCCCCCAGAACTATTGACCTGATCTCCTTTATTATAGGAATTATGCTCAATTTGGAATAGCTGACATCAGATGTGTGCATAAAGTTACAGCGGTGTATATATATTTATAAAAAAAAAACTCTGAGCCGAGGGGGTCTTGACTCTTAGATAATTGACAGCGATGGCAAAAAAAAGAAATGCTCAAAGAAAATGACTGACACCACATTAAAGCAATAACTTCATATTTTTACTCGTAACAAATTCATATCCATTACATTCGAACAGATGACAAGCCCCCGCTAATTAAATGACGGTTTTGACAGGATAATCTTTAAAAACAGATTAAGTCAAAAGAAAGACATACAGCAATGTTGTATAACTTGCTTACACACAATATACTGCATATATGCTTGTGTGAATATTTGTACTTGAGTGGATACATTTAAAGTATTTTATTTTAGATTTTATATTTTACTTTGTATACTTTGCTCGTCATTGTATTATATTTGTTTGGGTGGGTTTTATATATATATATATATATATATATATATATATATATATATATATATATATATATATATATATATGTGTTTCATTTTACATACATATATGCTTAATTTTGTATTTTATATTTTACTTGTATACCCTATATCTTTCATCCCTGTTTTTTATATTTTATTTTATATTTAATTATTGTGTGTTTAGTTTATTGGTGCTGCCACTGTGACGACAAATTTCCCCTTGGGGATTGATAGAGTATCTATCTATCCATGTATCTATATATCTATACATCTATCTATCTATGTATATATATATATATATATATATATATATATATATATATATATATTTATTTATTTATTTTTTATTAGCTTGTCCATTTTGAATTTGTCAGCCTTCTTGTTGCATGTCTTGTTATTACTTGACAATCTCTTAAGAGTACTTAATATTCTCACTATTAATTGTTTGTGCACTCATTGAAAGGAATACATATTGTACACACATTGTATGTGTAATCTTGTGTTTTTTTATTTGGTTTATGACTTCTGCCTCTCGGGACTACAAATGAGAAAATATAGCCTCTTGGCTATACAGTAACTGGCACATTTGCAGAAATGTTGTTATTAATGTACACGGACCCTTATCAAATGAACCAAAGACAACACAAATCCCCTGGAAGACTAAAGATGTCCATAACACTTGTCTCTCCTGGCTTTCCCCCTGTTCTTCAGTCATGAACGCAGGAGAGAAGAACATTTCCACCCGACTCGTACGATGGATCACCGTTTATATTTCTCACATGTGCGTCTCCCTCTGTTAGCCGTGCTAAGCAGACTCTTTCCTCGTCATCACACCATCTCCGTGTTTGCACTCGGTGTAGATTTATCACCACCAGGCAACCGCCGGCAATGTAGAACGGCTAAATGTCAAGACCGAGAGAGAGGGAGAGCGAGAGGGAGAGCGAGAGAAGAGAGGAACAATGACACGGGGAGAGAGAGAGAGAGAGAGAGAGAGACAGACACAACACTGCGAGATAAGGGGAAAAGGGAATGAATGATGGGAGGAAACAGAGAAGGGGAGAGGAATGATGAAGAAACTGCGGCGACCTATAAATAATGAAGAAGTTGGACAAAGGGGGGGGGGGTTGAAGTTCCTAACTGATGAGTAGCGTAGCGACGCGCCGGTCGGATGTTTTTCCATCCCGATAAACAAACCAAGAAAGTCTGAGAAAAGGAGAGAGAGAGAGAGAAAGAGAGAGAGAGAGAGAGAGAGGTAATGAGGACTCTCCCGTAAACAATGAAACACTTCACAAATGCGGTCTGTGACATACGCAGAGGGGATGATACCGGCACATTGCCGCTAATTAGCACGGCTAATTATCTGCAATGCAACAATAATTAATTTTAAAAAGTGCTATTTAAATTAATTATTGATTGGATTAATTAAGTCAGAGGGGGCAAGAGGGGGTGCGGGGGTAATTAAGATAAATGTTAAATGTGTTGGTAATTGGGTTAGGATTCGGAGCGAGGTGGTGGTGGTGGCGGTGATGATGATGATGATGATGATGATGATGATGATGATGATGATGATGATGATGATGGTGATGGTGATGGTGATGATGGTGATGATGATGATGTAAAGACAGGATGTGCCGGGGATGAGGAGCGGCACGCTAGTCACGTTGCTGGTAACAGCCATCCGCACGCAGGCTGCAAGCAGAGAGAGAGAGAGAGAGAGAGAGAGAGAGAGAGAGAGGATGTCGGGGGATTATCCAGAAGCATTATTCCGAGACTCCTCGCTCATCAGCGGCGGACTATGTGCGCAGTGTTCTTACTAATGAGTGCCTATTGATCGGTCCCCCCCCCCCCCCCGCCCCTCCCCCCTCGCCATCCCCTGCTCACCTGCTCCTGATCAGAGCCCTGAATCATCGGTTATCGCCGGACTCCTGCTGCACGGAGAGCGGCGGGGGCGGCCGGTAATGACTCACATGACTAACTCTGCTTTCTCCCCGGAGTCCTTCTGACTTCACGTCTCATGGGGTCATCGGACCCTATGAGACGGCATAGATCCCATCTGCTGATGGACCTTCGATGGTTGGATCGTGAGTTCCTGTCGCCAGCTGTGCCACTGCCCTGCTGGGACTCCGCCCACTCCTCCACTTGGGAGGTCTCCAAACTCTCCATCGTGGAATATGCCTAAATATGAACTATTGATAAACTCTGTCAGATTCCTTGAATGTATTTTAACTCTAAATATGTCCTTCTGTACACATTACATCTATTGCATCTGTCCATCCTGGAGAGGGATCCTCCTCTGTTGCTCTCCTGAAGGTTTCTTCCCTTTTTTTCCCCCTGAAGGGTTATTTGGGAGTTTTTCCTGGTCCGATGTGAGGTTTTGGGTCAGGGATGTCTATGTGTACAGATTGTAAAGCACTCTGAGACAAATTTGTAATTTGTGAAACTGGGCTATACAAATGAACTGAATTGAATTGAATTAATTACAACGAGAGCAGACACCTTCTCGTTCGCCTTTCTCTCTCTCGACATCAAAGGACGCCAGACGCCAGGCGAGTCTCGCCGCACGCTTTGGGACGATTTAACAAGCGAGCGGACGGCTCCTCGTGCCCTCGAGAGTGAGATGCAACGCAGGAGCCACTTTATCGTCCTTTTTTTCTTCTTCTTCCAAACCTTTGGTCCATCTGACACACAAAGCACACGTAACACCGCAAACACAGAGGGCATTAAATAAACCAACGTGATTAAAGAGTCATGACGCTTCAGTTCAAAACACCGCCGGGCTGCAATGAGCGGTTTCATTTGGCCTCTTTGAAGGCAACGGAAACCAGCTGTGAAGATTGTCTCATCGGCAGCTTTTAAGTGGATTGCCGTTGCTCACTGAACCTCCACGGCAACCGTTGAGCAACGTGATCGTTAGTTTGTTGTCTCCACCTGATAAACAGATGTAAGTCATCGTTTCCTCGTCTCAAAGTCAACACTCGTTTGAATGTGTTTTCCTTTAGACGACTGGAATGTTTCCTTTTAGATAAGTTTAGGTTTTTTTAAAGCTTGCAGTTGCAAATCTGACCCAAATACAATCATGTGAATACATGCGCCGTTACCCCCTGGGGGTCTTTTTCTCTATTTTAAACATTTTCTTAAGTTAACTTTTTAAAAGGCACTTGCATTTGATTCAATTCAATTCACTTTATTTTGTATAGCCCATTCTCACAAATTACAAATTTGCCTCAGAGGGCTTTACAATCCGCACACATACGACATCTCTGTCCCAGGACTTCACATCGGATCAGAAAAAACTCCCAAAAGACCCTTTCAGAGGGAAAAATAGAGAAGAAACCTTCAGGAGAGCAAGAGAGGAGGATCCCTCTCGGATGGACACGTGCAATAGATGTCATGCGTATAGAAGGAGTCATTACACAGTAACAACACATTCAATGAGTATGCCAGAGTGTATGAATAGTTGGTAGTCCACGATACAGACCTCCATGGTCCATCAGGCAGATGGAGGTAGAGAGGAGGAGTGGGCGGGGCATCAACAGGATACATACCCATGTGTTGTACATCCAACGATGCAGAACAATTTTAGATATCTATTAAATGAAGCACCCTTGTCTTTAGGCACAGTGTTAAGAGGTCATCTGAAGTCTGATTTATTCAATTTTTTAAAATCTCTTGTGAAATCAAACCTTTACTCATGTGAAAGAGCCTTTTTGGTGAAAGGAAACCAAAGCCTTACGTCTGTCACTCCACTGTCACCAAATATTAGAGGGACTGAGATCAAATGTGACTGAGAAATGACTTCACACGATAGATTAAGCATATATGGAAATAAAAAAAGAACATTACAACTATTTTGTTTTTAAACACTTGACATTTTAGTCTGTTTTACAAGAACAATTTTCTAAACAAGAACAGAATATGTCCTGTATATAAAAACAAACTTTTTACTAACTGAAAACGGCAGTGTTTCTCCAAAGTCTACGGTGGGAGTACCTTCCGCAAGTTACGCTGAAGGGGCGGAGCTCGACACAAACGTCACACGGGACGTCCAAGCTCTCGCCTCGACGTGTGAATCGCGTACGATCTTCGTGAGAAGAAGGACAAGGAAGTAGAACGTCTACTGCCGTCCGTGGACTCCAGCGACTCCAGAGGAGGGTTATCGAAGAGGTTTGATGTGTGGGGATGGTAGCTGGTCTTCATTTGTACCCTGAAGACACCCTGATGGACATGGAAAGGGTTTTCATGAGACCATGTGAAGAAATGAGGAGAGCAGAAGGCAGCTTCACCTCTAAAGTCTGTTGTCGAGCCACATGATGGAGCGAGAGGGAGATATGTGTACTGTATATGGAGATGGAGAGAGAGAGAGAGAGAGAGAGAGAGAGAGAGAGGGTGATCATGCCGGCTGGGAATAGGGAATAGATATGTAAGGTAACTCAATTAAGGAGGCAATTTCCACCCTCCCCTCTTGCCCTGAAAGAACTAGAGCAAGTGAAGCCACTTACAATGGTGTCAGAGGACAAATGGAGCACCGAGGCAGACAGAAGGCATGTGTGATTTTGAAGAAGGAGGACAGAGTAGCACTTCAGGACCGACACGTTATGACAAATGAAACCACCCGGTCGAAAAAGCCGATGTTGTCGTTGACAGAAAATCACAGTGACGACTTCAAAGAGAAGTTAAAAGAAGAGAAATGTGATTATTCAGTTATTCTTGTCCTCCTCTTGTCAATGAGCTCTAATCTCATAAAAAAACTCACTTCATCCCTTGTGTAGGTGCAGACTATGACACCATTGGATGTCTCATAATAAATATGGTTATGGGGGTTTGGCTTCGCAATAGAGCAGACAGTCTTAACACGTTAGATATTAGGAAAGATTTGGGAAACTGGCATGCATTCCAGAGCTATTGAAAGGCGGCGTGACGGAAGCCAGAGGTAAAGTCAGCTCTACAGGTAATGCCTTCGGTATACCTGACGGCTGACGCAACCTCGGCGTGTCGAGGTTATCTCCTCTTGTCGTTCTGGACGGCAACTATTTGTCAACTCTAGCAGGAGAGTTGGGACTGATCCTCTGGTGGCTCAGAAAATAAAAACGTGAGGCTGAGAGTGATGAACGTCATGTAGCGTAAGCTTCTCTGAAGCATCGGAAGACTTTATACATTTTCTTTAGAGAACTTTCTGCTCGAGCTACTGGTCACGTATTGGGAATACGGCTACAATGCAGTCTTACACGTTGGGGAAATAAACGGAGGTGATGGAGGTGACAAGTCAGAAGATTTACTTGTGGATGACTTTAGATTGTTGTTTTTTTACAGGAGAGGAAACAGTCTAATCCCAAAAAAATGTTATCTCCTTTTCAGGATATTTTTTCTAAATGACATTTATCAGTTTAGATGGTGTTATTTATATTTTTTTGTTTGCGGTTGTTATACTAATTTCGGCCACAGGAGGCTGAAGTGCGTCACTTTTGATGTTTTAAACACGACCAAAAGCACTCAGTTTTTCTTCCCGGTGAGTCTTCATATACATCTGGTGTTCGGAGTACATATGGGGAAATTAAAACTCCCGAACACGCGTTAGGCTCCGGTGGCCAAAATGGAGTATTGCAACTAGAGTTGTTCTGATACCAGTACCAGAAATGCCTCCGATAAAGTCCGTAATGATAGATCGGGTATCAGCCGGCGAGTCTGTGCTCTGATTTGGTATCACGTTATCATTTATCAGATCAGATCGCAGAGTGTGATATTAAAGATGGAAGTAGCTCAGGCAGGTGCTAGCGGAGAGTGAAGCATTAGCCAGAGCGAAGAACATTTAACACCGAGAAATCTGATGGCTTTAACGCCGTGGCTTCTCAGTATCGGCCGATTGGCAAGTTGAGATTGTGGAATCGGAGCCAGGAGAGAAACTATCACATTTTAGATTATCCTGGAAAAGTAAATCATAAACAGAGGAGAGCAACAAAAAGTTATATTAGACTAATGAAATGGATCAACAGAATTATAGTTTGTTTTGCTCACCAGCTTCTGAGCCATGAGTCATCTCATGTTACACTGACCAATCTCTGAACCGTCGGCTATTGGACAAGATGAGAATATTTGGTCGAGTGTTATATTTCCACTTCCTCTCTCGTACACTGCTTATTATTTACAGTCCGTTTAGCACCTCGAGCCTAAAGAGTGGAGTTGAGAGACAGCCTGAATTGTTTTACAAGTAGCCAGTTTACAAGCTCACATAAAACCAATAAAAAGTCAACACCGAGTGTTTTCCCAGATTGCTTTTCAGCCAATGATCTCTTTGAAATCTCCAATTCAACTAAAGGTCTGCTCCAACGTGATTGGCCAATACTGCTTACTGAACGGGCAGAAACCAGGACGCTTTGGAACCCGACATCTATATACCTGTTCACAATCTGAGATCAGGTGTCAATCAACTATCTAGTGCACTATTTCGACATTAGAATCACCACCAAATAATCCCAATTCTTCAAAGGATTTTTTTTTTTTTAACGAGGCGCTTTCTAAAGAACCGTTGTTGTTTTAGTGCATTGTTTTATTTGAAATGTCAATAATCTGCAGATGCTAGAAACAGTTTTCCACAGATGTGCTGGTCCATATAAAGGAGCTCAACTACATTTTACAATCCTTAGCCGGTGCTGGGTCCATGTCTTTATCGGTCTTATTACCCCTTTGTCTCTCTCTCACACACACGCACACACGCACACACACACACACACGCACACACACACACACACACACACACACACACACACACACTTACATCTCACACATGCTGTCTTGTTTTCTCCTCTAAATAATGAAGCGGCACACCTAAATCTCAGCCTGCGAATAAGAATGAGATGGAGCCTTTCAGCAGGTCACTCTATTTATGGTCCAATCCAGCCACCATTACTTACTGCCCGTCTGCTAGAGTATATATATATATATATATATATATATATATATATATACTCGGCTGGAGTTTTAAATAGAATGTTCTAGCGATCTGAATGTGCCTCCATGCTGTGCAGACGTCACTGCAATCACATGCTCATATAAAGAGGAGATATAACAGTCTGAGTAGACTGTGATGCACAGCAGTGAGCTGTCTGTGTCTTCTGTCCGTCCACAGGCAGTCACACACACACACACACACACACACACACACACACACAGACACACACACATACACGTATGTATATATTTATATATATATATTCACCATGTTCCACATTAAAGCCCCGTCTGCCTTCATTCGCTGTGTGTTTATGGATATTCAACCATTCTCGTTGAATAATAATGGATACATACACGTGAAGAATTCACTGCATCTAGCCGAGAGGTACAAAGTGTGTTTGTTAATGTTCAATAAACAGACACAGCAGGTTGTAAAGAAACCAACCCGTTTATCCACTAATCAGTAAAAATCCCTGGCGGGGGCGTGGTTAGGCTCAGGGAACGGTATCAGTCGGAGGCCTAATTGGCCTCAGCTGGGGGTAATCTGTTTGTGAACCCCAATATAAACGACTGCAAGGTTGAAGGGGATGGATTCTGACCGGACGCCGCCGCCTTCTTCTTCTTCTTCTTCTTCTTCTTCTTCTTCTTCTTCTTCTTCTTCTTCTTCTTCTTCTTCTTCTTCTTCTTCTTCTTCTTCTTCTTCTTCTTCTTCTTCTTCTTCTTCTTCTTCTTCTTCTTCCTCTCCCTCTCCCTCTCCCTCTCCTCTCCATCTGTCCACTCTTCAGGCTGGCGTTGGCCTCACGCCGTCTGTCTCTCGTCAGCTGACCGACTGACTGAAGCTCCCACTGCTTGAGTGACGCCACCAAGACAGCAGCATTCTGGACACTGTGTGAGTTAGTGTGTGTAGGGGTGTTTGTGTGTGTGTGTGTGTGTGTGTGTATGTGTCGGCACATCCGTTTGGCTGTAGCTCTGGCCTCAGCGTTGGTCTTGAGAGGCGTAGGAGGAGCCTCCGGCCGCTCGGTGAGGCTCCGGGGTCTCGGCGTCGGTCGGTCTGCACGCGTTCATGAGGCGCCAACGCAAGGCCCCGGGAATGTGTTCAATCTGTCAGACTTTCACAACGGGCAACCGGTTTAAGTGTAAATGACTTTGGCCCTCGTTCCTTTTTAAATGCGATTACTCTTCCATGGCGTGGCTTCAGCGGCGAGAAGAGAATCAGGGTTAACAAACACGCCGTTTGTACCACGAGTTCTCTGAGCCTCGCTTTGAGGTAACGGGTTCAACCAACGGAGGTCATCCACACACACGCACACACACACTCACACATACACGTACACACACACACGCACACACACACACACACACACTCACTCACACCCACACACACACACTCACACACTCACCCACACACACACACCAACACACACTCACCCACCTACGCACACACACACACACACACACACACACTCACACACACACACACACACACACACACTCCCACACACACACTCACGCACCCATATACACACAGTCACCCACACAAAAACACACACCCTTGCACACACACATTCACCCACCCACACACACACGTTCGCACACACCCTTGAACACACACACTCGTACGCATGCGCGTACATTCACACAAACATACACCCCTACCCATCCACCAAACACACGCACACACACACTCAACCACGCACACACACCTTTTCACACACACACACACACACACACGTACGCACACATGCACACAAACACACTCATACACGCACACTCTTATACATGCACGTACATTCACACACACTGGCACACAGACAAACAGAAACACTCGTAGACACACTGGCACAGACATACACTCGTATGCACACACACACACCCTCACATACAGACATACACACACACACACACAAAGGGGGAGTTTCCTGTTTATACTCTGTGTGATGAAGATTTTTGACAGTACATCAATAAAAACTGGTAAACTAAGAGAGTGAGCCTCATACGGGTCCATCAAACTATTAAACTTTGTATAAAATGCACATCTGTCCCTCACATCTGTAGCCGTACCGTCAAGCTCCTATTCAAACATAAAACAAATGTGCGATTCTGTTTAATCTTTCAAAATAAAAGTCTGATTGGTCTATTAGGAGAGGAAGCGGATTAAAACCTCTATAAATGATTCAAATAATACAATATTAAAAGACATACCTCTAAATAAATAAGGCAAATAAAAAACAGGCAATCAACAGAAAACAATAAAACTTCAACGGGGTAATTGACAATGTCGATGGTTTGACTCAAGAGAACGCATCTCACCCACCAATACACATAAAGTCAGGAATGTTATGAGTTTTCCAGGCCAACACATTTCATGACGCCAAAGTTCTGTCTCACTCCATCCAAAAGGTTAACGGGCTCAGAGGATCAATGTGTCTTTGGGCAAACCCCCCCCCCCAGGCGGTCCCTGAGGGTTTGAATGCTAGTCAGTCCTGATGGGCAACGGACCCACAGCCCCTCATCATTGTATGAATAGGTGAAGGACAAGTAGTAAGGAAAGGAACAATACAAGTCCATTTACCGTGTCAAGTCAGGAGCAAACCCAAATCAGAACCAGCGGGGCTCCAGTCAAGAACGAGTTGCTGCTGTACTCTGCAGGCCAATTTAGCAAATGTATGCAACTGAAAGGATTATATTGTTTTGCAGGTCACACTCCCCCGCCCTGCATCTCTCTCTCTCTCTCTCTCTCTTACACACACACACATTCACACATGCCTTCAAACTCACCAGAGTAGAGGGAAATGTACTTCCTCGACCCGGTACATGTCTGTATGCACAGAATACGTCAAAAGAAATATAGTTACTATTCATATCTCAGACGATATACAAATGACAAATCGTAACCCTAACTCAAAATAACCAAACCTCTGTATAAGTGTGAGTTGTTTTCCCTTTAAGAGCGGCATCCTCTAGAAAACTGGCATTTAAAGGGTTAAATGAATCCATATTATATGATCAGGACTTTTGGCGATGCTTTGTAGAAGTGTAAAGTACTTACACAGCAGTTTCAGAAGGGTACTTTTTATAAAAGATGGAGCTTCTTTTGAATGTGTCTATAATCCTGGCCCAGCTTCATTTGCCATAAATAATGATGTCATGAACAATAAGTACAAATCATTGCAACACAACAGCCTTAAGGATTGGCTTGTTGCCAACCGGGTGTGAACATTAATGTCACGTCTGTCCAGCTTGTTGCATGTGTGCATTGTCTCGTTCAGTATTGATGTACAGTGCGGTATATGACTCGGTGTTTTAGATGTACTGGTACACATATTGCTTATATTTTAATTGATTTTGTCGTTACTGTCTATCGATGAATCTGAGTTGGGTAATGTTTTTAGACATTTTGGAATTTCAGCATGCCTTAAAACAAAATATGCAGGAGATGAAAAGTAGCCTCTCGTGCTAACTGTGGCTTACTTAGTTGTACTGGTGATTGGCGTGGATTGCCCCCGTTACAATGAACAAATACAATAAAAAAAGAAAAAAAAAGGAACAACTTGTATATTGTCTCACACGTCTGAGGTCGGTCCAGCATCGGTTGATAAACACCCGTTTCCCCGTCATGCTGGTGA
The DNA here is from genome assembly GCA_036178185.1 of Liparis tanakae. Taxonomy (NCBI): domain Eukaryota; kingdom Metazoa; phylum Chordata; class Actinopteri; order Perciformes; family Liparidae; genus Liparis; species Liparis tanakae. The sequence goes on along the minus strand of CM070095.1, from coordinate 18,823,729 downwards.
ACCGGGATTGGCTGAATGGAGGGCGGGGGGGGTGGTGGGGGGGGGGGTCAAGGTCCACGACTCCACGAGTCCGGGGAGCCGGTCCGATGTCACGGCTTTGACGAGCACCTCTTTGTGTGCGTGTGTGTGTGCGCGTGTGTGTGTGTGTGTGTGTGTGTGTGTGTGTGTGTCGGCCACAGCAGTGCAGCAGCCCTCTCTCTCTCTCTCTCTCTCTCTCTCTCTCTCTCTCTCTCTCTCTCTCTCTCTCTTTTACGTGGCCAAATGTGTTTGTCCTCCACAACGCCTCAACGTGACCCCCCCCCCCCCCCCCCCCCCCGTCTGGTAATTGATATCACGCTTGTTAAAGCCAACAGGAGGAGAGGCGGCGCTCGCCTCTCTCCGATTAGACGCTGCTCTCCCGGTCCCCGTAGCTCCGTAACACTCAATGATTACACGCTGTTTTCTCCGGCTCTAATTATCTCCCCTACGAAACGGTTTTGGGGGCACATTTAAAAAAAAAAAAATATTTGATACTATCCATTGTCCCGCTATCCTACGTGGGAAACTTTGTGATGTCACGAGGCGGGAATAATTTTTACCCTCCCAAAAAGCCATCACATACCTGTCGCTCTGCGTCGTATTATTAGCCCTTAAAATGAGTAGAGAATGACACGTCAGGAGCATGTCATCTAGGATGAGTGGGGAAGAGCGCTGGAACCATATGTATGCAGTCAAAGCAGCGCTTGTTCATCTCTCTCTCTCTCTCTCTCTCTCTCTCTCTCTCTGAGTGGACAGTGATGCGTGTCTGACTGCACCGCTGACTTGATGGAGCTTGATTTAGGAAAATCTCTTCTCGGAGGCAATTCATGTTTCTCCTCCAGTGGCCTGATGTACGTGGCATCTGACAGTCTGCAGAACATGCACTCATGCTGCCGCGTGTGTGTGTGTGTGTGTGTGTGTGTGTGTGTGTGTGTGTGTGTGTGTGTGTGTGTGTTTGTGTGTGTGTGAGTGCAGCTTGTGGATAGGAATCCGTGGGCATTGTGGGCTACGGGGTGCAGCAGTGCGGCGGTTCACTAGGGGGAGCACTCGCTCTACTGCTCCCCTCCTCTCACTCCTCTCACTCCTCTCACTCCTCTCACTCCTCTCACTCTCGCATCGTGCCGGCCTCTCACACAGGTGAGATTACCTTGTCAGGCCAAGGTCAAGTTTAGTTGGCAGAAATAAGACGAGCAAACAATTACAAATATATAAATAATAGATAAAGCTCCTTTGCCTCGGTGTGGCGGTGTGGTCTGCACTCTGGATGGTACCAATTTAGATAAGGCGCTGACAGACACACACACACACACACACACACACACACACACACACATACACACACCTGCCATAGGCAGCTTTCAAAATTAAATGTCTGTGCTGCATTAAACTGTTGAAAGAAAAAAGAGGCGAAGGGAACGAGGGCATCATGAATCGGCAACACTCATCACAGATGGGAGTCTTAGTTCTCCAACAACATTCAAAGTATCCTCAGTATTATGAGTCAGGATTCATTTTGAGGTTTGCAGTCATAGTTAGTTACATAACTTGAGCAACTGTTGCCCATTTCTCCATTTCTGATGAACTAATTATACATAAGCAGGGTAAAATGACTCTGCCTTTGATGTCATGTGCATCTACTTCCTTTGTGCGATGCTAATGATCTAACGCGAGGACGGAGATGGGCGGGGGGGGGGGGGGGAGAGAGAGAGAGAGATCAGGCCTTGATGTTTCCCGCTCCAGCCGTGTGGAACAGTCTGCTAAAGGAATTCAAGTGAGTCTCCGACTAGAGAGCCTTCAGTGAGCTGACTCCTTTTCGTAATCCCGTCCGCTGCCGGCCTACTTTCAGCGTCGCCGAATGCTTTTCCAGTTTGACTTTAATGCGATTGTGCGTTGTTTTCTCTGCCGCAGCGCTCTCTTTGCAAAAGAGCTTTTGTTTTCAGGTGGAATCATCCTGCATGCAGATGCATAACTCTCATGAATATGTTGTTTTCCTTCGGTAGAACGCTCTCCTTTACTATCACCTCTACTGTGGTTGGCATCCAGTCTGACCCCAGGGTTACTCAAAAGACCAATGAAGAGCTCGGTGGCTCCTCCCCCACGTTTAACAGATAACACACACACACACACACACACACACATGTGTGTATCAGATAAGACACAGACATGTGTATCAGATACCCCCCCCCACACACACACACACACACACGTCTCCATCAAGACAAACACGAAAAACGAAAAAAGTGGTTTATTGCTATATTGCTATTTTTTTATTTTGTATTTATATACATATATACATATATATATATATATATATATATATATATATATGTATATATGTATATATATATATATATGTGTGTGTGCGTGTGTGTGTGTGTGTTCTCTGCATTTAACATTAGATTACATTACATGTCATTTAGCAGACGCTTTTATCCAAAGCGACATACAATAAGTGCATTTCAACCTAGAGTACAAACTAAGAACAACAAGAATACAGAAAGTAACATTTCCTCAACATAGTCAAACTACAAAAGTACCATAATAAGAGCTATTCAATTGCAAGTTTGTGTTAACCCATCCTTAAATATATTAGTTGACATAACACATACATATTTAGTTGAGTTTAGTTGAGTTTAATTGAGTCCCAGCTCACGTCCACAGGGCGCTGCTGAGCTCCATTGTAGCTCCGCTAGGGGTCGTATGAGGTCCGCGGATGAGAGCCGCTCTTACTGCCTGCCTGCTTGTCCCGCTGCTTGTGTGTGTGTGTGTGTGTGTGTGTGTGTGTGTGTGTGTGTGTGTGTGTGTGTGTGTGTGTGTGTGTGTGTGTGTGTGTGTGTGTGTGTGTGAGTGTGTGCGGCTGGCTGGAGGAGAGTTAATATCGTTTCAACTACCGGCTGTGATTATAATGCGCAGCCTTGAGAAACAGCGCGCGAACGAATTCCCTGCATACATATCACGGCATTTGCATGCATTAACCCGGTCCATCCTCGGGCTTAGACGTGCCGGGCCAAGCGAGTCAACAAGTTATCTCCACTGATCGCGCCGATCACACGGCGGTTCATTAGGGGCACGCACTTTACGCACGTTACGGACAAGAGTGTGTACGTGTGTTTTATGTGTGTTTATATGTATGTTTATGTGTGTGTAGGATGGGGGTGGTCGGGAGGTTCATCCGCTGTCCCCTCTTCTATTTGGCGACAGGGATTCTAAAAAAGAAGCAGCTCCGAGGATGGTCGAGCGAGTTAGAGCCGCAGTGAGAGAGACTAAAGGGGGCCGAGCGGGGCGTTGACAGGCAACCCGGCCGTCCAATCAGGAGAGAGCTCTCAGCGTGACTTAGAGCCGCGGGGGCTGAGAGGGGGGCGGCGCGATGGAAGTGGGGGGGGGGGGGGGGAAGAGAAGAAGGGAAAAAAAAGAAGCAAAGAGTTGAGTGAACAGCGTCAGTAGAGAGTGGAGTGGAAGGGACCGCAGTGAGGGAGCAGAGTGCCAAGAGGAGAGACACCAAGCCCGAAAGCGAGAGGACAAGTCGGACATGTACCGTCTGATTAGAGGGACAACCACAGAACGCGAACCTGATCTCTTATTGTTTTTATGTGGATATTGATTTCCTCGTTTCCCGACTGCGCTCCCCGGACTGCTTCCATCACACTGCGCTTCATTGGAATGCGCGCGGCCGCTTCTCCGGACACTGAGAAGAGAGACAGCGGAGACGGGGACAGGAAAAGAAGAGGCTCTGCGGTCTTTCAAACTCATTTCAGAAACACACAAATGCTTCTCTTTTAACAGGACAGCTTTTTTCTTGGAGGTTTTTACAGTTCTGGAGACTTTTGCGCATTTTTTGGAGACTTTGTCTGCCGCAGGAAATGGGTGATGGAACTAGATATTGTGTTCAATAACAGAGGATAATACGGTTTATACTATTCTCGACCCAAGTGCACTTGTTTCCCTGCGATGATTGTGCTTTTGATTGTCCTGTGCATCGCGGATGGAGTGCTCTCTCAGATACGCTACTCTGTGTCTGAGGAGGCGGACCATGGCACCTTGGTGGGGAATATCGCCGAGGACCTGGGACTGGACCTTACCAAACTGGCCTCGCGCCGGTTCCAAGTGGTGCCCAGCTCTCGCACGCCGTACCTGGAGGTGAACCTGGAGAACGGCGTCATGTTCGTGAGCGAAAAAATCGACCGGGAGCATATCTGCAGGCAGAGCGCCAGCTGCCAGCTCAACATGGAGGTGTTCTTGGAGAACCCGCTGGAGCTGTTTCGGGTCGAGATCGAGGTGGTGGACATTAACGACAACCCGCCCAGCTTCCCGGAGACGGACATCACAGTGGAGATCTCGGAGAGCGCCACTCCGGGCACCCGTTTCCCCCTGGAGAGCGCATTCGACCCGGACGTGGGCTCTAACGCTCTGCGCACTTACGATATCACCACCAACAACTACTTTTACCTGGATGTGCAGACCCAAACGGATGGAAGCAAGTTCGCAGAGCTAGTTCTGGAGAAGTCGTTGGACCGTGAGCAGCAGGCGGCGCACAGGTACGTGCTGACAGCGGTGGACGGGGGTCAGCCTCCCCGGACTGGCACCGCGCTGCTCGTCGTCAAAGTGCTGGACTCTAACGATAACGTGCCGGTGTTTGACCAGCCCGTCTACACGGTGAGCCTCTCGGAGAACGCACCGGTGGGCATGCTGGTCATACAGCTGAACGCCACCGACCTGGACGAGGGACAGAACGGGGATGTCGTGTATTCCTTCAGTAACCACATATCCAGCCGCGTAAAGGACCTGTTCAGCATCGACCCGCGCACCGGGCGCATCGAGGTGCGCGCAGAGGTGGATTTCGAGGAGAGCAGCCTCTATCAGATCTTCGTCCAGGCCAAGGATATGGGGCCGAACGCCGTGCCCGCGCACTGCAAAGTGCTCGTCAAAGTCAGCGACCTGAACGACAACGCACCGGAGATCACCTTCAGCACGGTCACCGAGTCCGTGAGCGAAAATGCTGCTCCCGGCACCGTCATCGCGCTGCTGAGTGTGACCGACCGGGACGCGGAGGAGAACGGCCAGATGCACGTGGAGATCCTCGGCGACGTGCCGTTCAAATTGAAAACGTCCTTTCGGAATTATTTCACCATAGTGACCGACGGCCCGCTGAACCGGGAGCAGGCGGACTCGTACTCCGTCACCGTGGTGGCGCGGGATAAAGGGACGCCGTCGCTCGCTGCCAGCAAGTCCATCCGAGTCCAGGTGTCGGACGAGAACGACAACGCGCCCACGTTTGCGCAGGCCATCTATGATGTGTATGTGACCGAGAACAACGTGCCGGGCGCGTACATACACGCCGTGACGGCGGTGGACCCGGACGTGGGGCAGAACGCGCTCATCTGCTACTCCATATTAGAGTGTGACATCCAGGGCATGTCGGTCAAAACCTACGTGTCCATCAACGAGGAGACCGGCTACCTTTACGCGCTCCGCTCCTTTGATTACGAGCAGTTGAAGGATTTCACTTTTATGGTCCAGGCCAAAGACGCGGGCACCCCGGAGCTCTCCTCCAACGCCACGGTGAAAGTCATCATCGTGGACCAGAACGACAACGCGCCCGTGGTGCTGGCCCCGCTGGGGAAAAACGGCACCGCCAAGGAGCCCCTGCCGCGCTCCGCCGAGCCGGGCTACCTGGTGACGCGCATCGTGGCCATGGACGCGGACGACGGCGAGAACGCGCGGCTGTCCTACAGCATCCAGAGGGGGAACGAGAACGGCATGTTCCGGATGGACTGGAGGACGGGCGAGCTGCGCACGGCGCGGCGCGTGTCGGTCAAGCGCGACCCGCACCAGCTGTACGACCTGCTGATCGAGGTGAGGGACCACGGCCAGCCGCCGCTGTCCTCCAGCGCCAGCGTGCTGGTGGTGCTGGTGGACAGCGTGGTCGAGGGCCGAGGCGCCGGGGACCGGGGGAGCACCGCCAAGACCAAAGACGGGACCCTGGACCTCACGCTCATCCTCATCATCGCCCTGGGCTCTGTCTCTTTCATCTTCCTCCTGGTCATGATCGTGCTGGCCGTGCGCTGTCAGAAGGACAAAAAGCTCAACTTTTACTCCTGCCTGACCAGCGAGTGTTGCCTGGGCTGCAGCGCGTGCTGCTCGCGACAGGGCCGCGCGCGCAAGAAAAAGCTCAGCAAGTCGGATATCATGCTGGTGCAGAGCGCCGGTAGCGTCAGCGGTGCCGGCACGGCTCAGGTCCCCGTGGAGGAGTCGGGGAGTTTCGGCTCTCACCACCAAAACCAGAACTATTGCTACCAGGTATGTCTGACTCCGGAGTCCGCCAAAACCGACCTCATGTTCCTAAAGCCGCGTAGTCCGTCTAGGAGCACAGACACCGATCACAACCCGTGCGGGGCCATAGTGACAGGGTACACAGACCAGCAGCCCGACATCATATCAAACGGCAGCATTTTGTCAAACGAGGTAAGAGTCCCTCTCATACCTACACAACAGTTCACCCCCCCCCCCCACACACACACACACACTCACACACACACACCTTAAGCATGTCTGAAGCCCACTCAGATCCCTTCCAGATATATCCAGATGTGTTTTCATGCCAGATCTATCTCCCCCTCCCCCCCCCCCCACACACACACACACACTTCTCTGCCATGTCTCCTCTCACAAACACATACACACACACACACACGGTTTGCCACATCATCCACTGCATTGACTTCGTCAAGCATCCCTTCCCCCCCTCCCCCCCTCCCCCCCTGCTGACATGTTGCCTTCCAGCAGGCCTCAGGGGCGGTCGGCTCACAAACAGCAATGACTGCATGATTGTTGTTAATATAAAGAGCAAACACATATATATATATATATATATATATATATATATATATATATATATATATATATATATATATATAATAAAGTACTATTATATATATACACATTATATACATATGTATGGTGGCTCACAGGCTGCTGGTTGCTGTGAGTGTGTGTGTGTGTGTGCGTGTGTTTGAGAGGTTGTGTGTGTCTCTGAGAGTGAGTGTGTGTGTGTGTTTAGGTGTGTGCGTGTGTCCGACTGTGTGTGAGCGTGTGTGTGTGTGTCTCTGAGAGTGTGTGTGTGTGTGTGTGTGTTTGCCCGCCCTCCTCCTCACCAGAAGTGTGCGTGTTGCATCATGTCCGTGGTGTGACGGTGATCATGTAACACGATGGCGCTCACAACACTAACAGCGGACCCCCCCTTCTCTTTCAGACCAAACACCAGCGAGCTGAGCTCAGCTACCTGGTGGACAGGCCGAGACGTGTCAACAGGTAAATATATGTGAAGCGCCCCACACCCCCCCACTCCACTGCGTAATAAACCTCTCACGCCTCCATCCCGTTGATAACTCTCGATAGGGGACGAGGATGAGGATGAGAACATCCGCAGAGCGCCATAAGCGGAGCTTGGCTCTCACCCCTCTCTCTCTCTTGTCCTCTTCAGCTCGGCGTTCCAGGAGGCGGACATGGTGAGCTCCAAAGACAGCGGCCACGGGGACAGCGAGCAGGGAGACAGCGACCACGACGCCACCAACCGAGGCCATTCCTCCGGTAAGGAGTCCTTGTGACTCGCCTCTTCCTCCACCGGGCAGGTTTTACTCGGTGCAAGCCCCCTGCTTCTGGCTCCTGTAGCTGATTCGCATGTGGTGCTGCTGGTGCTGGTGCTGATGGTGCTAGTGCTGGTGCTGGTGCTGGTGTTGCTGGTTCTGGTGCTGGTGGTCCAGGAGCAGGGTGTGGCCTGTCTCCCCAGATGCTGAATGCTGGACTCTTCCTTTTGGGTTTCATACGTTTTACATAGAAAGCATGAAACAATATACTTATATATATACACACACACACACACACATACATATACATATATATATATATATATATATATATATATATATATATATATATATATATATATATATATATATAATATTATTATATTATTGCTGGGTTTAAACATTATTAACTTTTAGGATATTTTCCAAGGAATCCCACATATATATATATATATATATATATATATATATATATATATATATATATATATATATATATAATATTATTATATTATTGCTGGGTTTAAACATTATTAACTTTTAGGATATTTTCCCAGGAATCCAACATATATATATATATATATATATATATATATATATATATATATATATATATATATATATATATATATATATATAATATATAATATTATTATATTATTGCTGGGTTTAAACATTATTAACTTTTAGGATATTTTCCCAGGAATCCCACTTATTTCAGCGTCAATAAGACTTGCAACATGTCATTTCCTTAAATTAAGACATTTAAAATATAATTAAAAATAATGAGCAGACATAACCATGCAGCCAACGTAGCTGATGGTCCATAATATTTCTTGACAATGCACGACAGACACAACATTTTGAAAAGAGAGGCTCCTTGTCAGAGCGCCTCAAAGAGAGAGGACGTCCTGTGACGCTGGTCACGTGGCGTCAACTTCTTAATCAACTGAGATATGTCTTTCATTTGAAAATGAAAAGTTAAAACTAATTGCATTTGTCTCAAGGATTTTTGGGATAAAAAAAAGAAAAAAAGCTACACGGAAGCTCAATTCATTAAAGACTCTGCCGGTAAAACATCTCCTTTTTAAAAAAGGCTTTCCCTTCATCTTTATTCTGAAAGTATGAGATTTTCGAAGAACAATTGAAGGAGTTAAAGAATTCCCACCACCACCATCATCATCATCATCATCATCATCCTCATCAGTGGACATGCGGCGTACCCCACGCAGCGAGCCCAGGCTCATTTGAATGAAGGCAAAGCGAGCGGACGCCGCTGTGCGTCCGAGACGCTCTGATTTCCCTCCGGCCGAACACAAAGAAAGGCAGCTCAGCCGGCCGGTGACAGAACCCCGGACCTGGTGTGTGTCCCCCCCCCCCCCCTCATCCTCCCCCCCGCGGGCCTGCTCTTCATATTCATGCGCTGCCGTTTTTTGTAAATACGCGGCGGCAGGGTTAATGAGGAGCCCGCTCCCCGTGAGCTCGGCCACTCGGTCTGCCGGAGACCACTCGACGAGACGTGACGGGCCTTTTAATGAGACGCCCGGGAAGCAGAGAGGCCGAAACACAACACACGATTCAGACGCTCAGTCGAGTATTACAACGTGACCGCCTTTCTTCTTCTTCTTCTTCTTCTTCTTCTTCTTCTTCTTCTTCTTTTAAAATGCCTCCCTTTCTAAAGCAACCTATCTTCTTCTTCTTCTTCTTCTTCTTCTTCTTCTTCTTCTTCTTCTTCTTCTTCTTCTTCTTCTTCTTCTTCTTCTTCTCTTTTTGAATGCCTCCCTTTCTAAATCTGAGCTCTTGGTCCTGACTTCTCAGTGGAACCCCTCACATTGGGTTTACACTGACCCCAGTAAGGTAGAACTAGCCCCCCCCCCCTTCCCCTACACACACACACACACACACACACACACCTAGATGGTCAGTGCTGAGTTGGACCTTGTCTGGTTCTGGTGTCAGTTTGAGGAATAGGAACCCTATTTAAGGGAAACACACTGATCCATTCGGAGGATTTGCTCTGTTCTTTTTCCATTTCTTGTTTCGGACCAGTCAAAATAATTGAATCTGTCCGTTTGAGCTGCAGAGTTCTCCTAGTTTCACCATAAGTTACCAACAGATAGTGCCTTATTTGCATATTTAAGACGTAACGTTAATTTCCCCCCTATTCACCCACATGTAAATCATATCTGTGAAGGCAGTTTTTTTTAAAAGGAGCTTTGTCCCTCTCTTTATTCTGAAGGTTTCCACAGAGGGGCTTGTTCATTCATCATTCAGAGTCATTACTAAAAACACGGAAGACATATTCGTTTTCTGATTTATGGAGCGACACAAAGACATACATTCCCGCTCCGTAAAAACAGTTGACGTCGATGCGTCAACAGGATGAAAGAAGATTTCTAAACCTCGGCTTCATCCGATGTGCAGACTTATGTTCTGGCAACATTATGCAAATGAGTCCATATTTAACAAGATAATGCCTCATTTGCATTTTCAAACATAACGTTTCTGACAACATGTAGGACAACAAAATGTTAATCTCAGTGTCGGTAATCAGCTGAGGAGTCCTCACGGAGATATGTAGCCGGGTCTCAAACGGAAAAACAAAAAGGTTGGATGTCGTCCAATCACATCCGGCCGTGCAGTCAGCAGACCTGCATCCAGTCCCTCGTGGTCTGCTGCTCAGTCGAGTTAACAAGTGAGGCGATGTCAGAGCCCGGCACCATGTGAGCACCAAACGGGTTCAGACTGGATCCAGACCTCTACGGGAGAGAGCTTGGCGGTATCCCCCCCTTGCACGAGGGAGTCGCCTTAAGTCCTTTTTTTTTCTTTTATCGGGATGTATATCCATCAATTAGGCCACATTTACACATAGCCGGGTATTTACAGAAACAAATATTTCTGCCCCTCCGTTTTCAAAAATAACGTTGTACAGACAAGGTCGTTTTCAAAAAAGTTTCTGTTTATATGAACCCGCATAAATACGCCCTCCGCATACGTCCCCATAGGACGCTCACATGACGTGAAGCATTTTTAGTCGCATACTGTGACGTTTAACGACCTAAAACTCTTTTGGACTTAGTTCACACGCAAACACAAAACAGAGTTTTCAGAAATCTCCACTTTGGCCAGAGTTTTTAGAAATGATCGTTTTCCGTGATAAAACCTCCGTTTTTGTGTAAATGAAAGGCCAAAATTCATGAAAACATATGCGTTTTCCCATCGTGTGAACGGGGTCTAACTCATTCCAGATCCTGCTTCCCATCTCGTCAGTCCAACTCCCTTCACCTGCCTCTGATCACCTCGTTAGTCCCTCATTACCTTCACCTGGTCTTCATGCCCATCTCACCTGTTGCCCATTCCCTCGTTAGTCCCTGTCTACTCAGGCTCCCTCACTTCCACTTGTCCTCGGCCAGATTGTCTTGTGTTTCTCAGACCAACCCCTTGAGCGTCCACAGTGTGTTTGATTATTCGGTCTGTTCCGTTCCTGACAACACTTTTAGGCCACATTTACACATAGCCGGGTATTTACAGAAAAAATATTTCTGCCCTTCCGTTTTCAAAAATAACGTTGTACACACAAGGTCGTTTTCAAAAAAGTTTCTGTTTACTTGAACCTGCATAAATACGCCCTCCGCATACGTCCGCATAGGACGCTCACATGACGTGAAGCATTTTTAGTCGCATACTGTGACGTTTAACGACCTAAAACTTCTTTTGGACTTAGTTCACACGCAAACACAAAACAGAGTTTTCAGAAATCTCCACTTTGGCCAGAGTTTTTAGAAATGATCGTTTTCCGTGATAAAACCTCAGTTTTTGTGTAAATGAAAGGCCAAAACGCATGAAAATATATGCATTTTCCCATCGTGTAAACGGGGTCTTAGTCACATGACCACATGCTCTGTGGCCCCTGAGGGAGTGCAGCTCTGAAACAACATTCATACCCGGACCACATCGGGTCCCACTCAGAAGTCTGCGATACGCATCTCCACCACAGAACCCCCCGCGGGCCAGAAGCAGGACCTCCACCACAGAGGTCCTCCTCAGGCCGGAACAAAAAGACGGCGCCATGAAAGCTCTCCGGTTGACGACTTACAGTTCTGTTCTTCTGTACTACAAGATGTCAGGAACGTTATGTTTAGATATGCAAATGAGGGCATTATCTTGTTAAATATGGACTCATTTGCATATGTTTGCAGAACATAAATCTGAACAGTGGATTTAGAATTCTTCTTTCATTGTGTTGACACATCAGAGGGAATATGTATATAGACAAATATCATTTCTTAAATGAAATACATTTAGCTGAATAGGGGGGAAATTAATATTTGGTTTACATATGCAAATGAGACAATATCTAATGCTAACTTCTGGGGAAGTTAGTAGAACTCCACAGATCAAAGAGGCAGGAATGAAATAAATCTGAAATCGGACATAGATGCAAAATCCAACATGCAAACAACGTGTTTACCTAAACTCCAACATGTAAACAACGTGTTTACCTAAACTCCAGCAGGTAAACAACATGTTTTATCTAAACTCCAGCATGTAAACAACATGTTTACCTAAACTCCAGCATGTAAACAATGTCTTTTACCTCAAATCCAGCATGTAAACAACATGTTTTGACCAAACTCCAGCATGTAAACAACATGTTTACCTAAACTCCAGCATGTAAACAACATGTTTTACCTCAAATCCAGCATGTAAACAACATGTTCTGACCAAACTCCAGCATGTAAACAACATGTTTTATCTAAATTCCAGCATGTAAACAACGTGTTTACCTAAACTCCAGCATGTAAACAACATGTTTTACCTAAACTCCAGCATGTAAACAACATGTTTTACCTAAACTCCAGCATGTAAACACCATGTTTACCTAAACTCCAGCATGTAAACAACATGTTTACTTAATGTCCAGCATGTAAAAATGTGTTTTAACCAAACTCCAGCATGTAAACAATGTCTTTTACCTCAAATCCAGCATGTAAACAACATGTTTTGACCAAACTCCAGCATGTAAACAACATGTTTACCTAAAGTCCAGCATATAAACAATGTGTTTTACCTAAACCCCAGCATGTAAACAACATGTTTTGACCAAACTCCAGCATGTAAACAACCGTAACATTAAGGAGCTCTTACGGGGAAGTGTCTGACCGAAGGTGATAAAGGACCCACAACGTGTGTCCAGCTGCTTCCTGTCCCGTCCTGAGCGCTTCCTCTCCTCCGGGCTCCGCGTGCCGTGTCCGGCCCGTCAGCGCTCCTCCGCTGACCTTGAGCGCCCTTGGCGTGGCGGCGGGAGAGACAGTTACTTTGTTTGGCGACTTATCGGCCGGGCTCGGTGCCTTTTAAACAGATTATTTGCTGTGCATTAAGTCTTTGTTTGATTAGGATAATTGATGGTGCGGCTTAGCGTCCCGCGGTGCTGACGGAGAGGACGCAGCCTCTTCACGCGCGCGCTCCACTCCGGCCTGTTTGATGGATGCTAATGCTCAGTAAACACGAGGTCCGTGTCCTCTCTCTCGGCCTCTAGCGGGACGACGTCAGGGAGGCAAACGCAATCTCTGGTATTTTTTCTGCTGAGGCGTTGGTTTCTGTGTCCATTTAATCCGATTTAGAGGAGTGTATTGTGTGTTTTTTTTTCTTCTCCATCTCGGGCTGTACATTAAATTAAAGCGCAAGCGTTACTCACTGACGGGACCGGTGTGTGCCGGAGCGATCGGATGCAGTTTGCCCTCGCGGCCCTCGCTGTTCCTCGGGGGTGGCGGCACGCCGGTTATGACGAGACTGTCAACGCAGCCCTTTGTGTTCGGGCTCCCGCCGCTGGCTGCATTGTGGAGCCGACGGCTTTTATTGTCCTCCAATGACGCATTTAGTCCGAAAACATCGTCTGTTAAGACCGGGGGGGGGGGGAAACATATAGACACACATACAAATATACTCAGAACACGGACTACACCAAGATGCTCAGATTATTAGACGGGCTTTTCACTGTGTGCTGGAGAGTGACGGGGAGAAAGAGAGGGGGAGAGAGAGAAAGATAGGGGTAGAGAGAGACAGTGACAGAGAGAGAGTGAAATGTAGGGGGAGAGAGAGAGTTATAGAGGGGGAGAGAAAAAGGGAAATAGTGTAAGAGAGAGGGAGAGAGATGGGGAGAGAGAGGGGAAGAGTGGGAGAAAGAACAAGAGAACTAGAGAGCGATATGGGGAGAGAAGGAGGGAGGATGGGAAAGAGTGGGGGAGAGATATGGGGAGAGAGGGAAAGAGATGGGGAGAGAGAAGGGAAGAGTGGGAGAAAGAACGAGAGAACTAGAGAGGGATAGGGAGAGAGGATGGGAAAGAGAGTGGAGGAGAGATATGGGTAGAGAGAGGGAAATAGTGGGAGAGAGAGGGAGAGAGAGAGAGGGAAATAGTGGGAAAGAGAGAGGGAGAGAGATGGGGAGAGAGGGAAGAGTGGGAGAAAGACCGAGATAGGGAGAGAGGATGGGAAAGAAAGCGGGGGAGAGATATAGGGAAAGAGAGGCAGAGATAAGGGGAGTCTGTGGAGTAAAGGTCAGCAGCAGGACTCAGCTGAACAATGACTGCACATTAAGTGTTATTGCACAGCGCCGTGTGCAGGTATGTGAGCCGTGCAGCACAATGACCACGGTGATGATGATGATGATGATGATGATGATGATGATGATGATGATGAAGTGAGGCCTGTTTCTAGGTGTGAGGAGTACACTGTGGTCCTGTACCTGTGCACAGTGTGTTCTTCCTTCAGAACGCTAAGTGAGCACAGACATTGTGTTTACAGCTCGGTTCGGTCGCAGCGGCTCAAACACATTATCTGGAGTCTTTGGCATCTTCCTCCGTGAACACAGACCGCTCCGCTGCTGTTACCTCAACCTTCTTCTTTCTTTTTCCATTGTACGGTGGGCTCTATTCAGCAAAAACGCTCCTGGCTTCTGGATGTCCAGCGCTGTTCATGAGGACTGAGCATTTGCATAATGAATGCTCCGATAGCACCATATAAGGCATCTGGGCCCGCCCCCTTGTGTCCTGGGTTCACACATCCATGAAGTTCAAAGTTATAGCGCAGCAGCTGAGTTCAGGGACCTGCTGGAGGCAAATAAGGAGGGACCAGACTCAAAGTAATGACATATACGGTCCATTAGTAACCAAAAAAGTAGGTTTGGATCACAGCAGATTGATGTCACATGACTGCCACGACCAACCAGACGCTTTAAGACAATTCAAAGCACAGGGAAATAGGTGGCTGGTGCAAGTCTTCCTAAATGACTCGTATAAATCACTGAAGAGGGACTCTTTGTTTGACTGCTTCTCTCTGGAGCGCCACTGACTTTCATCTGGAGACAATATGAAGATAATATATAACTGAAGGACTAAGACAAGACTTTGTAATTACTTTGTAATTACATGGGCATAGCTGGGATCCATCGTTGTTCACATTCCGGCTCATAGTGTCCAGGCTGCGGTTTCTAAGCCATCCGATTGGTCGCAGGTGAACAGGTTAATAATAATAATAATAATAATAATAATAATAATAATAACTTTATTTATATAGCACTTTAAAAACAAGGTTTACAAAGTGCTCTACAGATAAACAAAGCATAAACACAACTTAAATGGCGGCAAACAAAAAAGACCATACCATAAAAGCATTGAATACAACTAAAACCAAACAAATAAAATAAAAACATAAAGTTATTGAATGGGTGCAGACCATTGATTATGGAGTTATTAGTCTGGGTAATTGTGCTACACTTTGTTGTGTTTTAATAATTGCAACACAAATAAATAAAATCCTGTGTAATGAATGATGTTGATTGTTAGAGTAATTCAATTATATTGTATAAATGTAGATTATCTGCATTCAAAATGCTACCCATTGGGCAGCACTATTAGTTCCAGCGGTCCTCTTCATACATCTCTTCTCACTTATTCAGGCGCTCTTACATACATATATACATACACACATACATATTTCATCACTTACATATATTTTGACTCTCGTGTCCTCGCATGTTCCCTTTCAGACTCACTGATTTCATAGCCTAAAGAATTCATGGATCTAAAATGGGAATGTATGCATGCATGAATTATGTGAAATGTATGCCAAAGAAAGTATTATGAATACATCTACCCTTTCATGCAATTATTCTTTTCTCTTGCATACATTTTCCTCGAATGTGCACATATTTTCACTCCAACTATGGTCCGTCTCGTATCTAGCGGATATCTTTTTATACACGTCTCTCTATGCTCTGTGTGAAGTCCTTGAGTAGCAGGGCGAGGTTATGGAGATTCATCATATCGGATGGTCTTTGACAAAGATCAACAACATGTCAAACCGATACAATATTTAGCGATACGGTATTTTCAAATGAACTATTGATCGTTCATAGTTTTCATGCAAAGACTTATGTCATTCGGGTTTGTTACCTTCGCATTGAAAATGCGGAAGGTTACGTGTTGATCGCCGTGTATTTGTATGCGCGCGTGCGTGTTATTCGAATAAGTCAAAAAGTATTAAACCGAATCGCATGAAATTTGATGGGATGATTGGTTATTATCCGGGGACCATTTGATTTGATTTTGGGATTGATCGGGTGAAAGGTCAAGGACATGAAAAGGTCAACATCTTATTTTTACCATAGCACAGTGTATTTGTATGTACTAATTCAATGCCTAATCTTGTGATATGCGAAGGTATGCGCTCTACCGAGTGCCCGTTCTAGTTTACTGTTGTATTTGAACCCCCACAACTGAAAGATAACAGTGATGTCATCAACCTTCAGGTATTTGACTCGTCCCCGTAATAGAATAGAATAGAACATAAATATACTTTATTAATCCCCAAGGGGAAATTTGTCGACACAGTAGCACCAATAAACGAAACACACGAGAATAAAATATAATTATAAGAAAGAAAGAAACAGTGACTGTGCAGTATACAAAGTGAAATATATAATACAAAATAAAATAAAATATATGTATATATATATATATACACACAACATATATGCAAATACATCAGTGTAAAATTGTATTAAATATAGACAGGAAGTCGCATAATGGATACAACATGTTCATTTTAATTCATATGTTTACGCATATGGTGGTTTGTGTTTCATACTAAAATTATATTTAAAAATCCAACCTCATTTAGCTGAACGTTTCCTCGTGGGCCGTGACCCCTGTGACCCCCCCCCCCCCCCCCCCCCCCGTCATCGCCTCGGTGCACTTTGTGATTCCTCTGTCGCGCGCTCTTGAGTTAAAGGCTGTTCTTTAAATTCTCGCGATGGGCGAAATTTGCTTCTGGAATTAATAAAGTGCCCCCATTTTCTACCGGATCCTCAAGTACCACTTCCGCTGGGCCCTCGGGGGGGGGCCATTTCCAGCTCTCCCCGCTCCGTGTGTAAAGTACATATTATCAATAAAGCCAATGTCACGCACTTGGGAGAAGATTGAGTCGAGGCGCTTATCCACTTTTCTATCCCCCCCCCTCCACCCATCCCCACCCCCACGCTGCCATGATGAATTTCTCCTTAGGCCCCGCCGTTCATGTTATCACCGTGGTAACAGCTCGCTGATCAGTAATTCATTTTTCAGACCTCTGCATACCAATTACCAAATGAAGGTTATTATGGAGAATTTGTGTTAGCCCCCGCGCGAGCGCCGTGCCGAATGCTGAGAGGAGATGAGGCCGCGGGAAGTAACGGGGGGTGGGGGGGGGGGGTCAGCGCGCTCCGTGAAGGCGGCGCCCTGCCTCTGTCTCCACGACCCCTCTGCTTGTTTTTTGGCTCAGCGCGGGGCGTCGGCCACGCCCCTCTCGTCTCGCCACGCGGCCAGAACCCACGCCGAGTGTTTGCTCTGTTGGAGAGATAAGGGGCCGAACCTGCCGCGCCTGGATTCACACGGCAAGCACGGCTCAGACTGTGTGTGTGTGTGTGTGTGTGTGTGTGGTGAGGTGGTTTGATTTCACAGCTGGAATGTTTTTATCCTCCTGATTCAATAGTCCAATGTACCAGGGGGAACATCTAATTTTTCCAAAATGCCAAGAAATATCAAGATGTCTTAATCTCTCTCTCTCCCTCGCTGTGCGTTGTGTGTGTGTGTGTGTGTGTGTGTGTGTGTGTGTACGAGCGAGAGAGAGAGAGAGAGAGTCTCTGACAGCCTAAATGCCACATTTGCCGTTCCCATTTTGAGAATCCACACAGCATCCATTTTGTAATAGAAGCGGCGCTCTGTGTCCTCCTTCCACTCGCTGCCCACCATGAGGGAGCCACTGATAAAGCTCCGGAGCCGACACCTGGTGGGCTCCGACCGCCCGTACCGGGGATTCAAATAATACGCTGGATATAGGCGGTTCTACATTAGTCCATGGAGCATTTCAAACAATTCATTCACCAAACAACAACAACAAAAAATACAGTATTATATTCAGTCATTGTGTCTTAAAAACAAAGATTTATCAGGGTTCGTACGGTCATGGAACACCTGGAAAAGTCATGGAATTTTAAACTGGTCATTTCCAGGCCTGGAAAAGTCATGGAAAAAACTTCAATCTTAAAGGTTTTGAAAAAGTCATGGAAATGTGTTATAATCACGTTTATTTACGCCGAGTTTGAAACAATTAATGTTTTTTTTTAAAGAAAGACGCTCAAAATATAAGCCGGCGTACGCTCTCAATACGCAACATTTTCAAAATGTGTCATGTTTATACCGAGATTTCAGTTTGGTCATGGAAATTTGGTTTAAAGTCCTGGAAAAGTGCTGGAAATCCATCGGTCAAAATGTGTAAGAACCCTGATTTATAGATATTCGATAATATATAATGTCTGTTTGGGACACACATTAATTTAATCACTGTACTTCACAGGTTACTTCAAACAATGTAAATAATATACAGAAATATATAAATAAAAAATAGGAATGCTGTCCATGATTATAACTACAGCAGCAACATGGTGAAAGATCTTTAGAAGTAACCTTTATTTAAATGTTTTATTTAATGCCGTGACGAACAGCTTCCAGTTCATAGTTCAAACATCGGATTCAATAGATCGCGTCTTTGTCTCGTTACCCACAATGCAGCGCTCCCCCTGCATGTGCAGGTGCAGCAAAGCAGGGCCTCTCCTCCCATTCCAGAGGGCGTATTAAAACGTAATGTCCCGGTGTTATTTATGGCATGTCGGTTAATATTTAATAAGAAACCCCGTCGTTAGGAGACTGGGCACTTTTCCAAGCTGTTAGTGACGGCAAGCCAAATTAATCCGCTTACTAACAAAGCAAATTCCCCCTTTGCTGACCACAGACACACACACACACACACACACACACACACACTCACACTCCCTGCTCACTGGGCCAGCAGCAGACCTCGGTCTAATCGGCCTGTTTTCAGAGGGATTAGTAGCAGATCTCCGAGCTGGACAGTTCAGATTGGAACCCCAAACAGTGACTCAGACACACAAACACACACACACAAACACACACACACACACACACACACACACACACACACGCACAAACAAGCGGATTTGGCTTTCAAAATACATGCAAACATCAGATCTGAGGCCGCCGGCAAAAAGAAAAACATATGGGGCAATGAACCACAGTTTGGCTTGAAGGCTTACACTCGGCCTAAATAGCTGTCCCCCCTCCCCCATTCCACCCCCAACCCAACCCCCGGTTCGCTCTCCGACAATAGGGGATATTCTCACGGAGACTTACGGCCCGAAAACAGAAAAAGAAAAGCCTCGCCAACAATTCACTCCACATGAAAGTGAACACGCTGAAACTAGTTTGCGGCGGAGTACCTGCAGCCCGGCCTTTCATAGAGGACAATGGGGTTTGGGAAGGGGGCGGGGCCTCAGGGCCCGGGACAGGGGGGGGGGCGCCCGGGTAACCCAATGCTATTGAGTTTGTGGTTGGGCCAATCTAATGTCTGGGCTTTGAAGGTTGCACACACACACACACACACACACACACACACACACACACACACACACACACACACACACACACATTTAGCGTACAGACGTGAGAGCGAAGGATTCGTTTGGGCCTCAGCCGCCAGTAAAACCCTGTCTCTCCGCTTGTTGTTCTAGTGAAAGTACATGAAATACATTTACTCAAGCACTCAAAATAATAACACGTTGGAGGTACATCGCTTGTATAGGAGAGCTAAAGGAAGAGTCTATTCTAACACACTTAATTGAAGGCTATTTACAAGTTAATTTGACAGGGATCAAGTCAGGGTTGGTACGGTCATGGAAAACCTGGAAAGTCATGGAATTTTAAAATGGTCATTTCCAATTATTTCATAAAAGTTTTGGAAAAGTCGTGGATATTTGTTATAATCACTTGTTCATTTATGCAGAGTTTGAAATAATTGATATGTTTTTTAAAGAAAGACGCACAAAATGGAAGCCGCCGTACGCTCTCGATACGCAACATTTTCTAAATTGTTCATGTTTATACCGAGATTTTAGTTTGGTCATGGACATTTGGTTTAAAGTCATGGAAAAATCATGTAAAAATCCTGGAAAACCATTGGTCAACATGTGTAAGAACCCTGTCAAGTATATAATAATTAATAAACATCTATTTCAACACCGATGCATTACACACACACACATACGTAGAGATGAAAGCTCATTTACACACAGCCCCCACATCGTATGTACTCGTGCTGTTCCCTAGACGTGTGCGGCTCATGGCGGGTTTCATCGGACGCTCTGATGGGAAATGTTCTCCTGACCTTTTTCCTGGTTTTCCCAGCGCTGCGTTCAGTGGGGAGTGAGCCCGGAGAGCGGGTTAAAAGGGGTTAACGCGGAAAAGGCAGGCCCGGATTGATCGGAGCTCGAGGAAGCACAGTTTTTTTCAACTCGGGCGCAAGAAATACCGGAACTCCGCCCCCCCCCATCCCCCATTCCCCCCCAGTATAAAACAACTGCTGAAGCCTGAGAGAACGCGGCTACTATACGGTCGTATGGACAGGGGGGGATGATGCCGCCAAGACTGGGAGGAGAGCCAGGGATGATACTTCACACACACACACACACACACACACACACACACACACACACACACACACACACACACACATGGCTTTACAAGTGACGCAGCGGATGCTAAAACGGAGGGGAGTGAATCATGGGATCAGAAGGAGAGGGACAGAGAGGAGCAAATTGATCCTTTTTAGAGATCCCTGATCACGTTACTTTGCTGCAGAAACTAATGGGGGGAGGGGAGGGGAGGGGGGTAATTGATGATCCATATTAACAGATCCAGATCCCATTTTGTTCTTTGATTATAGCAGCTGTTCTACAGGGATTCCAAAATCATCCCAAATATCAGAAGTCAGAAAACCATAAAAGATTCGGAACGTTGTACAGGAGTGATGCTCGTAGCGCGTTCTCTGGGGGAGGGGGGGGGGGGGGCATTCTTGCAGGTTATGCAAATGCACTTTTCCTTTTTTTTTTTTTTTTAAACCTATGATTAGGTGGACCAATCCCACCGTGTCGAGCCGTTGTTATTTCCGTCTCGGACGTAAACCCCGGGAGAAGAGTCTCTCCTCTCTCACTCTGCTCTCCCCGAGGTCTTTGATCCTAACGACGGCGACGCCGGAATATGACACGAGGAATATGCATAAATACATATTGTGGAAGACAAATACGGCGGATGCCGTCTGTGGGCGTATATATGTGTGTGTTCGTGTGTGTGTGTGTGTGTGTGTGTGTGTGTGTGTGCGTCCACATGTCTCACGTTTGCCTTTTTTTTCTTGCTTGTTGAAAAAACGCTTTAACACCTCTCCCGTTCCTTTTTCTTTTTCTCCTCCTTCCCTCCTCCTCCTCCTCCTCCTCCTCCTCCTCCTCCTCCCTCCTCTCAGGCGCCGATCTCTTCTCCAACTGCACGGAGGAGTGCAAGGCTCTGGGCCACTCCGACCGCTGCTGGATGCCCAGCTTCGTGGCGTCCGACGGGCGCCAGGGCCCGGACTACCGCAGCAACCTGCACGTGCCGGGCATGGACTCGGTCCCGGACACAGAGGTATTTGAACCCCCCGAGCAAACGGCCGACAGGTCGTTCTCCACCTTTGGCAAGGAGACGCCTGTCAGTCAACAACACCTCCACCAAAACCACCACCACCACCAGCAGCATCAGCACCACCACCTCCTCAAAAACCATCACCTCAGCCACCAGCAGAGCTCCCTAGAGAGGGAAGAGTCGGATGTATTTCCGCCCATTTCCCGAGCGCCTTATAAGCCGGCTTATTTGAGTGAGTATGGTTGCTTCGCTGCGGCCTCAGCGCCCGCCCTCTCGCTCGCCCGCCCGCCCGCCCGCCCTCTCGCTTCTCTGAACCGCTGATTGAGTTAGGTGAAGTGAAAAAAATGTAAAAATAAAATCAAAATTTAATTTCCCTCCCTCTGGATTGGCTGGAGGAAGGAAGCGAGGATTCATTTCAGGCCTGACTCCTGTTCTCCGAGCCATCCTGTCAGACTAACTCTTCTTCTAAGGCATCTCCATCTCACATCTCTCTTATCTCTTTGACCTCACCTACCGTTTCCAACTCACACACACACACACACACACACACACACACACACACACACACACACACACACACACACACCTCCAGCGCTGATTGGCCTGTGGGTCGTCCTAAATGAGAAAAGCAATTATGATCTATAAGGTGGCTTTGATGTGGGTGGAGATGTTAACATTAAGGGAGCTCGTTATGGGAGATGAAAAAAAGAGAAGACGGTCTGCTGTGCGCACGATTTTCCCACAAAGCTCCCACAATGCAACGTGGATGTTTTGCTCGACGTCTCCTCTCTTCTTTTTTTTTGGGCAGACGGCTTTTGTGTCGGAGCCGCGGATCAAAAAGCCACTTTGAGATATTCAAGGAGGAGAAAAAAAGAAAGAAAAAAGAAAACCCAAAACGTTCCTTTCCAAAGGAATTACAGTTTCTAAACTCCCATTCAAAGGCCACAAAGAGATACATCCTCAATCACTGCAATTTAGTGATAATGCTTAATTATAATTGTGTCAAGCAGTGCCTGAAGAGGCCCCTCTCTCTCTCTCACCCTCCGACACAGCGAGCTGGAATTACCAGACTGTCGGAGCTCCGCTGCTTGCCTCGCGCCATCATTGAAAACCACAGCGTGATGTTAGGAAACAGCAAGAAAAATGCCCCTGAATTCATGTTTTATTCATTTGCTATGCTTTAAAAAAAAAAGGGGGAAAAAGAACATTTGTTTAATCCTGGATCAAACCGTTCTGTTGAGCAAGCATCCGATTGCTCCCATTACAAGTCCTCCTGGGAACCAGCGGCTGTGTTGTGGCTCGCCGTCTGCCGACAGCCCGGAACGCCGGGCCCGTGACCCGACGACAGACTGGACCACTGAGGCAGTTCAGCAGGGGAGACATGAGGACCCAGGGAAGGAAGAAGCCGGTCGATGTCGCCCCCAATGTGTGAAATACAACCGGTTTAACTAACCAGTCCTTTACGCATCAGGGCCCATTGTTAAACATATAACATATATATATAACATATATATAATATAAACATATATATATATATATATATATATATATATATATTATTATTATTATAACTGATGTTTTTCAATATATATGGATATATATATATATATATATTTTTTTTTTTTTTTTTTTTTTATTTACACAAAGAACTTAAATATCACCTGTATAAAAAATACTGTAAATAACTTGTGTAAAAATGTAATAAAGTAAAGTACAACCAAAGCGATAAAAAGCAACCTGGAGCAATAACAATAACCGGAATGTAAAAATAACAGAACACGTGAAACGCACCAATTATTTAGCGCCGATGCCTATTTGATCTAAAAAGGAAAGAGAACTCTGCAAACGGCTTCACACCTCAGTGGAGAGCATTACGGCTCTAATGTGGCTATTTGCATTTCCAGTGAAATAAAACGATCCAAACAAAGTAAAAAACAAAACAACTTCTCCTGCACCCCGACCTCAAGCGCCCAACGTACACGTTTCAAATGGCGATCACTTCGGAGCTGGTGCGATGCTCCTTGTTCCCGTGGTTACGTGGATGTGCTTATTATGCGGCGGGGATGCTGCACTCGAAGGTGAAGGGCTCCCCGAGCTTCCCACCAACGCCGCCGCTCACTCCTCTCAAAGTGGATCACTGTGGCCCTTATGCTAATGAGCGCGGGGGTGGCAATGGCGCTGGTGGTGGTGGTGGTGGTGGTGGGGTGGGGGGATAATAGCAAAGAGGGAACAACAGTCGGAGAGAGAGAGAAGGAGGGAAAGGGGGAGGGATGGGATGATCATGCCAAGAGGCTGAAGCTCCCTAATCTGATCAAGTCAGCCAGTGATACACAGAGACTCTTTTGTCCTGGAGGTGCACGCCTGGGCCCTGGGGTCGGGTCAGGGGGGGGGTGCAGGGAAGAAGGGACAGTGGGAGGGCAGGCGGGGGGGGGGTTAGTCATCGTGGAAGGATAGGGTGAAGAGGAGGTGCCGTAAATAGGAGGCTGGGAATGAGCATCCCACTTGTTTTGGTTTCCCCCCCACCCCCATCTAATGTCACTATTCCCATACTCCCCCCGCCCCCCCCCCCACACACACACACACACACACATCCACTTCACATACATAGTCACACACACATTATCCATGAGCCATTTCACAGGGCTGGAGAGAGAATGGGAGAGTCGGGTAGAGACACCGCGTGTGAACGGGGGGGGGGGGGGGGCATTTAAAGGCCGCCGCTCTGTCCCTTCGCTTCTCTGTAAATTCCTCTCAGTCTACCATCCTCCCCCTCCTCCTCCTCCTCCTCCTCCTCACCCCTCACCCTCCTGCTCCTCCTCCTCCCTGGGACCTCTGGTTGATGGTCATTTCAACAACACAGCATATAGAAACATGTCCCCTTTCCTCCCCCGCCACAATGTCGCCGCAAATGTTTCACATTGCCCGTTGTGTTTGAAAATGCAGCTAATCAGTTCTTTTTCTTCTCCTCCTTCTCCTTCTTCTTCTGCTTCTTGCAGCGGGGAAAAGGGTTTGCTAGCTCCTTCCGCGTGGACATACCGGAGACGGCGTGACTTTGCACAATCGCTCCCCCGACAACCGAGGCTACATATATATAAATATCTCTCTCTAAATATATATGTGTAAGAAAGAGCATCACGTTTCCAACCCATACGCCCTCCCCGCCCTCATCCCTCCTCACCCGGCGAGAATCTACAGAAGACGACAACCACGACACCACGCGACGGCAGGAGGAACCGAACCCCCCCCGAAACCCGCCTCTCTGGAATTTCCTCGGAGCTTTGGAGGGCCCCCCCACTCCCTCCCTACTCTCAGGATTAGGAGATTTTGGGGGGGGGGGGTGATGGACGGAGTGCAGGCAGGTAGACGGATAAGCCTTACCGGGAGGACCCCCGTTGTCTCAGCGGGACTGAGAAAAAAACTAACGAGGCGGCCGGAGGAGGGGCGGCGGGCGGCGGGCGGCGGGCGGGACGCCGACCTCCACGACCCCTTTGCCAATCTGCGAGTGCCTGTTTACAGTATGACGGGTTCTTCTTGGAGGAGGACGTCCACATGTGTGTACTGAGAGACAAATCAGAACCAGCGCCACCCAGAGAAATGAAAAAAAAGAAAAAAGAAAAAGAAAACCCGCCACTTGAGCCCTTTAGGCGTTTTTTTTCCTCGCAGAGAGACGCCAACGTTGTACAGGAGAATCTTTTGTGCATTTCAAAATGCAATACCACTGTTTTAGATTTTTCTATTCTGTTTGTGCGGTCAGGTGTCTCTACGCCTGATCTACTTTGGACATTTGTATGAAAAGATTGTGGGCAGGATATGTTTTTTGTTTGCTTTTGACGAGTTCTGTTCACGTTTGTTTCCTTTTCTTTCTTTTTTTTCGGTCCATCACACGTCGCAGGCTGACCTGCTCCATCTTTCCGATTTCTGAGACGTCGAGTAGTTTTCTATCATGTGTGAGAAGTGTTTACTGTACTCTTTTAAAGTTCGGAGCTGAATATAAAACTCTCTCTCTCTCTCTCTATCTATATATATATATATATGTATAAATATAAATCTATATCTACTTGTTCTGAAGGTGTGCTATCCGTTTGCTGGGTTCCACGTTTCTCATTCAGAGGTCTGACTTTTAATGCCCCTGAAAAAGGTTTTCGGGGTCCCCCTCCCCCTCCCCCCCCCCAGCGAGACACACAAAGAGAGACAGAACAGCCTTAGCCGATGTTAAACTCAAGTTCTCATTGTTTGACATTACTTCATGATTTGTTTTTTTTTCCCCCTCTTACTCCACTTTTTGGATATTGATAAAGACCATGTCTATAAAAAAAAAAAAAGTTAATAATTTAGATTGCAATCCATGTTGATTCTGTGTCATTGTAACCAACTTTAAGGGTCCATTTATGAAGAAAGGGAACTAAAGATGCGGTTTGCGGTGTTGTACACGACGCAGTCGAGCGGAGGAGACTCACATTTCTTTCTCACACATTACGAACACAAACACACCGATATGCCGACGATAAACTGAAAAGAGGTGGTTAAAAAAGGTGGGGGTCTTATGTGCTTTTGTTTTTTTTCGACACCTGTCCTGGTCGTACTGCAGAAAGTACGGCCGCGGTGAAAAAGTCTCTTTTTTTTGGGGAATTCAATTTTTTTTGCTCAGGAAGCTTCCTCACTGAGTGAAATGACCCGGAAGAATTGAAGTGTCAGACGTGATGGAGGAATCCTCTAAATGCTGAGGAAGGACGCATCCTAGCTCCCCGCCTTATCTCCTTCAGCATAGGATACACTGGACCGTCCTTTGTGGAAGGGAAAAGGAGATAATGGCGTCCCACAATCCCTTGCAGCGGGCACAATTCAAGGCGACGACGCGACCGCTCGGCCAGTCGGTAACACCCCGGCCCGGCCCCGTCTCACCGAACACTGGACACGCTGAAAAGAGCCTTCTGTGTGGAGGTGGGACTCCATTTTGGACACAATGAGTCAGGAAGGAGTTTGTCGTTTTCTAAGTGTTATAAATAAAGTTGCTTTAAAAAAAAGAAATCCACCATTTTATAGTGTCGGTGCAATCGGGTTATTTTCGTATTTTCCCCGCGTCCGTTCACATCTTTTCTTTTCAGTTGCTCGAGTATTTGATAATTTGTCAGGGAATTTGAAGCATAATCCCAAAGATCTGGCATTATTACCGAGTTGTGTGATCCTGTGGAAGGATCCGGTTTAAGATGCAAATATAGCTGTGTTTGAACGGATTACCGACCAGCTCGGGCCCAGGCTGCTTGATGCAGGACGTAGAAGAACTGCTGGGTCCTGGACCGAGCATGGACGGACACACCAGGCACGTAGTCCAAATACTCTACGGCGTATTAGAGAGAGTTGGACACTAGCTCAGGTTGTGAACTGTTTTTAACTTAAATACAATATTCATGTTTCAGGCTCCATTGTGTACTTTTCTATGTTAAAGATATATATATATATATATATATATATATATATATATATATATATAAACATTATATATATATATTTTAAGCAGATATAAAAATATATATATATATATATATATAGTTTAAATAGTTTAATGTTATAGTTATAGTTTAATTTTTTATATATATATATAAGGGGACGTTCTGAAAAAATATGACTTGCAGCAGTGGAAATGATGTGTTTACTTAAATTGTACTTTACTTTTATTACTATTTTGATTTGATCCTCATTCAAATTCTACAGACAAAGCGCCGCCGCCCTACGAAACAAATTGCATTAATAAAAACTAGTAGCGGTGAAAGATATATGCAGACGTAAAGTGCAAATCAAAAGAAAAGAAGTAAAAGTGAAAGAGACAGCATTAACGTGGCAGCGGCCTTTTAATACCGTGGCGGCTCAAGGGCGACACGTTTACATTTGAAATAATTTCTCATTAACGTGATGAAGATGAAGTTGTCAGGTATTTAAACACGTGTCCAGTCCGCCGCCTCGTCTCTTACTTTACTGTCCCTTCTTGTTACCGGAGCCTCTCTGACCTCCAGACGTAATGAAAACCTCCTCAGCCTCTCGGCATGATGAGAAACGTTGTTTTTCTTAAACCACGAGGTCATGCCTCTCCCTCTTTTCTTTCACCAATTCAATTCAATTTAATTCATATTGTCTAATAACCCAATTAACACATTATGCATGGAGGGGCTTTCCATTCTGCGGTGCATTCGACATCCTCCGTCCTCTGTCCTTGGAAACCTCGACTCCGGAAAAAAAAAAGAAAAAAAAAAGTCATGTGGAAAAAAGATATTGTGGTGCGTTCACAGTCCCTCAGTACCGGAGGATTGTGTGCAACTTGGTCAATGTCGATCAATTCCCGTGAGCTACTCCAGCCGAGTGTTAGGGTGAGGGTGAGGCTGAGGACCCCCCCTCCCTTATTTCCTGTCCCTAAAATCCTATACACCACGGATCAGTTTGGGGTGATGTTCAGTTACCACGGAGACAAAAAATGGCCTTAAACGTTTTTGAGAATCACTACTTCATTTAGATCCTTCTTGTGCGGCAGCAGATCGGAAGAGAAGCTCCACTTCCTGTACCGATAGAGCCGCGTGGTTAAAGCCCCCTCCGGCGCACTAATCCGGCCATGAAATGAACAGGTGTGATTAGCATCCCCTAAAAAAAAAAGAACTGCGATCACGGAGCAAACATGACCTCAAAATGTTCCGCGCGTTGAAATAACCAATAGAGATAAACATGATTATCATCACCGTCTCCTCCGGCACACATCGTGTAATCCGCTCTTTACAACGGCCAATGTCGGTCGAGGAGCTCTTGTTTTTGTGTTCGTTGATCCGTCTGGATTCCCGTGTTTTCTCGGCCGTAATCCGAGGTGGATTATGGTATTTACACATGCTGATGAACCAATAACGCATCAGAGTTCAGATAAAGCATCTGTAGCCGCGCATAAGCTCAAAGCTCACGCCGGATCCTCGTCTGATTCGTCCATCTGATGCCGACGAGAGCACAGCATCGCGCGCGAAAACAAACTTTACGTGTTTGTCTTCGGAATCCGACGCGAAATGTCGGATGACGGCGAGCGGCGCGGATTCTTTTTTTTTTTGCGCCGCCTATCAAGGGCGGACCGATCGGAGCGACGGCGCTCGGATCGGAGGACGAAAAGTCGAGCGGAGGGAGAGCGATAGGGCCGAATAATCTTATCGGGTTTTCTCGTTAAACGGAAGCCGTTAAGTTTGACCTCCACTCCGACGCTAATCTCTGTCACAAAACCCCAAAAGTTTTAATTTCCGTGCTCGTTTATGCACGCCGGGCTTCCAGATGAGGGAAAAAAAGAAAGACAGAAGAAAAAGCGACAGAGTATAATGAAAAGATAATTTAAGAACAAAGAAGAAGAAAAAAAAGAAAGGGGGAGACTCGCGAATTCCCCAAACAAAACGGGAGGATTTGCGGAAAGAGACGGACGGAGAGCGGGGGTCTTTTATTCTGTCCGCAGGCCGGGGGGAGGGGGGGGGGGGGGGGGGGCGACCGCAATGGTGAATTTCAATGTCACTCGCTTTCGTAAAAGGCGGAGCGGATTACGGGGGAGGCCGAACTCCTTCATGTCAGAGTTCTTCATGTCAGAGTTCTTCTATTGTTTTGCGGACACACACAAAAAGAGGACCCCCCCCCCCCCCCCCCCCCCTCCCTCCTTCCAGCCCATGAAGGTCGATCACGGGCTCCTCAGATGATGGAGCGACGGGATCGGAGCAGATCTCAGGGAAGAAGAAAGCTCGACGGGACGGGAAAACATTCTCACTCTGGTCGACGGCGGTCGACGTGGATTTTTTTTCTGTCGCTCATTGCGACAAAAAATCTGTTGTTTTGAACCCGGCGGGTCGGGGGTTCAGTTTAGGAAACGCTGGCGAGTCATTTTGACGTTTCTTTTAAAATGACGTGCAAATTTAACCTTTCTTCATTGCCTCAGAAGAAAGGCAGAGAAATAATTTAAAAAAAATTGTGGAGACAGAGACCACATTTAGCAAACGGATCCCCAGATTTGAGTTCTCTCACATTTGACTCTCGTGGGCTTCCGTAGATTGCTTTTTAAAAAATTTAGACATGGATCTGAGGACCAGCAGCCGGTGATACCGTCTGTATCCTCCTCAGCAATACAATGCGGTTTATACAAAATAAAAACAGCAGACAAATGGAAGAGTCGAACCATTGTGATATTTTTCCACATGCTGCTCCCCCCATACACACACACACACACACACACATACACTTACACATACACACACCTCACCTTTTACTCCTGCTGTCTCCTGGGCTCTTATCACCTGGGTCTGGATTCACTCTGCTCCTCAGTGTGTGTTTGTGTAGGTATGTGTGTGTGTGTGTGTGTGTGTGTGTATGTGTGTGGGCGGGAGGGAGATTTGATAAACCGATGCTTTCAAACGAAAGCCGAATGTTAACAGAGATATTACACGGTGGAGCCAGAGAGGAACACGTGTTCCGAGTCCCTCGTCTTCAAAGTATCACCGATTCGAGACGGTTCTTTCAGTCAAGTCATGATCTGAAGAATAAACATCTTGTTATGAAGTTCTGTGGTATTTTCTGGCTCAGAACGAACAGATCCTAAAGAGTCCACTTCAGATATGGACTGTGTGACACGGCCTCCTGGTTGGCGATCTGAATTTAAAGGAAGAACCGAGATAACCCTGTGACATCGGGCACCTGATGCAGCATATAAATAAAAAAGAATATATAATAATAAATATATATATATATATATATATATATATATATATATATATATATATATATATATATGATTCCTCAACTGCCATGTGAAAATGTAAGTTACAAAGGAAGGGCTGTGAAACTGCCAAATATAATCTCACTCACACACACACACACGCACACACACGCACACACACACACACACACACACACCCACACAATCAGTAACAGATGACCACAGCAGTTGTAGCCCACGGCATTGATGATATCTGTGCATCATTCCCACCCCTCCCCACTCCCCAACTAAAAACACTCACACACACACACACACACACACACACACACACACACACACACACACACACACAAACACAGTCCCGCTGACCCCCGCGTGGTCCCTGTTGCCTTGACATGCCAGGCCTGCACTGGCTCCAGTTGAAATGCCCTCGGGGGGGGGGGGAGCGGCGGGTCTGGGGAGCGGAGCCACCCAGCATGGCTGCTGCTAAGCGTCAACCACAGCACACACACACACACACACACACACACACACACACACACACACACACACATGTCAGCGATAAAGACGACTTGATCCCGTGATTTGCTTTTAATTGAGTTGTTCTCCTCTGGGCTTCAGCAGGGTCCATTTTTATAAATTGGAAAGATTGTGGATTCTTCTGTTCCCGTTTTTAATGACTTTGTCCTTATTTACAGGCTCACTTTTTTCAGCACCTCTTAAAGATTTCTATGGATTATTTTTCTTCTTTTATCAATCAATCCATCTGTTATTGCTAAAACACATTATGGGACTGTGAGTGTTGGTGTTTTATCAGATTAGAACAATATGCTTTTAATATGTTTTTATTATGCTGTATTACTATGTTTTTAGGTCCATTGTTCACATTCAATTCAGTTTGTTTTGTTTAGCCCAAAATTACAAATTTGCCCCTTCACATTCACGTTCACATCCCCGATTTGAAAGATCAACACGGTCTCTGAATAAACCGGTTTTAATTTCCTCGAAAGAAGAATGAACGGCGTTAAGTAAAGGTGCGTTCACACCAAAAGCGAAACTATTTTTGGCATCGCCCAAAACGCGTGAGTTTACTCGCTCGACTATTTGTTGTGTTCTCACCATGAGCGTCGAGACGCTCCGCGAGGGGCGGGGCTTACCTCTGTGTCTCGCCTCCTTAAAGACTGTAATCATCTCCTTCATCCACCAGAATAACTCACCACTAGTTGTGCTTTATACTTGTTGTGGACGTCCCACACACTAACGCCCTGGTGTTTGGGTTGATGACATCACCCGTAGGCTCACACAGCTCGGTCACTTTCACCGATGAAGTCACTGTCACGTCTGAAAGACTTCCGCTTCCAGCGCTACGAGAGCGGAACTCAAGAGCTGATTGGCCCGAGTTGCGGGATTACCGCCTCAAAGTTGAAATATTTCAACCATATCCTAATATCCTAATATTTCAAAACATTGCGCCGCTGTAAACGCGTCGCCCCAAACGCACCACTCGGGAAAATATCGCGTCTGTACGTTGACTTTTCAAGGGATTCGGTCACGCGAAAAAATTGTTTCACTTTTGGTGTGAACGCACCTTTAGACAACGTTCTACTTAACGTCGTTCCACTGGACGTCGTTCTACTCAACATTGTTCCATTTATTGCTGTTTTACTCACACCTAGATTTGTTCATAAGTAGCCAGTTTTAAACCAATAAAAATGTATTATTTGATGTTGGTTTCCAAGAAGCATGCCAGCCCACGTGTTCAGCCTGTTTTCCTCTCCACACAGACTGTTTCAAGAAAACCTGATTGGACTTCATTGATCAATACTACACATATGAATACGCATACCAATGCAGAAACTGATTAAGACGATGTTTATCCGATTTTTAACCGAGGAGTTTGTTGCCTAAACCTCACCAATAGTTCCACAACGTTGTTGTTTGCACACAAGCCAACACACACATATAAATAGCCTGTGTTTGACCCGACTGCTCAGGGTCCAGCTGCTGTTTACACACTGCAGCTGGACTGCAGAGAGACCCTCACTACTATACAAAGGAGGAGAGACAAATATATAGAGCACATTATAGCATGATACATTATATTTTAACTCACGTGAAAATTAAACGCTATGCAATTACGTTGTAATTCGTATTTAACTTGCATTTGCGAACATTCGTACTGCAATGATATAGAACATTTACGTGATTTTAGTGTTTTTCTGAGCAGTTCTGAGGGAATAAAATGGATGAAAACACATTTCGCTGAAAGTTCGAATTGGCTCGTCAACCGTTTCTCATGATTTATTCAACTGTATTAATTTTGAGTGGTTGGAAAAAAAAGACCTAATTTAAGGTCTCATAAATAAAAAAATACATAGCAGTTTTGAAGAAAATAGCTTTTTTTGCAATTTACACAGGTTTTGCACGAATTGTTCGAATATACATCTGTATGTCATCTAACAGTTGTAAATTAAGACTAGACATGTTACAGGAATGTTACATGTCTGACCATCTCGACTTTTACAAAACAAAGACCAGGGTGCTTATTGCATCATGTGACCAACATGTAAAGTTGCCTGCACATTAACATTACAAGGCGTACGTCTGAAAGCAGAACTGGGTCGTACAATAATGGAGATGAGGTTTATAAAGCACGCCGTTGCAATGCCAAATAAATTACTGAACCTCTTAGCAGCAAATCACAGCTCAGCTCAGGAGACGCTGTCCCCTCCATCAGCTGGTAGTCCCTCTTGTTCTTTTCTCTGATAAGGAAAGTGGAGGGCGGTGTATTCATATCGCACATGTCATCTGCAAAGGCAACCTAAGTGCTCAGCACACAAGAAACCAATGATGAAATAAATAAAAGTATACAGAAAATCACATGGAATGAATACACATAAAAGCACATATATTCAAAAAGACGAATAACAAAGAAGGTAATTTCAAAGCAATGGGGAACAGGAAGCTCTTTGGCTTGGATTTAAAAGCATATTCATATCTAGTCATCTTCTTATGGCAACGTGTTCCAACATTTGAGCAGCCTGAAGGCCTCACTGTGTTTAGTTTTAACTTGGGGAACAGCCAGCAAGGCAGAACCAGCCCACCGGAGAGGTCTGCAAGGTTCATACTGGGTCAGGAGTTCTGATACATAGCCTGGTCTAAACAATTAAGTGTCCTTTGGATAAATAATGGCATTTTAAAGTTGATTGCATGAGGCACTGGGAGCCAATGTAGTGATGTGAAAACTGTAGATGTATGCAGAGCCTTTGTGGACCGTGTTCCAGTGGTCCAGCCTGCTTGAAGGATGCTCAATTCCTTTTGACATCAAGTCTCTCATCTTTACAATATCTTAAGGTGGTAGAACGATGATTGCATTATTGATGTATGTTGCCTCTGCAAATGAGATGTGAATCCAGTTTCACACAGAGGTTTATTTTCCTGCTTAAACATTTTTATTTTTGTGTCTTTATGGCCTTTCTTGGCCAGATGCATGGTTAATTTTTTTGAATTCATTCTTAGTTTTAAATGTTATATTTCTTGTTAAACTGTAAAAATACCTAAGTATAAAATAATAAAATAACAGAGGTTTTTAGCTCAATTTGTACTCTTCATGGACAGATAGGAACAGATATTATTTTTATTATTATTATTTGTCCTCTTTCACCAACATGTGTTGAATGTTCTTCCTTAATTAATCACGTAAACGTACCGTCAAATTCACAGCAATATTTTGTTCTATACCCACCGCTTGTTTGTTAGCAATGCATAATTCTTAATAAATGTACATGCTATTTATGCTATTTGCAATCAAGCAAACTGCCACGCCTCCATTTAGCTATTTCAGGAAATACGTTCGCAGACAGCTTTATCATCCAGAAAGAGGTAAAGTTGTTAAAAAATAAAGAAATATTGCCCCTAAATTAAAATGTAATAAAATAAATAAATACATTGAGATAATAGTGTCTATAGAGGTGAAAGGCAGAACCTCTGATTTGTTTACATGGAAGTAGAAATGATGTCATACATGTCAGTGTGCTCTGAGATATGGACTGTGGCTCAGAGAGAAGAAAAGGACCTTTCAGCACCAGATGAGAGACGAGCCGCAATTGTTGTACAAGAAGTGTGAGAAATGAGGGCGAAAATGAGAACATCCAGCAAAGACTTTCAGCATGAGGGGCATTTATTTCATAATTGTATTAAGGCTGTGCCGAATAGTTAGACGCTTCATTCATAACCATGACATTTTAATTCTAACTCAACAGCATAATTCTTTATATCTGCAATATAACAGATAAAGGTCAGGCTTGTACACTAATATTATTTAGGAGTGAGCGGTCTCGGGGGTCCAGATTCTTTCCTTTTCTTTCTTGTGATAATAGTGTCATAAAATATGACGACAGACATTCAAAGCTTCATTTGAATTCTGACAATAAATGATGAAGATTAATGTAAATACATTAGTAAACTAACATCTTGAAACAAGTGAGGCTTTTTCATTCAGTGAATCTGGTTTTACATTCATCTAAATGTATTTGCATAATAACAACAAATTCCAGAAAGGACATATATTGATAAATCGACCTGTTTTGAGCGTAATCGTCTTACGCACATTTAAAGAACGAGGCCCAATAACTTCACTTTATCCTCATTGGACTGTTGAAATGTTGGACAATCCAGGTAGCAGTTTGTTTGTCCTGTCGTCTATTGATCTATAATCATTTGGTAACACAGCTATATATAGATTATTTCAACTCAATTCAGTTCATATTGTATAGTCTAACATCAAAAATTAAAATGTTCCTCAGAGGGCTTTATAATCTTTACACATCCTTGTCCCAGGACCTCACATCAGATCCGGAAAAACTCCCAAAAAATAGAAAAAAAACGTTCACGGGAACAAAGGGAAGAAACCTTCAGGAGAGCAACAAAGGAGGAAAGAAGCAATACATATCATGTTTAAAGATGGAATGATTACAGTTATAACACATTCAATGAGTATGACAGTGTATGAATAGTTGGTATAGTAGGCATGGACCACGATCCAGACCTCCATGATGCATCAGGCAGATGGAGGTAGAAAGCCCTCCACAATCCTACTACTACTCGACAGGATCTATACAAGTGCAAATAGATTTACCGTGTAGTTATTTTACAACAATCTGATTGTGATAAACACCTTTGACTCGGAAAAAGAAGGAGCTGCTGATGGACTCCAGGTGCCCACTCAGCAGGATGCTCCGCTTATAAAATGCGTCCATGCTATTGAAGTGAGTTAGGCGATGAATCAACATCATTTGAACTTTGAGGTCTGGAGGTCGGCATTTATGCTGATCAACCATATCTATTCATCTTTGACCCTGGCTATTGACTTGGCTTTTATTTTTTATCGATACGTCTATAAACGCTTTTGTGAATTTGGCAGCTTCCCTTTGGGGTCGAGGAGCGACGAGCCTGATGTTACAGAATACTCCTCATAGAAGGCACCGACTACCACAGATACTGCAGACTTTATTTGTTTATTATTTGTTATTTTAAGATGTCTTAGCCCCGCTACACACATGCACGGGAGCATAATTTTGTGTTTAAAAGTGATTTTTTTCAAATCGAAAACATGTTATTGTGGATGTTTTGTGGCGTGTAACAAAGTGATTGTCTATAGACACAATGAGTAGGATGTTCCTAGAAGATTTCGTTAAAAAATAGTTCCTCTCAGTCCAGAAGGTGTAGCAAGAGTGACACTGGGAGAGGAGGGGCCAAGTTTGAATGATGTGTTTACGAACTGCAACCGACCAATCGTACTCACTGTCAGTGCGTTTACATGATGGTATAATTCGAATATTGCTTTAGTCAGACTTTGCTATCTTTGGGAGGGGGGGTCTGCTATTATCCCAGTATACATGGCAGTGAGTAATTCGAATCATTGGCTGAAAACATGTCGCCTCCGATACGCCAGGTGGCGCTGTTTTCATTACAACTCCTGTTGTGTAGTACATTTCCTTTTTTTGATTGGTTGATAAGCGCCACGTGACAGCACAACTCCAGGAAGCATTTGTTTTCCCCACGGGGAGAGCGGCGGGGCCAGCTCATGTTGTCGCTGCAGCACATTAAAACATTAAATAGCCGGGAGTTGTTTTCAGCGTGAAGAAATACGATGTGTGGCGGGAGTGTGGGAGTTAAGACCGAACTGTGTGACACTTGAGAGCCCTGCAACTCGACGCAAAGTCCGGTTCCTAGTCCAATTCACCGGATTATCAACCGCATCGGATCGAGTAATCCAGGGGTGTCAATCGGACCGTAGTTGGACCGTAGTTGGACCGCATACAGTCGAACAAAGGTGTTACATGAAACGGATAATTCGATTTCTGTCCGACTGAGCCAGTTATTCGAATGCATTTAAACGCACTGTGTGTCTCTTTGTTTAACCAGATCCGTTCGCCGTGACTACAAATTCAGCTCAACCTGTTGCTCTGTCCAGGTTTAATTAAGCAATAAGGGACGAGAGGCAGTACTGTAACGTCAATAAAGTACGTGTTCAAGGGTGTTGTTAGGCCCGACACGCAGCGGAGGGCCAGCAACCCTTAAATAGTCACGTCTCACGCATTTCGGTCCTCTTAACTCATATTTCTCACGCTTAAAAAAACTCTCGGCTATTTAATGTTTTAATGTGCCGCAGCGCCAACATGAGCCGCTCTCTGTGGAGGAGTCCAGCTCAGACCCACGTCTCAACGCTCGCCGTGGGTCACTTTCCTGTCGCTGGTCATGTCATGTCACGCTTGCCTGTCTTCAAAACTTGAGAGCCCTGGTTTAACTTATGTTGATCTGGATATCTCCATTAATCATCCGTGGAAAACGTTTCTCATGTCCTCTTCGTCTCTGATGACATCGCCTCCTCTTCTCTCTTTGCGGGTGGCTCCGTGTTGAAGTGCTGTCTCCAGCTGGATATTATGGATGTCACTCCAACGCTGTCTTTCATTGAGATTTGGTGCCCAGTAGCTTTGAAGGGAACCGCAGGATTTATTTTAAATGACAACTAACGGTCGCGCAAAAGCTAAACATTAGTTTTAGTGCGCATTGATTTGATATTTACTTTTAGGTAAATGTAGACAGGTCGTACTGTACATTATGGGCTGAATATACTACACCCCGTGACTCACTCTCAACCAATCAGAATGCTTGATTTCATCTACCCGTATTATAATTGTGAATAACGTTATTCTTAGGAATATTTAAAGGTTGCCTGGACATGTATTAAAAAAGTTCCTTTTATGGATAACCCCCCCCCCCCCCAAATGCCTGGTTATACTTTGAGGTTCTCAATTGCGCGGCTTGGTTTTGGTTCCCGAGGCAACGGAAACTGCCCCGCTGCTCGTGGACAAGGAGGGAGAGCAGCCCAGGACGTCTTTGATGTCGGTTCCTCTGATGAGTTCTGAACTCCTCTCACTCGTACAAATCAAAGCCCTAATCTGTATTAATGATTCATATCTCTACACAACTCACATCCAGCACGATAAGAGTCGTCATAATCAGGGGGGATGACAAAGGTTAAAAACTGTGGAATAGTAAGCGTGTGTGTTATCATGGGAGTTACAGTATGGGGCGGGGTGGGGGGTGGGGAGGGTGGGGGGCTCCTCTCCTCTCCTCCTACACAAGCCTCCGGCGTCCTCCTTCTTCCTCGAAAAATGGTTTCTTCCATCAACATTCTGGCCAACACATGCTCTATAACTGGTTTGCATTTAAGTTATGTAAGACAAATGATTACAATTATGAGGAAATCATTTAAATGTGATAACGTGTCATCTTTAAACATGATATCACATTTCAACTCTTTCTTTCTCATTAACTCAATGTTGTTCCAATAGCTGATCCATTTGAAGTCAGTTTACATGAACTTGTCCCTTTTTAACCACTAGACTTTTATTTGATATAAAATGTGTACTATGTTTTTTGTATTCAATTATGTTTTTAGATCTTACACTGTGTTTTTAGTGTTTTTAGTGCTCTTGTATCATTCTTTTATTTCATAACCATTTATCTTTTCTACATTTAGTCTTTTGTCATCCTGTCTTTATTTTAGGCAGTTTGCTAAATAATATTATATATACATAACTACTATACTGCTTTGGCTTTGCTTTGTGCTACAACACACCTTGTAAACTGGTTTTAAAGGTGCTACATAAATCAAGTTATTAATATGACCTATTCCAAATATGTGGTTCTGTTTAACTTAACGTCCTCCAGCCTACTTTGAGTTATTCATAAACATTGTTAGTCTATTAGTACATTTCCCAGCATGCATTTTATTTAGGTAATTTAATCAAGAACACCAGCTCATTTTCAGTCCGGCCCGCCCTTCGGCCCCCAGTCTACAACTTTAAACAATTGTTATTTATAGTTATGTACGACATATCTCTAGAAAGCTTAAATTCTAGTGATTCTTTTCAAGTTAGGATCAGAAAAGCAGGTACAGTCAACTCATATGTCAGACAAACCAACGAAACAAACAATACCACAATCTGGGCAACTCCCCAATGAAGCCTCATATGGATCCATAAATCAATAACATATCAAGAAAAACAATCTTGTTCTGTTGGCAAAGCTCCAGACGATCCAATCCAGGAGAGGATTTAGTCAATACAAATGATCACTTCCATAAATATTCATCGCCGCTGTTGCATCATTTCAAATCAGCCCGCAAATATGCCTCATTACTTATGTATTTCCGATCATAAATCCAGTTTGCATTGGAAAACTTGCCTCCAACATGTCCGGTGCACTCTAACTTTTCGATTGACCCCCTCACTTGAGCCAATAGGAGCGGTGCGTTCTCCTCACAGACTTCAAAGCCAACGAGAGTCTGCGTTCTTTCTTCTGTGTATAGACCGAGCCCACTGCGGCCGACTGTTCGGCTGACGGGCGTTTGGTATAGCCAATGAAATGTCGAGAAAAAGCCCTATATGCTGCTTCAGGGGCTTATTTGGAGAGCCCAAAGGGCCCTCTGCATAACGGCAAACAGCTGGTGCCAGATCAGCTGTGTGTCAGTGCGTACGCACTGTCATGCGTTTATGCTTCACTTACTCTGTGTCAGCACTACTGATCGTACATCTGGATCGTACCTCTTGAAGTGTGCATGACCAGAAGCCCTGTTAGGATAGGTGTAGAGGGACAGTATACACATCATGGATACTAAGGGTCTCCAAATGGCCTTGTTGGGGAAAACGCCTAGACATACCCTTCAAAAGACATGTGTAAAATATTCATTTTCTGTGGTATTGTTATCTACTTTTTGCTTGTGGACTATAAGGCTTCATGCTGTGGTCCCATTGTGTGTTCCAGCTCATAAGTCACAGCTATACTCATCTGCAGGCATCTGTTTGCCAACACATATTAAGGCAGAAATACAAACCGTATACTTCAGTGAGTTCAAACTTATCTGACTCAATGTCAGCATCACTTTAAGTGATTCCCATTGACTTTGGGTACAACTTCTAAGGAGGTTTCAGAGGGTCTTCCTCCTGCTATCTCCTCTCAGTTCTCCCAATAAACATTATAGCGTGTATACATGGAGCTACTCGCAAAAGGACCTCATATTTTAATGAAATAAGGAATTATAATGGGTTTTCCCACATTTCTAAACAATAACAAAGCTATCCTCTACACAAGCCATGCCACTGATGGAAATGAAAAATGATTGTTTGTGTTGTTAAAACCTGTGCATCCATTGAGAGAATAATAACATACTATTGTGTGGCATTATGGGAAATGTAGGAATTTAAAGGTACACACGCTCAATTTACACTTTTTGTTAGTTTGGCATATTTTGACCATGATTTTAGATGATGTCTCATATGTTTGCAGTGAGTTTAGTGTCACGCACCAATCACAGAGCCAGATTCCTTGTTTGTGGAACGTACTTGGCAATACATCGCTGCTGATTCTGATTCTGGCTCGCTCTGAACCTCGCCCAAGGTTGTACTCAACCATAAGGACCCGGTTCCGGGTATAGCCTTCTGTCCACAGCTCCTCCAAATGGAAAACCAGAAAAAGGAGAGAACCAAACATCGCCCTGGAAATGCGGCAAACATGTCAGAATGCAGGATCTCAGGATATGTCTCGTGTGAGTCTCCATACTTCATACTTCACGGAAGTTGGCTGCCGATCTCCTTCTTCGAACGTCCCAGTTTCGATGAAACCGACTGCCCGAGACTCTGTACTTATAATTCAGTAAAAACTATTTACCAACGCGTAATGGTCTGGAAATGTCCGGGGCCGGTCGACTGACAGATACAGATGACACCTGCTGTCTTTATTACTTATTAAGTGTACTATCAGCCGGATATCGGGCCACTGCTTCCCCGTACTTAGGCGCTCTCACACTCGGGTCTCCTCGCTCCCAACTTAGATTGATTCACTTGAAGGAAACTATTATGGAAAGAACAATTGACGTGTCAGTCCCTCGGAATGCGTCATCCATCACCGTCCGATGGCCTTATTAGTACTCCACTTTATAGGAAATCCTAAATTCAGCCCCGGGGGGTAAAGAGGCTGCCGCTAACTGCTTTGTCTCATATGGAAACTTCTATCCATACTTTCCTCATTCACTCCCTCGAGCACAGGAAGTGCTCTTGCACACACACAAACAAACACAAACACACACACACACACACAAACAGATGCCCACACGCACACACACCTGAGAGGAGACAACTACAAGCCATCTGCAAGTGTTCGGCAAACCGGTGGAAAAAAGCTAATCAACAGCTTGTCCGACTGCTCATTACTTCTTCATTATGGAGCGGAAACAAATGCTCAACACCTGAGCTCAGAAGCACACAGACACACACACAACACACACATAACACACACACAGTGTCTGTCGTCTCTCTCGCTGTCGTACAAAGGAAGGGGGGCTGATGGACGGCTATGACGGCTCAATCCCTCTCTGGTTAAATGAAAGGCAGCAAACAACCCGTTACCCGGTAAGTGCGGCAGTCTTTGCCCACCTGGTGGCACAGGAAGTCAGCTCGACACGCCGCGGGAACAAAAGGAATGATTCTGCTTCGCACATCCCAGAGGGGCCTCGAGGTAAAAGTTACATCCACCAGAACAATAAGGAGATGGGCCACTGGAACATCTGCACTTCTTTTCGTGATTGATGATACTCTAAAAAGGAGCGGTGTGTATAAGGTGTGTGAGCAGGTTGTGTCTAAAATAAAAAGACTTGATCCAAGTAAATCTAATACACACTTCCTAAATACTCTCATTTTCAATGGGATGAATAAGGAGATTTTATTTTTGTGTTTTGTGTTTCTAGTTTTTTTTCTCCACGTCTTTAACGTCTAATAGTAAGTCAAAGACTCACAGGATTGTGTCTGAATTTTAATCCTATTAAATTCAATCTCATGTCATTTATAATTAGATAACACCTCAAAACGCTAAGCTGACCAGGGAGTGACTAAATTGATGATTTTCTAATTGATTAGATTACAGATGTATTTATTCATCCCGCAGGGCGAAATTTGTTCGTGGCAGCAGCAAGCACATTTACAACACATACAATACAATAAAACAATATAGCCGGGCAAGACATATTAAAATAATAAAAAAAGTTTATTGATGTTGTTGAATTTGAGGAGGATCTGGCCTGAGGTGATTAGACTATACAGTCTGATGGCAGTTGGCATACTTGTTACTACTTTCACGGTTAATTTATCTTTTTTTTCATACAAATTTCCTAAAGTTCTATCATTCAAAACTGTAACATTATTGCAGCGGTACTGCATTTGCTGACAAGAAACAGGAAGTTCTCAGAAGATGACATGCGTCTCAACGTGTCCCAATAAAAGTTCTGTTCTTATAACAATTCAATTCAATAAGAACCAGCATATTACAGCGTTCTGTGGTCGTCCCTTACGGACTCATTGTCCGGACAACTGATGTTGTTCAGTTATTATTTTCTTGTGTTGTTCCAGTTGGAGCATCTGACGCGCAGGACAAGATGCCTTTTTAAAAGCCTTGCGTAAATAGCACTTCCCGTGAGCCCTCGGTCCTCGCGTATTTTACATTTATCATAATAGCTCACATTCTCTCGAGCAGCCCTCAGTAACCGTACATCGGAGGACGCCGTGCTCTTACCAGATCGGTGCACCACTTACGCTCGCCCGTGTTTAGTGAGAAGCGCTTGAGAAGCAGGAGGCCCCTCCCACTCCGGCGGGGCTTTAGTGCTGTCCGCCGCCCGGCGCGAGGCTCAGACCTCTTCCAGGGAGCCCGCGCTGTCTCGGCTACTTAATGGCAGCTGGGGAAATGTGAGTCAAAGGATCGGATGTCTCCTCTGTTTAACCCGGGGTTTACTGAACCACATTAGGGATCAATAGGGAGCACAAGCATAACCCACTGGCCTGCTGTATTTGTTTACCTCCTTCACTCCAGCCTCAGTAATGATGGGGTCGTTTCTGAGATGCGGAGCACAAATCAAAATTCATTTCTCTCTTGCTTTCGGCGCTTTCCCCTGGAAATCTATGTGTGTGTGTGTGTGTGTATGTGTATGTGTGTGTGTGTGTGTGTGTGAACACTGCTACTAAAGGCCGAGGACATCTCCCTCCGTGTTGTTGAAAATACCCCAGTATGGCTCACTATTACTCCTTATGAAAGATTAATTGTGCCGATCATTAATTCAACCTCGAGGCTATTGCTCTCTGCTGAGAGCCCCTGATGTTACTTCACTCCCTCACTCCCTCACTCACTTCCTCCCTCCCTACCTCAATCTCTTTGGGTTCATAAAATAGAGCTGAACCAATGACTGAAAGACTGAGAGTGAGAGAGTGAGTCGGTGAGTGAGTTAGATAGAGAGGGAGTGAGATAATGAGAGACATAGTGAGATAGTGACTGAGAGGGAGATGCTGGGTATACATTATGTAGTGAGTGACAAAGTGAGAAAGAATTAAAATAAATAAATAAATACAAATATATATTTTACTTTGATGAATATTTTTTTTCTTCACTTTGTGATATATATATATATATATATATATATATATATATATATATATATATATATATATATAGCGTCTATCGCAGCCACATTGTACGTTGACTTTTCATGGGTGAGATACTAAGTGAGAGTGAAATAGTGAGTTTATGATATAGTGAGATATTGAGATTATGAGATAGTGAGATAGTGATAAACGCTCCTCTGTCCTTCCCCCTGAAGGAGGATGAAGAGCTCCTCCTCCTCCTCCTCCTCCTCCTCCTCCTCCTCCTCCTCCTCCTCCTCCTCCTCCTCCTCCTCCTCCTCCATATGTTTCATGACCTCCTCTCCGTGAAGTCGTCTCCAGTCACCTCCTCTCTCTCCGAGCAGGAGCACAACGCTGTTCCTCCGTTCCCACGCCTGTAAGCGCCAACAAGTTAATGAATGTTTAATTAGAAAAGTTTCCCGGGCTCTGCACTCGCCAATTTAATGTCGGACAATTTTCTTCTTCTTTTTTTTTAAATTTCTCTGCAAAGTGCAATTATTCCCTCTCTGAAAAAGAATCACACGATCCATCTGTGAAGAATGATTCGAGGTCTGGGAGCTGGCTTTTGTGCACATCAGTGGCACCGGGACTGAATTTATTCCAATATCGGGAAACACATTTGTGTTGTCTAAGCGAACCCCAGAGAGGGAGATCTACCCCCCCCCACACACACACACACACACACACACACACACACTTGTCCCTCTGCTTTTCGTTTCTGAAGCCAAGAGACGAACCGACGGCCTCCCGCTAACCGCCTCGTGATGATGTCTTATTGATTGTCATTTGCAACTCATAAATAGTATTCAACCAGCTGGTGTAGAGTAGAGGAGCAGAGACTGAAGGAGAAGGATTAAAGATACAATGAAAGAAGAAGAGGGCGATAACAGAGGAGGAAGAGGAAGGGGGAGGGGGGAGGGGGGGTCTCAAGCCCAATGTCTCCCTAAAGCCTTGAACACTGAACTTTCAGGGTGATCTGAGGTCATCCGGAGTGTGAGAGT
Source organism: Liparis tanakae (assembly GCA_036178185.1). Taxonomy (NCBI): domain Eukaryota; kingdom Metazoa; phylum Chordata; class Actinopteri; order Perciformes; family Liparidae; genus Liparis; species Liparis tanakae. The sequence continues at coordinate 18,779,341 of CM070095.1, read as the reverse complement.
CTGGGGGCGGGGCTTGAAATGGTGCAAACACTTTGCTGCCACATGACATGTTACCGTGACAACGTCACGCCTCGCTGATTTGAACGTCTTCCAGGCGTTTGGGGTTATTTGTCTTATCGTTTTTGCGGTTGTTAATATCGAAACCCCAAATTAAATGGAACGTTTGAATGATATAGTCTTTGATTTCATGTGTTTTCATGTTCCGTCTTTATTCCTTCCTGGTTCTGTGTCAATGTAATACATGCGACTACTGGTGAACCCTATGCATTGTGGGTAATTCCCTGGAGAAAAGTGTGCAGAAATGCTAACAGAACCAAACCCTCAACGTATACTCACTCAAAGGTGAGTTTAAAAATAACCCAAGAAAAAAAACTGAACAGGATTGAAAACCATGATCCCCAGACCCAAAATAATGAAATAAATCCCCTGGATCGAGGCAGAGGGCAGAGACCGTGGCAGAGAAATCACACGCTTTTTATTGATAAAGCAGATCTTCAGACCTCTACAGGGGTCCAGCTCGGTGTTTTCTTCCTTTATGCTTCATCACGTCTCAATGACATCATCTTTTATCTACAAGATCGTTATTTGTGGCATAATTCAACATAGACAGCCGAGTCACCGCTTACGTTTTATCATCATACAATAATAACGCCTTTTAAATGAAGGTCGCAACCAGACGTTAACAGAGAAAAACATGAAAACATGGAAGACATTCATGGTAAACACACATGGAAAGTACAAGAGAAAAAGCCCTGAGAGCAGGAGGGGTCCGGGCAGGGTTGCCAGGTCTGCGGTTTTCCCTTGGAATTGGGCTATTTTTGAAGTGTTGCCGCGGGTTGAATTTTTTGTCCGCTGGTTCGGCTAGACCTATTTTGCATGCAAATCACATGAATATCTTTAAATAAAAGACAACGCTCGCCGTGGGTCACTTTCCCATCTCAGGGGAGGCATCATGAAGGAGTTATGCTTGGTGGATATTGGGCTGTTTTTTGGGCTGGTTCTATTGGCCATTGGGCTGATTTTGTCACACAGACCTGGCAACCCTGGGCCCGGGCAGGCCGTGTGGGCGGAGTCTGCGTGTCCCCCTCATGTCAGCGAGGCGTTCCCCTTAAACGCGGCTTAAGTTAAAGGAATGTCTGTCTGGCTCTATGAGTCTGTCCTGTGATAATTGAGTCATTGTTTATTCTTCAGAAGAACAAAAGAGATGGAAGGGTGGAGGGGGGGGGGTGGATGCATCCCCCTCTCCCCCTCCCCCCCCCCCCCCCGGGTCCTGTCTGCTGTGGATGATAAATTATCCCGGCAGGAGGTCTGTCAGTGTGAAAGTGGCCCTCTGCCGAAGCACCTCTCCTGGGGGCACGGTGTAGGATGAGGGGGGGGGGGGGGGGACCCGGCTGGAGGTCCGATGACGGAGGAGAAGTAAAGGAGCCGTTCCATCTACCGGGACCCCCCCCACCCCCCTCCGACAGTCCGCCTCCCTCTGAGCTCACCTCCTCCTGCGACCTCCATCACACTCGGCGCTCCTCGGCGTCTCCCCGTCCTCCACTTCCGCCGCATCCGTCTTCCCGTTTTGTTTTTCACCACATTTTTCAATTTCCTACCCTCCCCCCCCCCACACACACACACCACCCTCTCCCCCCTCAGTTCTCCTTCATGATGTCCCCATGTAGTCCTGAAAACGCCACGCGTCATTAGCACGCTTTAAAAAAAAAAAAAAAGAAGGCGCCGCCAGCCTCGCCTCTCTGCCATCGATCTGTTCGCCCTCTTCAGATGAATCCGACGCCTTGTTCCTCTTCTTCCCTCCACGTCCTCCGCCTCCCGGTGGCTGTCTGAGAGGTCGAGGGTCATCGCTCCGGGTGGGGGGGGGTAGCGTCGGCGTGGCAACGTTGCTTATTGAGTCTGTTTTCCTTTCATGAATCTATTGGCCTCCCGTTACCTGCGTCTGTCGGTGTTACACGTGTCGAACCAAAGGAAATGTGTTGGAGTAGAGCTTCTTACTACATCTCCTAACTCCATCGGCTACCCACGCCACCTACTGAACCTCCTGTCACCACTTTCCGTCACCACCTATCGTCTCCACATTGCGTCTCCACCTCCCATCTCCATCTCTGCCCTCCATCTCTCGTCTCCACCTCCCATCTCCATCTCTGCCCTCCATCTCTCGTCTCCACCTCACGTCTCCATCTCCGGACTCCACCTCCCGTCTCCACCTCCCATCTCCATCTCTGCCCTCCATCTCTCGTCTCCACCTCACGTCTCCATCTCCGGACTCCACCTCCCGTCTCCACCTCCCATCTCCATCTCTGCCCTCCATCTCTCGTCTCCACCTCACGTCTCCATCTCCGGACTCCACCTCCCGTCTCCACCTCCCATCTCCAACTCAAGCTTTCAACATGTTACGATTGTTGTAACACTAAAAGTGTGATGAATAAATGAACTTTTTAAACAGTCTATATCTTCTGTATTTTATTGCTCAGCTGGTTTATCTGTCCACCATGTTCACCGTTGACCCCGTGTGACCTCCAAACGACCTCCAAAAGTCAACCTGTTCTTCCTGAATAAATTTCTTACACTAAAACTTACACTGCTGCCATAATACATGATCTATTTTTTTTTTTTATTGCACACTTTTACACAGACATCTGTCAATGTCAATATTATTCATACTTATGATTTGATGTATACCTTTGTTCATCCCACAGTGGGGACATTTCTAAAATCACATCAGCGTTGTTGTTCATGTTCTGTTCATAGTCATCCAGTCTTTTTATAACATTATAGAATTATTTGTATTGACTTGTATTTAGACGTTTTATCTATTCATTCATTATTGCTTTTATTTGTATTTATTTAGAATTGATGATAATATATCACATCTATTCTTCCACGATGTGTGAACACACCTGCCCTGTGTATTCCTGCTCTGTTGATGTTGTTATTTCTATTTTTGTGGCTAAATTGACGTTTAAATCAATGACGGAACAAACGTGCTGGTCAAAAGCATTTAAATCTACATTTGAGGTAGATTTTGGGAAAAACATTAATACTTTAGGGGACACACACATAAATATCTGACAATGTATAAAGCTACAGTCCCAACTTTAACTACGCACTTTTCAATTATTTAAAGAAAACTTCATCTCCAGAAAAATAACGGCTTCCGACGGCGACTCTACTTCCAATTTGTTGGTTTGGATTTGGGTTCCTTATGTTTTTTTCTTCTTTTCATGTCTCTATGTTCTGGTTTTGATGGCCCTCCTGCTGCACGGAGCGGCCCAGTCGCCTCAGGCTGGAGCGCCATCAGATCCCCCACGACACCGCCGCTTCTGTGACGGCGCCGGCTCGGTGCTAAAAGCCTTCAGGGCGCCATATTACAAGACCTCTCCGTCTCTGAAGTGAAGAACTGGAGTCGAGAACCGGATGGTCCTGTCTTCTTTATCTTGAAAGCAGTTCCAGTTAAGATCTGAGAACTACAAATGCCATATATGGCTTTCTTAAATTCAAAGGGCATAGAGCATCACAGTGTGCTTTAGGAAATGAGCAAGGCAGGCTCATTTCGCTGCATATTAAATGCAAATGCTGGGCGTCATTAAAAGGTGTTTTACCGACTGTTTTTTTATGCTTTTTTAATGAAAATATATTTTTTAAATTTGAAAGTGAATGCAGGAGCAGAGAGGGATTGATCTGTTCATCCGGATTGACCTCGCTGGTCAGGAAATATAGATCATCCAAATTTAAGGGATGCTGAAGGTAAAATATATTCAGTACTCTTGCTATAAGAAAATCCTGGAAATGGTAGTACTTTCCAGGAACTAAATGACCTTCAAAGATAAGGCAAATTAGTCCGCTTAAAAACAAGTATTGCATATTTAATGAACCAGTCAAGCTAGTAAGAAGAAGAAAAAAAAACAGTTTGATGAGTTATGACAGGGGTCTACAACCTTTCGGATATGAAGTGCCATTTTTAAAATTAGTTAGTAAGTGTGCCATTTCAAAATCGCGGTAACTTGAACTATGCCACATCAAAATGTCCGTTCAGGCAACGTGCAGAGCAAAAAGAGTCACCCTCTCATAATCAGGACATTGTAATTATACATGAGAGCACTCTAAGGGAAAGGTTTGCCATCCACGTCGGAGTTGAAACCAAACTCTACCGATCTTTTGGAAATGAGAGCGAAAAATCAACCGAAGCCGCTGCAGTCGGCACGACTACCGACGGCAGCACTGACTGTTATACTGTGTTGGGGGCTAAGCTACCCAATGCTAATGGGCGCACAGGGGTCAAAGGTCAACGACTCCTTGGTTATAAAATGTTGAACAGAGCAGACAAACAACAATAGCGGTTGAAGCAGAGCCGACATCTTCCTCCCACAGTCCTAGGGTAGTCTTTAATTTGGGTATTTTGTGGCCACTGTGGGTCAGTGGTGACCCGGTCCGTCTTATAATCAGGGGATCGGTCCAATATAAGATAAGACTAGAATGGGCACTCGGTAAAGCGCATACCTTCTCATATCACAAGATTGAATTATGAACAATTTGGCACTAGTTTCACGCACATCGGATGCCAATTAACCGAGATATCGCACATTTACGGTTTTCACCTTTTCGTGACCTTGACCTTTGACCCAATCACTCCCAAAACCTATCGATTGTTCCTTGGGTCATGACCAATCATCCTACCAAGTTTCATAAGAATCGGCTCAGTTTTGTCTGATTTAGACGAATAACAAGTTTTTCACCTTTTCGTGACCTTGACCTTGACCTTTGACCCAATCACTCCCAAAAACTAATCGATTGTTCCTTGGGTCATGACCAATCATCCCACCAAGTTTCATAAGAATCGGCTCAGTGTTGTCTGATTTAGACGAATAACGGACGGACGGACGGACGGACGGACGGACGGACGGACATATTCACAAATAAATACACGCCGGCCAAAACATTACCTTCTGCATTTTCAATGCGAAGGTAATAAGATATTCATTTATTACTTCCACAGTGGGGAAATGTCAGGATCACAGCAGTGGTTGTACATTAGAGCATTAATAAGAATAAAAGATAAAAATAACACAAAATACTAAAACACAAAACTATACAAAATACTAATACTACTACTATAATACAAAATACAATGACCTTGAGTAAGACACTTAACCCTGAAATACTCCACGTAGCTGTTTCTACTGTGTAGCATGTAAAGTGTCTTTGAGTACTATCAAAAGAGCGATCTGAATTAAATGTACAATTTTGTATTCCTTCTCGCTGCACAAACGCAACAAAGCAAAAGAACAATGACGAATCCCCCCCAGATTCTCCAGTCCATCCGTCCATCCCCAGCCACCCAGGCAGAGCAGCCCCCCCCCCCCCTCCCCCGCCCCCCCGCCTGTCACATTCATCATGATGGAAGCGGCGCTGCCGAAATGCCAGCGAAAGCCAATCATGCAGGAAAACACTGAAACACAAAGTAATTATGTTCCAGAGCTTCTGGTGGAGGTAATTAAACAGCAGACCTCTCTGCAACAGACACACAGAGACACACACACACACACATACACGCAAACACACACACACACACACACACACACACACACACACACACACACACAAACAGACACACATACGTATGTTTGTTCATTACCTGATATTACATCAAATCACCGAGATGACAGGGCAAGCAGCAATAAGCATCAACATAATTATTAATCACATATGTGGCTGCACATATAGTTCATTTGTAACTTATCGGTAACACTTTCTATTACATGTTTGTCTATAATCCAAAATATAGATAGATGTGGTATAATCTGCTTGTAGCAGAAATAACATAAATATAAAAAATGCAATATAATGGTCCATACAATAACATGTTTGTAATAATGTCTGATCAAGTTATGCACTTGTGAATATGTTATAATAATAACATAAAATCCAATGTGAAAGTATCTCCTTCGAACAACTGGTATCATTCAAGTATTTTTTACACACCGTTGTTATTATTTACCTCGGACCAATGCTCATTTTGACTGAACAGAGCCTGAACTCATCACGATGTAACTCAGTGAACGCTCCGTACGTTAGCCGTTAGCGGTGCTGCTAACGTTACCAGCTCTCCCCCCGTCAACTTACACGGATGTGTCCTTCATGATGTCACATTATCAGAGGTCAGGGGAATAGAAAGCATTAATGTCCATCTCCTGATGGACATATATTTCACTACATATTAGGCCGACTACTATCGTCAATAAAACCTTATGGCACACTTAATGGTTATAGTGTGGAATTAATGTGGTTTACGTGTGCCGGGGGGGGTCAGAATGGTCAGTTACAACACTAAAACATCACAATACAGTATGATCCTGTAAGGGACAACCAATTAGGAAGTATTTTGATACTTGACTTTAAAGGTCATAATACATTGTTATTACTTTAGCAGACACTTTTATCCAAAGCGACTTACAATAAGTGCATTTCAACCTAGAGGACAAACTAAGAACAACAAGAATACAGAAAGTAACATTTCCTCAACATAGTCAAATACAAAAGTACCATAATAAGAGCCTTTCAACTGAAGTGCAAATCTGTGCTTTAATCCAGATATAGTCGGAAAAGGTGCGTTTTCAGTTTCCAGCGGAAGATGTAGAGACTTTCTGTGGGGAGCTCATTTCTTAATAATGAGTACTGATTACTGTTATAAAGCTTGGTATTATTATGGAGAAATTGAAAAAAATGTCTAAAGTGACTGGAATTGCAGAGATTAAAAAAACAGCAACAATGTGCAAACACACAGATATGACTTCTGATCACTTCTGAATATTTCTGTTCCCCTTCCCACTTGTTTGCTTTGCCTTCGTTGCTGTGGCAGTCACGCCGAGTCGGGCTCGTCGGCAGCGTACGGATGCAGCGTACGCGCGGCGAGAGCGTCTCCCTCGCTCCCGGCGCTCCCACCTTTTCCACTCGCTTTCTCCCCTTTGTGATGGGAAGACAGCTTTACTACACAGGGTTAGAGACACTCTCCCAAATGCACACAGAGCCTCTCCCGCGCCTCCTCCTCCTCCTCGCCATCATCAAGACCATGATGTAAGCTTTGGCAAGGCGGCTCGCATGCCCGATAACACCCCAGACATAATCACTTCTGATCCCTGAGATCCCCTCCCTCCCCCAGCAGACACCAGCAGCCTCCTTTCCCCTCATACCACCTTTCTTAAAAACATCCCCGAAGACGGAGCTTCAAAAGGACAAGGAGTCCCTGTTTTGGCATCCGAGTGCAAGCTGGCATCAGCATTTGCAGTGTGTTGCATCAGGACACATGTAAACACACGGGGGGAGGAGGGAGGGGCGGGTCACGTGTCTCAGGGATCCCGTCGTCCCTCGGGGGTGAGTTTACCTGCAACTGAAAGACACACCTGGTGCTCCCTGCTGATGGCCCTCCCTCACTAACTCCCTCACTAACTCCCTCACTAACAATTTTTATTTTAGTATTAGTATTAGTATTTAGTATTTAGTATTTTTTAGTATTTTAGTATTAGTATTTAGTATTTGTTAGTATTTAGTATTTAGTATTTTAGTAGTATTATTAGTATTTAGTATTGTGTTTTGTGTTTTTATTTGTATTTTTTATTTGTATTAATGCTCTACCATTGCTGTGATCCTGAAATTTCCCCGCTGTGGGACTAATAAATGAATATCTTATCTTATGTTTCCCTTCTGACTCCAGTGCAGTTTGTGCCAGGGTTATAATCGTGATAACACAATTACACTACACACCTACTGATTTATGTGTACTTTTAGACAAATACTGTCAGAGATATTACTTCCTGGTGTTGTGGTTTCATAAATACAGGCACATTTCTGTTCCACACAACGTGTTTGGTTGATACCTTTATCTGTTGGTGCGAACACTCATAAAAGTAGGCCTTGGACCACCATTTTCCTTCTAGTTTCTCAAAATTACCAACCATGCCTTTAAGATCAGATCAGATACTCCTGTATCAGTCCTACAGCTCCGTACCTTTTGGTAAAGAGCATTTGTTTATTCAGGTGAACACCCAGGTACCTGTAATATTTCCCTACCTCAAAGGCCATTCCCTGGATGCCCACTGGTAGGCTACAGCAAGATGCGCAAGAACAGGAAGTTGCTGCGGTAGAACAGAAACAAGAGGTTGTTGTGTAGCGTGACCAGATTTAAGTTTGTGAAAAAGAGGACACTTCGGCATAACTCCTTCATGACGCCCCCCCCTGAGATAGGAAAGGGGGCTCCCATGGCGAGTGGCGTCAACGGGGGGGGGGGTTGATCGGTCGACCAATGACAGTTCATTCAGAGCTCACGCAAGAAGGTGGAGTGTAAGGAAGATACCATTTCAAAACGGGTAAGGGGTAATAACTAGTTTGTGAAAACCCAGAGAAGCACCAATATCCGACGAAGCGAAATCCCCGATGTTTTTGAAATCCCTCCCAGACGCATTTTTTACGGGGGCAAAAAGAGGACATGTCCGGGGAAAACCGGACGTCTGGTCACCCTATTGTTGTGGCCCAGTAGGAGGGTAGGGCTCAGGCAGGGTTTTCTGACATATATTAGTTTGATGCAGGCTGGAGAGACTGGAGACTAGCAGCCTAGAAGCTAGCAAGGTGGAGGTTAGCAGGAGGCTAGCACTGCACAGCAGACGGAGGGTAGAGAGCAGACTGTAAGCTAGAGGGCAGGCTGGGGGCTAGAGGGCAAGGAGGAGACTAGAGGGCAGGCTGAGGACTAGAGGGAATAGGCTGAGGGCTTAGAGGGCAAGGAGGAGACTAGAGGGCAGGCTGGGGGCTAGAGGGAATAGGCGGGAGACTAGAGGGCAGGCTGAGGGCTGGCCGACGGGAAGGAGGGTGTTTAAAAAGACCTTTAGCCAGTCTGGCAAAGATCTCCACAGCCATGATTTTTGCTAACCTCTGTGCAGAGCAGCATGTCCATAGGCTAATCATTAATTTAGACCTATCAAACATAAATATCCAGTAGCCTATATATATATAAAGCCAGAGATTCTCAGTCTTGACTTGTAATTTCAGCATAAAACATGAACGAATCCCTTTGGGTCTGACAGAAAGACTTTTCACTTGAAGAGGCATCCTTGAAAGTAACTCATATAATCCTCTACGGAACGCTACACATCTCCGAACAATAAAGGGCTGCACACTCTGCACACCGGGAATTCCCCAAAAGTACCACATTTGATCGTCTGCTCTCCCGAGAAAGCTCCTGAAGTTAATATTTACAGCCATTGAGAAGCAGCAGTTTACGCACAAGCCACTGGAAAAAAAACCTGATTACACTGTAACCTTTTAACATAAAACCGAGAGGAGTCACTTTGATCCTTTCCCCACAGAACTCTGTGAATGTATTGCTTCTTATTGATGAATACAGTGCTGTGGACTTTGGGGGGACCTTGTGTGGAGATAAAGTTGTCTGGGTCAGGGAGACCAGAGGACGATGACAGCAGAGATTATTGAAAAGGGATTCACTCCAGCAGAGTGGCACTCCTGTTGCTTTATGTTTCACCTCAGACACAAGGTTATCCAAAGAAAAACTTGATTCCATGACAAGGACACTGATTTCAAAGTCCACTAGACCTACTATTTTTATTTCAGCTGTAGGATTTTCATCACATGACCTTTGTGGAGCCCAATCAGGGAGTTAGTGTTTGGGGGTTGGATGCTTTAATAAAGTTGGAGGGTCAAGGATTATGTTCAAAACATCTTCTTTGCAATATCACTCAGTAATGTCTGGAAGGGACTGAAGCATCAGGTATGAACCATAAGCACACACACACAGTTGTATATGTTCTCGGGTAATAACTAGTTTGTGAAAACCCAGAGAAACACAAATATCCAACGAAGCGAAATCCCGGACGTTTTTTGGAATTCCTGCCAGGCGCATGTTTTAGGTCTCAAAAAGAGGACATGTCCAGGGAAAACCGGACCTCCAAAGTCCACTAGACCTACTATTTTTATTTCATCTGTAGGATTTTCATCAGATGACCTTTGTGGAGCCCAATCAGGGAGTTAGGGTTTGGGGGTTGGATGCTTTAATAAAGTTGGAGAGTCAAGGATTATGACGCAATATCACTCAGTAATGTCTGGACTGGACTGACGCATCAGGTATGAACCATAAGCACACACACACACACACACACACACACTCACACACACACTTGTATATGTACTCAAGCTATGATAGCAAGTCAGTAATCTTGGCGTTCTCCAATATTTTTGCTGGACCAAAGTCAAGTAAGTTTTAGTTATAAAAATACATTTAAAAGCAGTCTTCGGTGAGCTCAATGGTATTGCCAGAGTACATATGGAATGCATTTAAAAGGTCAGTTTCCATGACATTTTGCAGGAATATAGCACTTGTATGCATCGGTAGTGTGTATTTTGTATAAGTAACAGTGTGTAGGCTAACAGTGCACAGTGAAGGGGGACCCGGAGGGCGGATGCTACCCTTCCACAGCGATGGCGACGGCCGGACCTTTGATCCCCACATAAGAGCATCGCAGAGCGGAGGCGGCGACCTTGACGCCGGGGCGCTTTCACGCGGACTAACACGCACCGTACTGAAAGCTGCAGGTCAGCTGCAAACTCTATTATTAATATTTCTCATTCTATTGAGCTTGTTTTCGTTTTCCTATTTTCTCGGCTCTTTGAGGGTTTTTAATTGCATTCGTCCGTATTCATGTTTCTTTTGCACTCCGACGCTGTTCACGTTTTAATGTCAAACACTTGGAATGAGCTTGTTGTTGAATATGTGCTTCATAAATGGACCTATCCTTGCCTTGCCTTTGACAATGTGAAAATGGAAATGCTAAAACTCATTTGACATTTCCTTTTGAAAGACTAGCCCTGCTTTATGTTTCAAAATATTCCAAATTCTATTTATACTCGAAAATGGAAAAGTATCTTGGCCAATTGAGATTAAATATCAATACTGTCACTCTGTTTCCCTGAGGAAATGAAATGGCAAAACATGGGGAATTTACATGTTGATGTTTTTGAAACCTGTCGATCATTCCCGGTGGTGTGTTCAATAGCCCATCTACTCCGAGAGGCAGGCATGCATGATAGTTTAAAGCACTCCGAGACAAATTTGTAATTTGTGAAATTGGGCTATTCAAATAAACTGAAAAACTGAATAGTTTGTCTTTTAACACATACAACAAGATATGTAGAGAGAGGAAGTCAATGCTAGTTTAATCTACCATTATCTCATGATGCCATCTTCATTAAAGCTTTGTGCAAATGTAAAAAAAAAATCACTTAAGATCAAAAGGTTAAAAAAAAGCTGCATTTTTCTTTTGTACTAAATATGGTCATCGGTCACATGAACCACTGAATAAGGAAGCCGCTCCTGAAGTAACCAGAAGATGAATTCTTTATAATGGCCACCAGGGGGCGACTCCTCGGGTATGATTGTATAGAAGTCCATGAGAAAAGCGCCCTTCGTCTCACAACTCGAACACATCCACGGTGTGTTTTCACTTCATGGACGTTTATTTGTAACCTTCGAGTTGCACTTAGCTCCTCCCCTCCCGTGTCACTTCTGGTTTTGAGAAGCTAACATGGTGACGGCCAAAAGCTGAGACAGAGGCGTCCAAACGATCGTCCACAAAACCAACGGGAGATGTAGTCTGCAGGTTCTCTGGTCTCACTCCTTTGGGGATCATATACAAAAACATGGCTATATATAATTATAGTGTATGTACACGTATAGGGAGTGAGCCAGATGGAGAGAGAGTGAGAGAGAGAGTGAGCGAGGAGAGAAAGAGACCAACAATGGAGCTGTGCAGAACAGGAATGAGACATATATAGCTTTGACATTATGTTTTGCTCTTAGTCTGACCACAGGATTTGACGGTAAGAAAACAATATAATAACACAAGCCTTTTCGATACAGTAATTGTTATGTATGGTTACAGACTAACATGTTTCCTATTCTCTTATTTGTGGTCTTCATGCAAACTACTTTGCAAACTATTAAGTTATTCGCAGGAAACGAGAAACACAAAATAATAAGAGCAGACACACACCTCCTGTCAGATACTCTAATAACTTTAATTATAAGCAGCGTTCTATTGGCTAATCCTTCTGCTACCCAATGAATGAAATGGGCACGCGTCAGCATATTCATCTGTTATTTTACTCTTGATTTCACACAACGGAGGCATGTTTTTGTGCAATGATTTGCCATGTCAATATATTATTTCAGACCGTTGTTTTTATAATAAATACATCCACGCAGAATGGGCATATTACGCAGAGAGAGAGAGAGAGAGAGAGAGAGAGACCGTTTACCTGGAATGAGGTCTTTTTCTTCTTCAGTGAGTAAGGACATCAACCGATAACCGATGAGTTGCACTCATATATAAATGTGTCTGTACTTGTAAAAGGCTTTTCCAGTGGCTTTTCCGACCACTCAAAGCTCTTTAACACTACATGACATCATTCACACCCATTCATACACTGATGGGAGGAGCTACCATGCAAGGTGCACCTGCCCATCAGGACTATCCAACATTAGTCACAGCGACAGGAGCAACTCTGTGGTTAATTCAATTCAATTCAGTTTATTTGTATATCCCAATTTCACAAATTACAAATTTGCCTCAGAGTGCTTTACAGTCTGTACACATAGACATCCCAGGACCTCACATCGGATCAGGAAAAACTCCCAAATAACCCTTCAGGGGGAAAAAAGGAAGAAACCTTCAGGAGAGACACAGAGGAGGATCCCTCTCCAAGATGGACAGGTGTAATAGACGTCATGTGACCAGAAGGAAAGATTTACAGTTAAAATACTTTCAATGAATATGACAGAGTTTAAGAATAGTTCATAGTAGGTATATTCCACGATGGAGACCGGCTAGTGGAGCCGGGGATCAAACCGCCGACCCTCTGATTGAAGGACGACCCCGCTCACCACCGAGCCTCGGTAACATCTACACGGAAGCTCCATTTGTCCGCACCAAGACGACCAACTCTATTACTCCTTTCAACCTAGACCCGTTCCACCCCTGCCCGTCTAAAATGAAAGCCATATTTATATAATATTTCCAGAGGAAGAAGTCAAATATAAAACATGTGAGTAGGAGTCTCTCTCCTCCTTTCCCCTCGGTTACGACCCTTCAGTTAGCCTCGGAGTCCTGTTCAAACTATTGAGCCGTCCTATGCGCAGGAAATACGGAGAGCACATCGCCGACTACGGCCGCCCGCGAGGGGTCCTGAGGGATCAGGGCTTTTTTCTTTTTAGTTCGCTTTGAATACAGATTCCGTGGAGCCTCCGCCGGTGCCCGCATTGATTTGCTCAGCAAGGCGTACGACGTTACGGGAGTAGATTACGCGTCATCTGTCGCCGCAAATCGGCAATCGGAGGGAAGTAAATTGCATTTAATTACCGGGCGCGGACTCCACCCGACTACATTATGGATGCAGGGGGACGTACGCATAACCACAGCCATCTGAGGGAGTCAGAGCCATTACCTCAGCGGTGGGGTGGAGAAGGGGGGGGGGGGGGGGCTTCGATAGCGCCGCTGGCGTACGCGAGTCGGCGGCAGTGTTTTTTTTTCGCATCGAAGCGTCGCGTTTAAACAAAGGCCGCGCAGCCGGGTCGTTTAGCCGCACTCTGGATCCGTGCACATTCGTGCGAGCGTACTCAGCGGGTGTGTGTGTCTAAACGCTGGAAGGTGATTGTGAATGTGTTTGTACTCTGGAGGATACGCCACTAAACCCGATTGATTATGCGCGGCTCGGTGGGAAGCTTTGCTCGACACACCTGGCAGCTAGTGGGACATCTGTTGCACCCACTTACATCACTGAGTGTGTAGCGAGAGAGAGAGAGAAAGAGAGAGAGAGAGGAGGGGGAGCTCTACCCCTCTGGGTTTAACACCTTTTCAGAGTGAGGACACTTTGTCCCCGGGAAGCCACTTCAACCATCAACACTTCAGTGGGACGAGCAAAACTGAAGGTCACCATATCGTAACCCCGGTTCTCCGAGCGCAGGTGGCGCCCCCTACAGGACGAGAACACTTTCGCCCACTTAGCATTTTCATAATCATAGCCGGACAATCAGAGCAGACCTGCCTAACCATAGCTTTTTTTTTCCAATTACCAATCCCATTCTGCTAATAGATGGAGAGAAAACACAATTGTGTCGTGGGGGCAGATCCAGCTGCGAGAATCAATACATCATACAAAAAACAGTAAGAAACTTAGGAACCCTTTGTGATTGTGAGCCGAGGGCGGCTGTAGGTCAGTGGGGTAAGATGGTCATCCTGCAACCCCAAGGGCGTCGGTTCAACCCCCGCTATGCCCATTAGTTGCGAGTCGAAGTGTCCATGAGCAAGGCATTGAACCCCCAGTTTCTCCCCGGGCGCTTCACTGCAGCCCACTGCTCCGTCATAACTAAGGATACAGAATACATTTCATTGCCTGTGTATCTGTACTATGTACAATGACAATAGATTGAATCCAATCCAAAAATGGGATCCGACCAAATTACAGCGGCATAAAGTCAGGTGGCCAATGGCCCCGTCTTCGCTTCCTACTCCCAGGGGGACCCATCTTCAAATCTGGCCTTCATTGGTATCCCAACCCCACACCTGTAAAGTATCTTTCCTGTATCTCGTACTGTTCACACAGAGAACTCTAAACCTGCTCCAGCGGTAGTCTCCAGGGACACGTACCACAAGGACACACTAAACAAACACAGCTGGCTACAATAATCTCTCGCAATATTGTCATTAGCATCTGTCCATTATTACCCAGAACTCCTTTTGCTGCTCCTGTGTGTTTTATTGCATTCATTTAACAAAATGTTTCTATTTCTACTTTTTTAAGATTTTTTTCAAAGGATCTATATTTAATACTCAGAGCATTAATATGTCATCCAACACTTATCATCTCTGTAAAGATCGGGGTTAGTAGAAGGAAGACTCTGTGTGTGTGTGTGTGTGTGTGTGTGTGTGTGTGTGTGTGTGTGTGTGTGTGTGTGTGTTTGTGTGTGTGCTGTTATTAGAGATCATCCTCTCTTTGTCCCCGTAACCGGCCGGCCGCGTAACATTTAGTGCACATTAGCGTGCAAAAAGTTTAAAAAGTTTAAAAAGTAAAGTTTTGGATTAAAAAGGAACATTGTGTGTGTATGTATGTGTGTGCGTGTGTGAGTGTGTGTGTCACACCAGTGCAATGTGTTAGTACAGATTGCCCAGGACACGACACATCACACCCGATCTGTGCTGCGTTCCGCAGAAAGCTCTCGTGAACTCACTCACTGCCACCTCGCTAACCACACAGCAAAGCTCAGATGGATTTCACGTGTCGCAATATTGATTAAAATCCCTTCCACACGGAGAGCAAAAAAAAAAACACACACACACACTGTAATACCAGACTAATTGATAACAGGGAAATTAGCCCGGTTGCTAAAAAAGCTGCCTGGGACTTTATTGCTTATAAATGATTACCATGTAGCTGACAAGCGATTCCATTATGATGATGAATCACGTTAATGGATGTTGAAGATGCTGATGGGGGAGGCTCGGCCTGCTATTACGCTGTAATGAACCCGCGTAGTCACCCAGGACCTCGGGGGGGCCAGGCTGGGGATGGATTAAAAAGCCTTAGACCTCCAGAGCTGGAGTTTAGAAAAAAAAGCTCAGAGGCTTGCAGTCTCATGGCAGGGGGGGGGGACGACAAATCAGTACCGGCGTCCGTATGGAGAGAATCCCGTCAGCGACCCGAGGCGGTGTGGAAGGCGATCATGAAGTCTGAGTAAAGCGAGGCCCCAACGCAGACCTTCAGCCAAGGACACGAGGACCCCGGACTTTGCAGACACCGCCCCCACACACACACACACATACACACCCCTGGGGGGGGGGGGGGGGGTGAGAGAGTGAGGCTGGGCGAGAGACAGAGTGATAGAGCCACACAGAGAGAGAGAGAGAGAGAGGGTGGAGAATATCACACTGTGTTTTTTCGTGCATGAATGCGCAGCAGTGCAGCGATGCCCCCCCCCCCCCCCCCCCCCCCAATTTACAAAGCGGGAGGCAAAGTCAAAGAGAAGAACTCCACGGCAAAGTCACAGCGGTCTTAAAAGTCAAGTGGTCTGTGAAGGGCTGCGAGGGACTGAAATAAAGCGGGCCCGACGCATCTGGCCTCCAGAATATTCACGAGAAGGAAGCGGTGGCCGCGGGAGGGGGTGACGCGGCGCAGCGCGGCGGGCAATCTTGAGGACGACCCGAATAACTTTATTTGAATCGTCCGTCCACGTTTAAAAACTCTCAACACCCCATTTACATTAATCCTACCTCTGGCGCCGCAGTTAAATACGGCGGCAAACTGAGTAAATAATAGTATTTGGCTGAGGCACAACCATTTAAGTGGAAATAACACAAGGTGGGTTCAGGGACCTGGGGGCTGTGGGAAAGCAAAGTTGTTTGTTGAGATTATTGTACTTTACTTTAAATAATTACAATTTATATTTGATGATGTTCCATACTCCACTTACATTCTAATAAGATTAATAAATTGTATTTATATATGTTTAAAAGGTACTCAAAGACACTTTACACGGTAAAAGCAGAAATAAGAATATGAAAAAGACAGAGACGACATCACAGTAAGAAAAAAAACAGAAAAAAACATGCATAACTAGCGCACACAGGTTGAAAGCAGATGATGAGGGGAATAATCCAGGGGGGGGGGGGGGGTCAGCACTGGAGAAGGCCGGTGTTTGGACAGAGTGGGGGGTGAGGAGGGTCTGATGTCAGAAAGGTACGAAGGGGCTCAGGGTTGTGTGAGTGATGAGAATCGTACGTCTTGCATAAGAACCACGCAACGTAAGCTAAGTTTCTTCCAGCCTCGGAGCGGCGCGGTGGAGGTGCGCTCCGGGTTTGGGATTTGTCTCTTAATAATTCAGAGAAATGCAGACCCTACTTCCCATCTCGGCTTCCTTGTTATTTTTGTATTATTGCGGAACACACCGTGTTCCATTTCATAGAACATTATATTATTATAAATTATAACAACATTTTACTTTCCTTTCTCAGACACTATTTGGGTGTAAAACCTCAGTCCGCCCCCCCCCCCCCCCCCCCCCCCCCCTGGTCGGGGTGCTCGTTGTTTACCAGTGGTCCAGCCAGCCGCTCTATCACACATTAACCCAAGAGCCCGGCTAACGAGCTCTGGCACGCGCCGCTCTCCAGCCTCATTAAAGAAACACTAACCACAGCGGGACGGCGCCTGAGACTGATAATAAACTCCTGCCTTCCTAATGCCATGCATGCAGCCACACACACACACACACACACACACACACACAAACACACACTTTCCCTGCTCTTTCAATTAAGAATGTGCAGAGAGGTTAAGACAAGTGTCTGGGGAGGAGGTCAAAAGGAGATAAATAAGACAATTTGCCAATCCCGGGTTCAATACCCAGCGGAGGAAATAATGTGCAGCGAGGCGAAGGTTTTACAAGTGCCCCCGACGGCGCTCGCATCACCCCCCCCCCCCCCCCTCTCTCTGCGTTGTTTGAGCACGTTCCTCGTGTTACGATGCGCCGCGCACCGTCACGCTCCTAATTGAGCCCCCGACATCCCCGGGCTAACGGCCTTCTCTCTTTCCGCGTGCCCTCTTCCACTTGTATCCGTAGTCTTTATTTACAGAGCAATCACCATCTATTACAGCTTTTCGGCTAACACACCGCTCCGGAGATAAGCCCGGGCCGTATCGATGGCAGGAGACGGACTATTCACCGGGGCGCGCCGCGTTCGGCTTTTTTTTAAAACTTTTTTTCTTTTCAAGCTTACAGTGGCCTCGGAGGAGTTAAAAATGAGCCCGATGTTCCAAATGGCATATACTTCAGAGGTAATGTGTTTGGTAGTTAAGGCGGCGACAGTGACTTATTCCCCCTCTGCCTTCAGCGAGCCAAGGCGTCTTCCTGCTCCGCAAATGGGCCATCTGGATCGCCTGTTTTTAGCTCTCCAGCAATACGACTTGACCATCATTTTTTAAAGGGGCTTCTGTATTTCGGTGGGGAAAAAAAAGAAGAAAAAAAAGCAATCTGCTCGTTAGGGAGATGAAAAACTATGGGGTTATAAACAGAGCTAATGGGAAAGATTTAATGAACTTTTGGAATGTGAAAAGAAGGAGGAACAAAAATCCTCAAAGCCGCCGCCGCCGCCGTGGCCCGGGCAGCGAGGAAGCCGTCCTGACAGCTGTGTCTTCGCCTCTCGGAAAAAAATTGCAGTAATTTTTAAAGTAATTTAAAATCTTTGACAGCCCGGTTGTGAAATATAGATTTCTGCAGGTATTTTGGAGCTGATTTCTTTTTCTTTTCTTCCTCCCCCGCCCCCTTCTGCTTCCCTTTAAAAAAGAAAGTCCTTTGGCATGTGGGAAAATGTATTTGGTTTCACTCCGCCTGGCTCCAATTGTGTGCCATCTAATATTAGTATTTGTATTAATTATCTTAAATTAACTGTCAAAGTGCTTAATTAGCATTATTAATGTTGTGTGGCATAAGCACTGAGCGGTGGCTGAAAAATGGTACGAAATACCTCGGAGTGAACTTTGTAGTAAGTCGTCACAAAGGCTTAATTACACTAATTAATAAAACTCAGGGGGGGGGGGGACTCATTTAGTGAAGACAGAGCTGGGGCACGAGGCCGAGACACATGCAGAAACATCTTCATCACTCGGGCTGAGCGGCCGCCTCGTCAGCCTCTTGTTTTCTGCAAGCGTAAGTGGGCGGGGCTTAGCGAACGTTGACGGGAAAGCCACCGACGCCATTGTCGGAGCGTAAAGGTCGGACATCTCAAAGAAAACACAGGACTCTCACCCAGGAGACCTCTGTAAAAGGAAAGCAAGTGGATGTGGACTTATTCCACCTGTTTTTCCGTCAACGATTGTTTTATAGAACAAACTTATACTTATTTTAACCGTACTTTCGCTACCCGAACCGAACCAAAGTGTATATTTTGAAACAAGGCTTAATCTGTATGTTACGTGTGTAGAAGGAGGTTTATTTAACCCTCATGTTACCTTTAGGGTCAATTTGACACCATTCAATGTTTAATGTTGATGTTCTTTGGGGTCAATTTGACCCCAGGCTGTTTTTCACTGTGTCAAACATAAGAAATATCAACTTTTTGATATATTTAAAGGGCTATTAAGGTAGTCAACAAACAAACGTAAAGTACCTCACACTTAAACTTGGGAAACAATATTAATTCTAATAATTTTGTGCAGGTTTTAATTGCTTTTAATTGCTGGGGTCAAATTGTACTTTTGCTACCCGAACCGAACCAAATAAACCCAAATGTATATTTTGAAACAGCTTAATCTGTATGTTACGTTTGTAGAAGGAGGTTTATTTGAATGTTAAATGAACCGTATACTGTACCCTTTTTTATCTTCTGACTTTAACACAACATTAAATCATTCACCCATTCACGCCCATTCATACATGATGGGAGGGGCTACCATGCAAGGTCTAAACAACATTCACACATATACATTATTGGGGTTAAGTGTTTTCAAGATGGACTACCACAGTTGACCCCTCATAAAAAAAAGGACTTTGACACTCCAGAAGAAGCTCGCTGCGTCAAAGTGTGAAGTATTCATCTATCCATTAAAATACCTCCATGTCTAGTGAATGAACCGGAGCAAAACTTTGTAGACGTCCATTTTCCCTCGCAGCATCAGCAGCTTGACAGGTTTTTTTTAGTTTTTTTTTATGAAATGTCCCCGCGATGATGGATGACCATGAAATGTACCTCAGGCGTCCGTGTTCGTCTTCATCGGGCATCGTCGTCGGGTCAACACATCTACTCGTCTAATCCTTCTGATCAAATAGTTGCAGAGCTAATGACTTTCCCGTCGGCCTCGGCCGTACTTTGGGTTTCCGTGCTAATTTGAAAATATTTGTTGGTAGGTTAGGCAGTGAGTTCAGCCGTGGTAACGAGCATCCTCATTAAAGAGTCTCTCGGGAGATAAAAAGGCCACGGTGTGAGCAAAAACATGTCCAGCGTCACAAATGTTCAAGTCAGATGTCGTGGAAGGTGTCAAGCTCTCGTCTACTTTCTGTTGAATTTTCTTTTTTAATGTTAAATGCTAAAAGTCACGTTATGCCAAAGGTCATTTGTTGAAGTTGAAGATGAAATAAGTTGGTTACATTCACTGACTTATCTGTAAAAAATAAAACCAGTTTGAGGTTTTTCATTGAAGATAATAACCCCCCCCACACACACACACACACACAATTTATTTGTTTTCCTCTTTTTTTTTACGCCAGTGCACCAAAGTGCTTTTTTAAGAGGTGAAAAGTAATTTCAGGGAAGGTCGAACGTGAAACGTCAACAACATATTGAAAAAACGCTAAAGAAAAAAAAATGTAAGCATGTTTAAAATAAGCTGCCAGATGGAGTGCATCATGGAAAAGTGGGGAGGGAAAAAAACAAAAAAGAGAAGAACAGAGGAAGTCAAAGCTGAGGAAACATGCTGAATGTCAGCTTTGCTTTCCTTAATTGCAGATGGCTTCCGTTCGCCGTCTGCCGCTCGAGCCGTACAGATGCTCCCGGCTCAGCCTCGGCGTGGATGACAGCTCATCAAGATGAGTGTCAGGTGTTGGAACGCAAGCGTCGGCCAAATGAGGAGGAGGAGGTCGGCGCCGACAATACGCCTCCATCTTCGAGGGGCGAGGAGCGGGCGCGTATCGTCGCTCTAATCGCCCCCCGCGTCGCCGTGTTTATTACACCGAAGATCTGCCTCTCTATTGATCTCCGGGAGACCGCGGCGGCTCTCAGACAGGCTGCTGCTGCTGAATGGGATCTGCGCTGACTCCCCCCCCCCCGCGTGTCACATCCTGGCATTTTGTCCCGGGAGCCCGACTCCTCGGTGTGTTTGCGGAGAGCCGCCGATTAAATATGCATGGCGAGCCGCGCAGAGGCCGGATCTCACACTCAGGGGCCATTTATCCGGGGGGCCGGAGCTGAGAGGAGAGGCGGGAGTGACGGGTACCCGCCACGGGGGAGGAGTCTGAGCTTGGTCAGGGGGGGGAGTGGCTTCCATGCAGCGTTGTGCGACCCGTGACGCCTTCGTGATATTTGAAAACCTTCTGGAGACCAGCGGACGACTTTTAAGTCCTCGGCGAGCACGAGGAAGACCTAAAAACAGTCCCCCCAGAGGATATGATATTCATCTATTTATTTATTCGCACAATAAATTTAATTTAATTTTAAATTTGTATTTTGTATTTTACTTTTACTTGTATACATCTATATCTTTCATCCCTGTTTTTATATTTTATATTTTATTCTCGTGTGTTTAGTTTATTTATTTATTTATTGCTGCTACTTTGATGACAAATTTCCCTTCAGGGATTAATTAAGTATATATCTATCTATCTATCTAAAATAAAAACACTTCAAATGTACCATTATTAAGAGACATAGAAATGAGTGCAGGTGAGACAAGAAACCCAAAGGACATCTACCAGTTTCTCATCTAAAGTAATGAACAAGACTAAAGTTAAACAGGGTAAATCATACATAAAACACGATAAAAAAGTACCGTGTCCTGTGGATTTAAACGTCAACATATATATCGATAACAATACTTTTCATTAAAAAATATAAAACACTATGTACATGATGGCTCAGTCTTGATTCTCCAGGCTGGCCCTTTATCTATATGTTTGAAGTTACTGAGTGAAGAAGAGGAGTTAGCAATGGGAGTATTCCAGATTAAATAACCTCTTACAAAAGGCTATGAGTGGTATAGGCTGCGACTGAAGGGAGGATGGAGATTATCAGATTGTCTAGTGTTGTAATTATGAACTATATTAAAGTCTGAAAGTCTAAAAACCTTTCTGACTACATCTGGATTAAAACACAGATTTGCACTTCAGTGGCTCTTAAATAGCTCTTATTATGGTACTTTTGTAGTTGGACTATGTTGAGTAAATGGTACTTTCTGTATTCTTGTTGTTCTTAGTTTGTACTCTAGGTTGAAATACACTTATTGTAAGTCGCTTTGGATAAAAGCGTCTGCTAAATGACATGTAATGTAATATTATAGAATATATAGAGTCTATATTAATTGCGCGCTCATTACCGTGGATTCGAACACGTGCGAAAGGTATCTGCCGAGGACACAACCAGAAGATGTAGCATCGCATGTTCCTCCAGATTAATCTGACGTGAAGATACAGGACTCATCCTCCCTGAGCCCAGAGGCTCCTCTGAACCTCGGCGAGGGGATAAATCCCTCCCGTCAGGCTCCCGCCGTAACTCAGCAGCTGGTCCTTCCCATCTTCACACGAGGCCACTTCTTTTCAGCTTCACTTCGTGTCCATTATACAGCAAAATTCTAACCTCAAGGGTTTAAAAGAAGGAAGAAAAAACTCCATTTGAATTCTAAGAGTCGTATCATTCAACTTTCCGTGAATCTGCCGTGTGAAGCCACGGGCTCAGCGGCGGTCCGGACGCTCGGCGTGTCAATCAGCGGGATGTGAGCCGGCCTCTCCAGCTTCATAGCGCCATCGGTGTCGTCGCACACAGGTGCTTTTTCTTCTTTTTACCTTCAATTCATTCAATTTTTTTAGTATTTCATTTCAACATATAAAAAAAAATGAACGATGGAAAAAAGAAGAGCAATGCCGAGCCATAAGTGTTGCACCAAAAGAGCCAATCGCTCTTTTAACGGCGAGTGACACTGTGTGTGTGTGTGTGTGTGTCTGTGTGAAAACACAATGCAAAAGCTTTGGCATATCCATACACACTCTTGCATATTAAGTCGCCGCATTTTTTAGCCATGTGGCCGTGTGTGCATGCAATTAATTTAACCATTGCCCACACGTGGTGTTTTTAATCAGATGGCATTAATAAGCTTACAAGCTCTCAGCCCGTGTCCAAATTGATTTAGGTCTCGGCCCCCGAGGACACGGAGATCATTTAACCCTTGTATGGTATTCGGGTCTGTGGGACCCGTTTTCATTTTTCATCAAAACAAAAATAATATGATTCATTATTTTTTCAAACTCAGACTTATTGGCCTTGGCTCATTTTCTGTGAAGAACATATATCAGACAACAATTTCATCAACAGCCCACCGTAACCCCCCCTACACAGTGTGTCACACACTTACAGAAGGCCCAGACATGAGGAGGACAGACTGTGTGTGTGTGTGTGTGTGTGTGTGTGTGTGTGTGTGTGTTTGTGGGCCTGCTGTAAGTGTGTGTGTGTGTGTGTGTGTGTGTGTGTGTGTGCGTGTGTGTTTGTGGGCCTGCTGTAAGCTAAGTATGCTAAGCTAAGTATGTAAGCTAAGTATGTGCGTCAGTGGACATAACATCACATGTGACCATTTCTTTTACATCGTACAAGCTGGGACAGGAGCTCCTAAAGAGGAAACTGACCATGGTTGGAACGATGAGAAAAAACAGGTCTGAAGTCCCACCTCAATTTCTGCCTACAAAGAACAGGCATGTCAACTCGTCTAATTTGTCTACACGGCTGACACATCCCTGGTATCATATGTGCCAAAGAAAACCAAAAATGTGGTACTATTGAGTACACTACACTGGGATGGGAGAATCTGTGGCCTGGAGCATCATAAACCAGAGATAATTATGGACTACAATGCCTCAAAAGGAGGAGACAACTTGGACGAGCTGGTGTCTGCCTACAGTTGCAAGAGGAGGACCCTACGCTGGCCACTGGGGATTTGTCTTTGACATGCTGGACATCTCGGCGTACAACGCCTTTGTCATCTGGATGGCATTGAACCCAGAGTGAATGAAATTCAAAACAAATTCAAATGAATAAAAGTCAATAGTTATGAACCACCTTGCTTCATTTGTAAATTTGTGGAACATTGTCCACTCATATCTTGTTTGAAATTAGTTTTCTTGATTTGATCAACGACTACAAAAAAAACACTATAGCACTTTAATTCATAATGTGTTATAACAAAACTAAAGGGAAAATAATTGTGATGAAGAAAACATCTGTTCAGTATTTTAACATCAAATTGTTTGATTGTGTTGAATTAAAAGCCCAAAAATACAGCACCTTCTGAGTAACAAAAAAATGAATACCATACAAGGGTTAACAAACAGCCCTCCCTCACTAATTCCAAACTAGTTAAGCTCTTCACCAGACAAATATCCAAATTAATAAAAACA
This sequence comes from Liparis tanakae, assembly GCA_036178185.1. Lineage (NCBI taxonomy): Eukaryota > Metazoa > Chordata > Actinopteri > Perciformes > Liparidae > Liparis > Liparis tanakae. The sequence continues at coordinate 18,755,139 of CM070095.1, read as the reverse complement.
GTGCATCTATTTTTTTTATTTTTTTTAAAGCTCCAGCTAACAAATCACAAAGGTGTGTGGGTAACTCCACAGAGGAAGTGGAACAATAACACAGGGGGTGGATGAATAATAGAAGAGCAGCCAGCTCCGTGCGGTTCGTCTGCAGGAGTCTGACTCTGCCCCCCCCCCCCCCCCTCCCCGTCTCCAGGGACTCTGATGGTTCAAAGACTTGGAAAATGTGTAATTAATATCCAAATAGCACTCGCCGCACCCCGAATCTCACCACTGGGTAGCATATAGATTAACTTCAGAGCCCAGCTTGTTAGCTCCATCCATGTTTTATCTAGTCTGATGACGTGCAGGCATATAAGGGCGTCGGCACTTTGAGTGACAGGTGCGTCTGAATGACCGTCTGCTCGGTGTCACTAAACTTAACCTCTCGGCCGTGTTGGTGCTGTTGAATCATTTCTTTCTGTTAATATCAGCCAAATGATGAGGCCCGTCGGGCAGTTCACTGGACACTGAGCACCCTGCTGGCCAGTGTGGGGGCGTGGGAAGATGGGCTGGATTTTGCAAAAATAATGTCACTGATCTGGCAAGAACAAGAGTTGGCGTGGGGAAAGATTTAATGTTACACACATGCTTCACACAGCAATCAGCAACGGGGTGGCATAAAGCTTAACTTCAGATCCCAGCCTGTTAGCTACGTGTTTTATCTGGTCTACGGCAAAAAGCCCCACCACCTTTTCTACAGAGGAGCAAGACCTTCAGAGTTAGATCCTCCTTTTATTGTCTCTTTGCAGTACCAAAGCATCTCTCTGTGATTGTGCTTCGCTTTGTAGTTGTTTTGTGTCACTTTGTTATGGTTTCGGTCTTTGTTTTGTTTATTTCTTACCCCTTTGGTTATTATTTTGAGTCTGTGTAATTATTTTGTGCCTCGTTATCTTTCTGTAGTGTTATTTCAAGGAGATAACAAGTCTCTTTGAAAATATTTTGAGTCTCTTTGTCGTCATTTTGAATCTTTTTGTCGTCATTTTGAGTCTCTTTGTAGTTGTTTTGAGTCTCTTTGTCAAAATTTTGAGTCTCTTTGTTGTCATTTTGAATCTTTTTTTGTCATTTTGAGTCTCTTTGTACTTGTTTTGAGTCTCTTTGTCGTCATTTTAAGTCTCTTTGTCTTAATTCTGAGTCTCTTTGTAGTTGTTTTGAGTGTCTTTGTTATAATTTTGAGTCTTTATGTTGTCATTTTGAGTCTCTTTGTAGTTGTTTTGTGACACTGTTATTGTTTTTGTCTTTTTTTGTTTATTCTTTACCTTTTTTGTCATTATCTTGAGTCCGTAGTTATTATGTGCATCGTTGTGATCTTTCTGTAGTTTTTGAATTGTCATTTGGAGTTTTTTTGTAGTTCCTGCTCCTATAGATTCTGTATGCATGACTTTTTCTAAACGAGCGTAAACATTACGATACCAAGTTTAAGGTGATTCGACACCACTGAAAATTATGAATTCTATATTATATTTCTGCCAATCAATCCACCTAAATGTAACACGCTGTTCCTTTACGGTAATTTATCCCGCTCAAAATCTCATATTTCCAGCTTCTCCAATGTGAACACATTTTCTTTCAAGAGTTTTTCCAGGAAAAAATGGACTGTATAACGGATGACCCGGAGCATCGTTACCATATCTGCTGCGTGGTACATTACGCCACTCGAGCTGCATCCAAAACAACTCAACCCAGTTGGTTATAGATGAACGCATCACACCTCATCTGTCTGAGCAGCTCAAAAACATCTTGAACTGTGGCGACATTACACCTGACAAATGACCACGCTCCGGAGCGCGGTTTGTTCAGGTGCTGCTGGCTGATTCATGTCAGCACAGCTCTCTCTATCATCAGGTACATTTGCCGCCGAGCGGTAGGGAAACCGTTCTCAGACATGATTACTCTGTTAGATCTCATCCGTCTCTCATACTCACTGAACCACACAAGTCACTCCACCATGTTGTCGATTTACTTCTTTTTAGAGTTCTCCTCTCAGTTTCCTTTTGGAAACCGTTTGTACCTTATTCAGCGACTCCCTGCATCTCCCAGAATGCCCTTTGATAATCGCATTCAAAACATTTGGATGTGTGTGTGTCTATGTTCTTAAAATATTGCGGCCCTCAGTTAAAAGTCTTCATTGGAATTTCTTTAACCCGAAGAAATACGATCTACAAACTTAAATCTCACATATATATATATATATATATATATATATATATATATATATATATATATATATATATATATAAATATATTGCTTCATATAAAAAAAAAAATATATATATATATATATACACATATATTGCTTCATATCAACAAATATATATATATATATATATATATATATATATATATATATATATATATATATATATATATATGAGATTTAAGTATATATATATATATATATATATATATTTGTGGCAGCAGGATGGTGAGTGTGGGACCTAGCACTCAAGAAACATTCTTTAGTAGAAGTTATATCTTAAATCATATTTCAGGTATAATAATAAAGATAAACATGTTAGCTGAATAATCAGCAGGATAGCTGGTATGTCAGTCATAATACATATGATAAAAACTGCATATAGATAACAAACAAGCTCAATTATAATTTTTTATTTTTATTACATTTAAAATTAGTGAACATCCAATATACTCCATTGTCTTACATGCCAGAGTTAACACAATTTAGCTGCTTGATTGTCTGTCATAAACGTGATTTCTGTGTTCTGTCATTTGGGGTTGTTGTTGTTGTTGTGGGTGTTAAAAACAGTTTTAATTTGAAATTTGAACCGTTAATGATTCCGTCTCCATTATGAAACATGTCACACGAGCGCTAATGCGATCGGCAGTCTTCCCGCTCGTGGTGAAGTTAACTCGCGGTCTCGTAATGACCCACCTCTGATGCGTGACTCATGCGTGGTGTTTAATTACCACTGAATCACTTCGCTTCCACCGACTCATTTATGGGGACTAACGTTGCTGCATTTACAAGGATGACTACAGAAATGCCTCTCGTCTGAGGCATTCAATGTGTCAGCTGCATATTTATTTGAGTTTATTATTTTTGTATGATGTTGAACGGCTAAACAGAGACGCATTCAAGCTGAATTCTGTGTTTGATAAACATGTTTAGCTTTTGGACCGAGACAATTACAGGAAATAATGAGAGAGAGAAGAGGGTCTTTGCACTTAATACTTCTGTAATTTATTATTAATAATGGTAATTATTCAAAGGGAAACATTTGACAAGCTTGGATGAATTGAAAATAAATTGCTGGTAAGAATGATATAAATACAACTTTTATAGTAGGTTCAATATGGAGGATGATGATTTATGTTCCATTTATGTCTGTGTTTTTCTGTCCTTGTCTTATTGTTCGTATAGTTAGTTCTTGAAAATGTTATTTTGTTCTTGTTGTTTTTTCTTGTCTGGTAATGTGTAACTAGTAAAAACGTAAAAGAAAATAATTGAAAGAAAGAAAGGGAAACATTATGAATGAAGCTTTATACTATTAGATACAGTGATACTGCACTGTAATGTATTAATGTGTGACATCTGCATGGAATATATTAACACATTTCAGAGTTAATACAAGTCTGGCTTAGTGTTAATGTACTTTAATTCTACCGTGTAGCTTTTGAATCGGTCACGTTAGCCTTCTAATTTGTTATTTCAAGACACAAAAACAACTCGAGTGTAAGTTGAACTCAGTATAGAGTTATTCTAAAATGTAGCTTCTGCTGAAATATCAACATTTGATATAAAAAATGATTTAGAGAAACTTACTGCAGTCTTTCCCGGACTAAAACGCGCGTGATGAAACATCATTTGAAAGGAGAAGAAGGGGGGGGGGGGGGGGAGAGCTTTTCTCTGTTTAAAAAAAAATCTGGCTCTTGTTGCAATGACTCAGAGTCAATTCCCCTTAACACTTCATTTTCAACACTGGGGAATTAACTCTGAATATTTACACCAACACTGGGGGCTATTTACTTGCTATTGTTGTAAAATCTCTGAAAGAGTTAATATACTTAGAATTTTTAACACTGGGGAATTTACTGTGTACTTTATTTGAGTAAGGTATTTAAAAATTGTTCTCCTGCTAGTAATCCCATTATTCCCAAATGTAAAGTCACAGAATAGAGTTACATTTGTTCCTTGTATCCTAATTTCATCACGCAAGTGTGTGTGTCGTCTGTTTCTCCTGAAGCCCGGCGACACAGTACACAAGGAAACTGCATTTTACTGCAGCTGTACACCGACACTGTATATTGTTTATTAAAACGTCTGCTTCCTCACTGCGCTGCCTTTTTCATGAACTACACAAAGATCTAGTCGCGGGTCACACGGCAGAGACGTGAAAGGATCGTTTAGGTCCAAGCAGCAAGAATATTGGGTTACGGTTGGAAAAAAGACCATTCCACATAATAAACTTTCAATGACTCCACATATAATACCTCACCTGCTCTGACTCTGGGCCAAAGGTCGACATGCAATGTGTTCACGCCTCGCAGGAACTCAGGGCTGCTGAAACTTGAATGCTTCTTCATTCTATAGAAATAAATGGTCAATATAGATCTCAACTGAATCCTTTTATTCATGACCTAAAAGTTATTGCGGGAATTGTGAAGTGGATTTTATGAATGCTTTTGAACTCCTATTCTGGTCTTGGAGTGCTCAGACACTTGATAAAGTCGGGCCCGGGTCTTTGGGGTCTGTATTCGAGATTTTCTTCTCCACCGTACGTTGGATAACTGTTAGATAATTGATATAATAGATAATCTTCTGTTGAGGCCCAGTATCTGCGATGTACCGTGTGCTGGATGTTTTCCAGCCACGCCTTCATCAATAATCCACTGATTTACACATGGTACAAATAATCTGCTCAGTTGGGCTGTCAGACGGCTCTTCCCGCCCACTGACATCTGCTAATCTGTAGGTCGAGTCTCCGTAAAGCCTGAGCGGGAGAACCACAGAAAAGATTGTGCAGCTTTTGTGGCCCCTAAAGACATAAATAACTAGAACGGGCACTCGGTAGAGAAGCATACCTTCGCATATCACAAGATTGGGCATTGAATTATGAACATGTTGGCATTAGTTGCATGCCAATTGGATAACAATTGACCGTGCTATGGTAAAAAGAAGATTTTAATCTTTTCATGACCTATACCTTGCCAGATGGATCCCAAAAGCTAATAAATTGGTCCCCCAATAAAGAAAAAACATCCCACCAAATTTCATGCGATTCAGGAAGATTTTGACCAAATCATGACCTTGACTTTTGACCCGATCAATCCCAAAATCTAATCAAATGGTCCCTGGATAATAACTAATCATCCCACCAGATTTCATGCGATTCGGTTTAATACTTGTTGTGTTATGCGAGTAACACGCATACAAATATATATTCTTTTAAATACACGGCGATCAAAACATAACCTTCCGCAATGCGAAGGTAATCAGCGTGAATCTCCAAGACAATGCAATGTGACTGCGTGGCCAAGCCACTGAAGCATCTCTGTGGCCTTCTGTTGTTTTCAATCAGGTAATATGGAGACACTGGGGAGAAAAAATCTTCACAAAAATTTGGAATAATTGGAAATAAGACTCCAGTGTCATATTTCTCATGCGTGCGTGTTCTGCCGTGCAGAGGTGTAAATGTAATAAATGTGCTGTGATATTATTAGAGCGTTCTATTTCTTGAGACGGGGGGCAGAGAACGGATGCAAATGATGCACAAGTGATGGCGCCATCAGTGGCTGCCATCCATTCCTTGTGAATTATAGCAGATAGGGCTCAGCTGGATGGTGATGCCTGAACAACTTAGGACACCTCTAAAACAAAGGGGGGGGAATAAATTGGTATTTTTGAGCATCCTTGAACAACAACGGCATGTAAGATCTGAAACACGCAACTGTCCTGCATTGTATCCTGCGTCACGGGCGTTATCTGTTATTTCGGTCTAATTATTGTTGTTTAACTCGGAGTATTGTAACCCTGTGGTATTTTCTGGGAGGAAGGCTGCTGCCGAAAAGTCGTTCACCGAAACGCCCACGAGCCTGCGCGTCGCGACAAAAAGGTAAAGCAGAAAAACACTGTTCATTTCCTATTTCCAAGACCTGTCAGTGTTGCCCAATGATTGAGGCGCGTTGGCTTCTGTCCATCTGTCGGATTTATTGCAACCAAATCCATGTATTACAAAAATCGGTGAACAAATGTAAAGGCCATGGGTGTGGGTGGGTTTGTGGGTGGGCGTGTTATGATTCATTATTTTTTTCTTATTTTCAATTGTTTAAAAGAAAATAAAAAAAAACTACTTGTTCGCTGATCCCTGTAGCTATATTGTGCATATTTTTTTTAAATATAAAAATAAATAAAAACACCGTTCTGAGTTGCTGTCCCTCTCTTTGGGATGTGATTCCTGTACAATAGAAACATCTTTGCTCGAGCCCATCATCCTTCAGGAGCTTTTAAAAAGAGGACCCGTCAAACCCGGCTGTAATCAATTGCAGCTGTTACGGCTGTTTTTTTTCGACACTATACTTCAGCCAATGACGTCAATTCTTCCTTGACCTTGTCTTCCCTCACCTCTCATGCTGAAGATTCCTGCGCATTACAAACGAGGCCAGGGTTATGAAATACTGGTAAGTCTTGTAAAATCCTTCATCCTGTGTTTATAACCGGGTCGTGCCTCCGTGTCATACAGTGTGATTCACACCTGAGCAGCAACACCCAGACAGTCGTGTACCGGCTCCATCCTCACAGCAGCATTTGTGTGTGTTTCCTCATTTTGACTTATTTTCTACACATGTTTTAACCCAAATGGATTGAGTTGATTATTTACTTAGTTAGATACATTACATAATGCAGTGTGAAACTAGAACGGGCACTCGGTAGAGTGCATACCTTTGCATATCACAAGATCGGGCATTGAATTATGAACATTTTGGCATGCCAATTGGATAAAACTTAAGATTCTGACCTTTTTATGACCTTAACCTTGAACTTTGACCCGAATAATCCAAAAATCAAATGGTCTCCAGATAATAACCAATCATCCCACGAAATGTCATGCGTTTCGGTTTAATACTTTTTTACTTTACGCAAACAAATACACAGCGATCAAAACATTACATTCCACATTTTCAATGCAGTGTGAAACAACGGTACTTCAGGGTTCTGGAAACTGATGTAATTTGAGCATTGTCAGTTCTGGAAGAGTATCGTTAGGGTTATTTCTTAACAACGCTCTGCATTGATACTTTCATACTTTCAACAGTTATTTTTCATTGCAAAATATGCTTTTTTGAATATTTTGTTGAAACAGTTTGAATGGAAACAGTCATGTTAACAACAGAAAAGTCACTATAAAACACTATATAAACACTTTGACACCTTTAACAATATCTCACTGGAAACGCATCTAAAATATCAATATAATTCAGAAACATTCCTGTTTCTAAAGAACGAAGAAGACGGACATGGGGGGGGAGGAGCCTCTTTGTCTCAGATGAACAGTCAGACATTCAGACGACAGGCGGACGCTTCTGCTCCAACGAGATATTAGCGCGCTGAGCTTGTGTACACAGAGAGAGACTGCAGACGGAGCAGATTTAATTATTGATTCTTCATCGTGTTGACATGTTTGTGCTTGTTGAGCAGACGTATGGATAAATATTTGGTATGGAGCACGTGTAGCGTTATACCAACCGCTCTAACGCTGGTTTCCATATTAGGCCTACATGGGCGGACAAAGGAGAGCGGTAAGAGAAAGGGAGGAGGTGTGGCGGCATTAGTGAATGATAAACGGTGTAACTCTGGGAACATGACCATCAAAGAGCAACTCTTTACTGAGGATATTGGGCTGTTAGCCTTTAGCATGAGGCATGACTATCTATTCGGGAACCCTTGTACGTTATCTGAGCCCACAGGAAGGAGAAGCGGCGGAGCGATGGGATAAACGCTTGCCGCTGAGTCAGCAGAGTTTGCCGGTAGGCGTCGGCTTAGCAGAGCTACAAAGGCATGACCAGCCTTCAGGTGGGAGTCTCACACGCTGTATAACCAACTAAGTCAACCTCTGTGTGGAGGATGCCGTTTCCACCGGGACTGCAGGGGGATCTTCCAACAGGAAACTCTGGATTACTCCTCATATGAAGGCTCTCCTCAGGGAAGAGAAGAGGGCATCCATGAGGAGAAAAAGGAGGAGCTAAAGAATGTTCAGAGGGAGCTGAGGAGGATCAGGGAGGGGAAACCAGTTAGAGGATGAAAATGAGGATCAGCTGCAGCACATCAGCAAAGTCTGGAGGGGCCTAAACACACATATATATATATATATATATATATATATATATATATATATATATATATATATATATATATATGTATATATATATATATAATAAATATCCACTGTTGCTGGTAGTTGTAACATTTGTCATCATGCCTAGTATTATATGAATACTCATATGCATTGAATATGTTGTAACTCTGTTATATTATGTACCCGTGACATCTATTGTACTTCTTCTCATCCTGATAGAGGGATCCTCCTCTGTTCCTTTCCCTGAGGTGTGTTCCCTTTTTCTCCCCATTAAACTTTTAAAAATTGTCCTGATCCGATGTGAGGTCGTGGGTCAGGATGTCGTATGTGTACAGATTATAAATCCAATTTTGGGCTGTACTAATTAAATTGAATTGAATACAATTAAAACCATTAACACCAAGCAACCCAACTCCCAAGATTTCACCAGAACCATTAACACCATTGAGCCCATGTGGACCACCACCTAACTGCATGCATCTAGGACTACCTCACCAACCATCCACAGTAAGTGAGGATACAGGATTGTGACTCTGACACAGTTATCTGCAGCACGGTTCTTCAATCGCTGGCCTCGTTACGAACAGAGATGACAGGGAATTAAACCAGGACTCAGGGAAAACCACCTGGAGTTCACCTGAATAACAAACTGGACCGGGCAGACAACACAAATGCATTCTACAAAAAGGCGGACAGAGCAGACTGGAGAGTGAGCAGGGAACACTCCCGAGGACTTTCTTTTTTCAACTTTTGTGGTGGCATCTTTAATGCATTGGTCTGCAGGGGTAGCAGCATCTAGACTGTTGACAGAAAAAAATACTCACCAGACTGGTTAAGAAGGCCAGCTGTGTCCTGGGATGCCCACTAGATCCAGTGGAAGTAATGGGAGGAAGGGTAATGGTGGCTTAGCTATCATGCCTGATGGAGACCACTCATTCCCCCACCGTCCAGGACATTCTGACGGCACTGGACAAGTCCTTCAGCGGACCCCCGCTGTGTGAAGAAGAGGTACCTCAGGTACTTCTGTCCTGCTGCTGTTCACCTGCTCACAACTAACGATGCTCCCAATAGTAAGGACAAACCAAAGCCGAAAAACCCATTCATTAATATTTAATATCAGTATGAACGTGTGCCACTGTGCAATGTAAATACTCAACATTGTAAAACACAATTAAAAAATGTAATATTTCCAACTTCCCATGTGCAAGGATATGAACCCAATTATTCAGTTGGTTCATATTGAACTGTAGTTTCTTTCGTTTTGTTACGGTTTAATTATTCATTACAGCGTCAACATCTGATTAATTCATTCTTTGTTTTTTTTCTTGTCTTATCTCATGTCGGGTCCCCCACAGCTGTCACAAGTGAAGCTGTGATGATGTCATGCATACACTACTCCAGTCTGCCACGGTCTTCAGGGTGTATCAGCACAGATCTTCAGCTTTTTAATAATTTACACTATATGTTTGGCCACAGTCATTTTCACCCTAATATTGTTCAGGTTTTTGGCGTATACAAATTATTAAAACTCACGCTAATGCCCAAATTAATTATTGTTGTCACAGGAGTATTAGGGTGGATCCAAATGCACGACTCAGGAGACAGAACTGGAAAATAATTTACTTTACAAAAAGTTCCGGCAGGAACAAAACAGACGGGAAGAGATAAACACACTTGGTAACGTGGAGGGATTCAAGAAGAACACAAAACAATCTGGTAGAGGACAAGTGGAAGTGAGGGAGCTAAATAGTGAGGGACTAATGAGGGGATGGGCTGCAGGTGAGAAGGGCGTGAGGACCAGGTGAAGGTAATGAGAGACTAACGAGGTGACCAGAGGCAGGTGAAGGTAGTTGGACTAACGAGATGGGAATCAGGATCTGGAATGACATGATAGTGAGACAGGATGAAAACAACTAATAAAAAAGGAAGGTATGGAGCTGAACTGTTACAATTTTAGGCCATCTGTACTACTGGCTAGTCCAGACAAATAATTCAGTCAGAACGAGAGGTTACAAGCTTTCGTACAGTTGAGAGGTAATCTAGGCCAAACATCTCGTATCATCAACATATGCAACACGTTCTCCTCTCGTCCCCATTTAGACTCTGTGCAAACGTACTGTCAGGGTGATCGATAACCACCGCCACAGAGCAGGCCCCCTTTGTTTCCACACGGAGGATTGCCCTAACTACCAATTTTAATATGTAAACGTCAGCTAGGATGGATTTTTTACATCCAGAGCTGGCGGGGTGGTGGATCAGAGTGGGGAAGGGGGAGGAGGGGAGAGGGGGGGAGGTCCCGTTATCAATCATGTCAGAGAGTTTGGAACAGGGCGGGGTTGTGACAAACGACCGGGCACCGCCGTCAGCTTTTGGGCCCTGAATCTCCCATTACAGGATGAGAGGAGCCAGTCATTTATAAACGTGGACGGGACAGGCCCGGCACAAGCCTCCCTCTTTTTTTTATGAATGCTACAGCGGTTGGGGGATTCTTCTATCAGTGTTGGTGAATCATTTTCACTGAGCTGTATCCAGGCTCCAGGATTGCGACACACACGCGGGTTCAGTGTGTGACTTACATCGGCGTGCTGTAGGCTGCTGATAGACGCGCCGGCGTCTATTTTTAAGCTGCTGTCTCTGCGCGCTCCTGCAAGACATTATCTTCCCTCTTTCCAAAGGGAGGGAAGAACACACGTCTGAACGGAACGAGCTCTTTCAGAAACGGGCGATGTACAGGTGGGATGTATTTATATTTGTTTTCTCAGACTCCTGCCAGTGTCTTCAAATGTAGATTCAACCAGTGACATGTTTCCCCAAAAGGAAAGGACTCCACAAAGCAGGGCTTACTAGAGACAGGGAGCTCTCTGAAATGCAACCGCATGGCGGTGAGGACGCGGCGTTGTCTGAACCTCCGGTTCTGAGAGGTGAAGCATTTAATGAAGTGCCCTAAACTCGCATTCCTTCATATTTGCCTCCAAGGGGCGAATCCTCCGGTTGTTTAAAGCAGTCTGAGACGATGATGATGCTGCTTCTCACTTGATTTATTACCTCAGTTACTTCAGCAGTTGTGGTTGAGAGGTAGAGCGGGTCTAATAGAAAGACTGGCGGTTTGATCCCTTGCTCTTCCACCATGAATATCAAAGTGTGCTCGGGCAAGATGCTGAATCCCAAATTGGTCCTGAAGGCTTGTTGTTAGTTGAGATCCGGAAGAGAAGAAGACACCTATGGCCGCCTCTGATCACAGTGTATGTCTATCTGTGTGAACTGGTGAGTGATGACTTAAGAGGTATAGCTCTTTGAATTATCAGAAGGCTAGAACATTGATTTATCAATGCGCATTCATACGTTTATCAATTCAATATTGTTAACATGCGTTCTTGGTCTGAATCGCTAGTATTAAAGGGGACATATTATGAAAATTCCACCTTTTTAGTTATTCTATACGTTAATTTGGGTATCTGACATGTCTTCCAACACAAAATCTCTGGAAAAAAACAACTCACGCGGCTTGTTGTGGTTCCTCTATGTCAAAATGATATGCTTGAGTGCGTCGATTGGGATCACCACCAACGTCTACGTAGATTTTGAAGCACGCCCATGTAGGGAGTCTGGCTACATGGCCTTGGAGGAGGGAGCTGGCTCATTAGCATTTAAAGGAACAGGCACTCAAAACAGGTCAATCTGTGGGGAGGTGTTTTTGACAGGGTAAAAAGGGTGCTGTTTGAAATGATTCTTGTGGTATTTTGACCAAAATATGTTACACACATTACATTAAGACCCCAAGGAACCATATGAACTTGTGGAAAGATGGGCATACGATGGGTCCTTTAAATATCCATGTTCCCTTAGTTCTATTACTTAATGGCTTTGCCCTTTGAGAGCTTCGAGGAGCTGTTGACATTGTGTGCATCTCTGTACGCATCCGCAGGCACGAAGAGATGTTCGTATTGCGGCCTTTGTGCCCTGCAGGCCTCTCCAACGTCCGCACAATGCAACAGTCGGCCACCATAGTTCTGCTACAGCTGTCCCGGGACGACCTTCCATCTGGAAAGCTGCCCCCATGCCCCCCCCCCACGACGGTTTAGCTAACGGCTACCCTGCAAGCTGCTCGCCTTCGGAGAAACTGTGGCCCGGAGCAGGGACTTCACGGCTAACCCCAGGGGAGGAAAACAAGTTATTTCAAAACTGATTTCCAGCGTTTTATCACCCACCTGCACTTGTTTTAGTCGGAGACTGTGTACACAGCCTGACTCCCTCTAAAAATGGAGAGAAAGTGAGCGCTGAGGCGACTCCAGAGACGCAGCAGAGGGGACAGCTATCGGCTAATAACCTGATACGGCACTTAACTGTCACTGCAAGCAGGCATAATAAGGCATAACTCCCAGCCTTAGTATCATTTTAACAGGAGAGTAGTATTATAATTCACCCCCTGTACGGTTGTCATATGATTCCATTCAATTATGTTTATTTTGTATAGCCCAGAATGATATATGACAAAGTGTCTTGAAAGGGCATTACAATCTTCACACATATGACATCCCTGTGCTAGGACCTCACATCGGATCAGGAAAAAACTCCCCAAAAATCCTGAAAAAAAAACTTTTTACGGGGAAAAAAGGGAAGAAACCTTCAGGAGAGCAACATAGAAGGATTCCTCTCCAGAGATGGACAGAAGCAATACATGTGAGTTACAACATATCCAACTAAAACGGGCACTCAGTAGACCGCATAACTTTGCATATAAGCACATAAGCACTCTGAGACTAATTTGTAATTTGTGAAACTGGGCTATACAAATAAACTGAATTAAATTGAATTGAATATCACAAGACTTGACCTTAACCGTTGACCCGATCAATCCCAAAATCTAATCAAATGTTTCCCGGATAATAACCAATCATCCCACCAAATTTCATGCGATTCGGTTTAATACATTTTGACTTATGTGAATAACATGTACGCACGCGCGCACGCATACAAATACACGGCGATTAAAACATTACTTTCCGCATTTTCGATGCGAAGGTAATGAATATGACAGAAATCATAATTAAATAGTAGTAGGCATGGACCTCGATCCAGATACCCACACTCCATGTAGAAGGCGGTAGAGAGGAGGGGCATCAGCAGGGCCATGGCAGGGGGCCCATTAGGCAGTCAAGACTAAAACCGTCTAACAGGCTATAAACATGTTTATTTCTGCTGAAAAGTTGTTCATTTTAACACTGAGGCCCATGGGGGACGACTCACTGTTAGATCTCGCCTCAAGTTTGATGCACTGCAATATTGGTTCTTCTGCATTGGCTTCTTTTCTCAGCAGGTGGCCACTTGCTCTAGATTAGTTGGATTGAGGGTGCTATGAGAAAAAAAAGATGCATTATTATTCATAGTCACATTTCTATTACGATTATAGCTACTGTTGTTGCTTTAATTAGCATTATTATTGTATTATATCCACTTCTGCGGTTATTCTTCACAGGAATAATTGCTCTAGGAGTTCTGCTATTTTCAGTGGTGCAATTCCCGTTAGTCACATTATATGAATGAATATTTATATGATATAGATCAGGGGTGTCAAACTAATTTTCACCCTGAGCCACGTCACCATTATGCTTGGCCTCAAAGGGCCGGTTGTAACTGTAACATTGTATAAACTACCTAACATATTGTAAAATAAGTGTCTTTGCATTTGATTATTGTGAAAAAATGTGTCAAATATAGTGTCAATTCAGTTAAATAAATGAGAAAAAAGATTATTATTTTATCAAAAATCACATTTAAAAAACAAACAAAAAACAAAGATCCAAAAAACGTTATCACATTGACTTTGATCAAAGATGTCACAAAAAATGCCATAACTCTGGTACAACACATAATTGTGAACTGCTACGAACATGTGTGACAGATGTGACACAGCTGCTGATACACCTTCATGTGGTCTGGGGAACACCTGCTCACATACCTTTATATCATCTTAATAAAGGTAGGTTAAATTGAGCATACTTACAGTGCTTCATCACCGACAATGACTCATAATACAGAAGACTTGTGTCTTCACTTTCCCGTCTTCTTTAAATGTCCTCCCCTTTGCATAAATCTCTCACTTCTGGGACATTTATTCTTTGAATTTATTTTTTACTCAATCACTAATTTTTATTTATACACCAATATGGAAACACTGCTTTCTCAAGGTTGGATTTGTGGGACACAAAATCAACATGCATTGTGGGAGAAATAGTCTATGGTCACTCTACGCTGTAAAGCAGAATATACTTTAATTTGAGTGCCTTTCAAGCTGTTGCGGGTAACAGAAAATGACATGGCAGGTCAGATTTGGTGCGCAGGCCTTGAGTTTGACACCTATGGTTCACCATGTTGTGTTGTTCTATCTGAACACATAAGGATGTTGTATGTGTACATGTTGTAAAGCCAAATTAGGGCATATTTTGCGCTATACAAATACAACTTTATTCAATAAAATGAGTGGAATTTGATATTAATTTAGAAAATAAGGACTTTGTAGATCGAGAGAGACGTACAGCGCCTTCCGTAACCACAGTAACTCTCACGCCTCCGAGGTAGAGGTGACGTGCTGCTGCCAGAGGAGCTGCTCACTGAGATTACTCTGAAGTACGATGTAATATATGTGTTCATTCCCCGTTGCTCGCTGTGCATGCTCTGTCTTGTTGGTTTGTGCGCTGTCAGTGTCCTCTGTTTACTCGCAGAACCCCATCAATCCTCAATGTGAATTTCATTGCATGAGAAAATGAAAGATTAATTATGGCAAAAAGCCCATTATTCGCATAATTCATTTCCTTCTCCAGGTTGTAAATTTGATTGATTCGTAAACAGAACTACGCCCATTAAAAGCATCTAACCCCAATGTTTTGATCATCGTTTTTGTAAATGAAACCATTTGTTATGTATAGTTTTTATTCCTTTATTCCCTGGAAAATGTATAGATGCCAACGTGGTGGTCCTAACTTGCTTTGAGGCCGAGGTATTGGAAGAAATGTTTATATTGCGATTGTGATTGTGATTGCCGCTATATCATACCTGGAGGTTTTTTTTCAACCAAAGAAAAAAGCCATTTTAAAGTAAGTGGAAATAAATTGGGGGTTTTGTGCAAGACTATAACACATTTATTCAGCATGTCAATCATTGAATACATAACTGCAGTACATACCTGCCTGACCAAAGTCACAATCAAACGTTTACTCAGCACACATGCAGCGATACAATCACTGGGACTGTAGTTGAGTTATTATTACTCTATTTTATTAAGTAAAGTGTATTCCTGTAATCAGATGGAACAGAAGATATCCCAATCATTCCATCTGCTATTCATGTAATTGTACTGTATGAATGTCTGTTTGTAATCTTAACCACTATCATTTGTTGTTTGTCATATGCCTTTTGTTGTTTGTCATATGCCTTATATATATATACAATCATTAGGGTCCGAGCGACAGAGAAGAGCTGTCCGAGAGCTATATCATCTGGGATATATCGTCATTTTTCAAATTGATCATTGTGGTAAGCATCTATAGCCCAACGAACATTTTAGGGCCGTGTCCCGTTTTGTAATGCTTATAACTTCAACACTATTGGTCAAAAAAAAATAACAGACCAGTAGGATATGTGTAGAATGGCATCTGGAACATTTGATGCAGATTTCGTGCAATTTGAACTTAAATTGGTGCCACAAATATTCACCAAAGTTGGCCGATTTTGGCCGTTTTGCCCTTTTTTTTGCGTTTTTGGCCTTTTTCCACTTTTTTCAAACGACCATTAGACCCACAAAATGCTCGAGTCCGACCGGCGCGCCCTCGGCCGAGCGGGCAG
Source organism: Liparis tanakae (assembly GCA_036178185.1). NCBI lineage: Eukaryota > Metazoa > Chordata > Actinopteri > Perciformes > Liparidae > Liparis > Liparis tanakae. The sequence goes on along the minus strand of CM070095.1, from coordinate 18,738,952 downwards.
GCGACTCGCCGGCGCCCCCGACCGGTGTGGCCGAGCGAGGACCCGTTCAACGCTGCTAGCAGCTTTAATTTCAACTGCTATTTGTGTGTTTCTCTCCAATTATGCATTATATTATTATATTTAGTGCAGAACTGGACCATATGTCTCAACACATATTTGTCCTTACAATTACAATATCAGTCTTTAGAACCAACTTATTTAATCCATTCTTTAAAGCATTCATTTGTAGGAATGTCAAAACCCTGGCAATAGAGATTACTGCACTACCATTAACTGGACGGTATGTATCCGTTTGTGCTTAATACATCCACGATGTAGCTTCCTCATCAGCGTCCCCGCTGAAGCTTCTGAAATAGAGCCACAACAATGGCATCCAATCGCCCGGCGTGGTGAATAAGTACGACTCGAGTAGCTGGACCATGAGTGGAGAGGGTTTTGTCAACCGCTGTTTCCGAACAAGCGTGAAGCATGAAATATCACGGCCAACCGACACACTGTTCAGGCTGTTATTAATAATGCACGGTAGTTCCACGCCTCTGGTTATTGGGAAATATTGCACTTTGCCAATGGTAATCAACCATGATGCTACGCATCGCTTCCACTACCTACACACCTCGTCAGAATAAATGTATTCAAACCATAATGGAGTCTTGAAATACCATCGGGTTCTCACTCCGACTTGTGTAACACGGTCGGGAATGAAGCATCCAGTCCGTTGTATTCACTTACAAAGACCGCAGCAATAGCGATACGAGTTTCCAGTTGGTTTATTGAGAGATAAATGAATGGAAGGATCGAGGGATGATTATCGGACGGAGGGTGGAGGGGGTCGTGAAGAGAGGGTTGGAGGGGTGCGATTGGAGACTTCTGGGTGGGGGCTGTCTCTTCTGAAGCTCTGGTGGTGCAATCCCCCGTTGTTCCTGTAGTCCTGTAAGAGGGAGTGGGAGCGCAATGGGAAGAGAATAACAGGGTTGGTAGGGAGGGATGTCAAAGAGGGAGGGAACGGGTTTGACTCACTTATGTACATAGGGCTCGGATGATTGGCTGAGATCGGGGCGTGGCCTTTTTTTTCCCGAACTATGTTAATAAATCACTATTTCTAGACCTTTTATTCCGCGATATATTCCGCTCTACAGAACAGCGTTAGTCTATGGAATACAGTGACCGTGTTTACATGCATTCGAATAACTGGCTTAGTCGGACTGAATCGAATTATCCGTTTCACGTAAATACCTTTGTTTGACTATGTGTGGTCCAACTACGATCCGATTAACACCCCTGAATAACTAGATCCAATCCGGTTGATAATTCGACTATCGCGGCATGTAACATTGAATTGGATTAGGAACTGGATTTTGCGTCTTTGCGCATGCGCACGCAAGCGGAAATGGTTGTATCACCACGAGTTGTAATGAAAACAGCGCCACCTGTCGTATCGGAGGTGACATGCTTTCGGCCAATGATTCAAATTACTCACTGCCATGTATATTGGGATAATAGTAGATCCCCCAAAAGATAGCATAGTCCATCTAAAGCAAGATTTTAATTATTCTACGTTAACCCACCAAGGTATATTTTACTGCTTATAGCACTTGTTTAATATCATTTCACATCAACACCGTTTAGTTATTTACTCTTTTTAAGTATTTGTATTTCCATCCGAAGGTCTACTCTGCTTGTTATTTATGCCGCCTGGGGAATTGTTTGAGAGGGCCATTGTGGACGTCCAGGGGCCGATACATCATCTGTGTGAAGACTATGGATGTCTCTAGATGCTGGGAATTGTGTTTACTCTGATTAGCGAAATCAAAAGGCATTGTGAAAAAAACACACACAATGTGACCACTTACGCTTCACCTCAATCACGGAAAGCAAATTGCCAAAGATTATCACGCCACAGCTCATCTGGGAGTGTGGGAGCGCGTGCATTGAACTGGTAAAAGGCTTTCCATCGGGACGAGACGTGCACACCCCTCCACGGCAAAGCAGCTAATCATTGTCTGGTTAATGGGCTCTCTGGTTAGCGCTATCGACAAACAATTCCACGTTTAAGAGCGATCCTTCAATGTGTATCGATATATTGTTTTACCATGCATTGGTTTAGGTGTCTTATAAAAAAACAAATGTGGTACCAAACCGTCAATAGTGGAACTTGGAGATGTTTATCATCTGTTCGTTCACGTATGTTGAATTATTCCCGGGACCTTGTTGATGACTATAAACAAGTCTCGTCAGGGATTGATGAAGACGTCGGTGTCAATAAAGATAATGAAAAAAGAAGTCCTGAGCAGCTAGTACGAGCAGGAAACCAGAGGAGGGTGTCCTTTATATGTTATTTAGGGGATACAGTAAATGCATAGTAATATTATATAGATGAGTTCAGAAAGATCCATAACATGCAATGCTGGTGGCCGGTAAAAAGTCAGAGTACATACCAGAGTCCTACAATTACTTAATTAATGGAGAGACATTGTAACAGAAATCTACAGAATATAGCAGATCACAGCTCATGTTAACCAACGAACGGAAACATTTCTTAAGCACTGACAAACGTGGTGCAACTATATTACAGATAAATGGCCTGAATGTATTTCTTTACTCTATGGAAAATTATTTCTCCCTGCTTTATTCATTTATAGTTTTGTTACTATGGTATTATTTTTGTTTCCTTATTTGCATATGTGTTTATTTATTTAATCAAAAAAATTGAACTATGTGTATGTGAGATTCTGAACACTAATAAAATATATATAAAAACAGGTCCATAACTAATGTTATCCCTGTTAATAGACGAGCAAATTTAAATAAGACTATTTTTGATTGTGTTACAATTAGTAAAACCCTAAAGACGCACACACGCAAAGGATGCATTACCAACACGCTATAAAATCCGCACGAAACACCAATAAAAACTCAAAATAGCAACAAAAAAGAAATCAAACAAATGAGAAGCAAAACCCTAAAAGAACGATGAAATAAAAGTGAGAGATGAAGTATAAAAAACAACATGTTCTTAAAAGGCGCGTGAACAGCGGAGGCCGAGTCGGTGCCGTGTGATCAGCGGCCCGTTTGTCCTGCTGAGGATCGTTTGTGAAACCACAACATCATCGCACACTGGTGGAGCCTCTCCCGGGGCCCACAAACATGCCTCATTACTTCATATCCATACTGTGCAGTATGCATAGACACAGACACACGCTCATATTTCCGAACCCAATAATTCGAAGCCTACTAAAGCCCCCCCCCCCTCCTGTTTCCTTTATCTCCGCGTGAAACTAAGCTAGGCATATATCTGGTTGTCAGGCGCGAGGCTTATTTCTGCAACGTGAGTGGCGAGGGGTCGCGGCGGGGTCAACTTATACTTGTCGCCGAAAGTGAATGCAAAAAGACTGCGGAGCAATTACCCAACTTCTCACAGTTTTTAGAAATTATTTGTATTTTCTTCTCTCGGGGTGACGTCTTTTTCTCCTCCCCGCATCCGCAGGACGCGTCGACATATGGCGGCTCGCTTTGAGAATGAGGCCAAGTGTTCTGGCAGCTCCGCACACATGCACCCACTAACACAGATAGAAGGCATGCACCCAGGGGCACACGCAAACACACACACACACATTTACACTCACACAAACACATACACACATACACACATATTTACACACATACACACCCATATACACACACACACATACACACACACATACACATACACTTACATACACACGTACACACACACACATACACACGCACACACACACACATACACACACACACACACACATACACACACATATACACACATTCTCTCTTGCCTGCATTGTAAGCCCGTCAAATCATTTTGAGGAACAGAAGAATCCCAAAATCTGAAGCTCAATCAAGAAATGCCTTCGATGATACAAGTGGAATACACTGAGGAGGGAGCTTAAATTATTAATCTGAATAAAGTTGACCTGTTTGAACATTGTGACATTGAGACACTGCACACCCATCTAGTTGTGATATTGGGCTATACAAAATGAACTGAATTAACTTGAATTGAACTAATCCCGATAAAAAATATATTGTCTACTATTCAGAAAGATTATGTTTTTTTGTTTGTTAAGATATAAATAAAAATATCTTTGTGATATTTTCTATCACATTATCACGAGATGTACATATGTGGACACTGCTGCACAGCCATAAAGGGTGCACTGAGAGGAGACCTGCGTAGCCTTCCCACTCATAGGTCTTCCTTCAGAACATGAACTCTCCTTCACGGGGTCAGGACCGGAGACGGCGCTCCGAGAGACATTTTCTAGAGGCGCTGACAGGAAAAGCAAGGGGGCGAAAAAAAAAACACCCAGGTGATCCCTGTTTTCTTTCTACGTTGAAGACCGCACACTAAAACACGTCCTCATGCCTTATTCATGTAGTTGTGTTCATATTTGATCATCTTTGGTGCGGGGGGGGGGACAACATCCGGCACTAACCACCTCCCTCCTGCAGGACGGTCTGCTTCCTGCTCTCGGCCCCACAGATGGACAGATAGCGGCTGTGTTCGCTAACCTGACCTTTGGTTCATCTTCTCTTCCCGGGCCAACTGCCATGTGCTGGGGATCACTTATGGCTGTGTGTGTGTGTGTGTGTGTGTGTGTGTGTGTGTGTGTGTGTGACAGCTGCTGTATGCGCTTGATGTTGTCTGTGTGTGTGTGTGTGTGTCCCTCTGAGGTGAGTGTTGGTGTAGCATTGCAGACCACCACTTTTCCTCAACCTGGGAGTGGCAATCTTATAAAGTAGAAAGAAAACTCCACATAAACCACAGTTACCATGATATATAGTATTACCATGTTTAAAAGAAAATCTCATGTTACTCCACAGGAGCACAGTCTCAGAGCGGTAGACGGACTCGACCGACGTCACCGGGAGATGCTAGCGGACGGCTAAACAACAACAATGAGAGTTGTAAATTTCTTGTGACGGACTTATTGTACAAAGTCTCAATCTGCAGTTTAAAGCTGGAAGTGATCGCTGTGTCTCGCATTAACCCTCCATTACCTTTGAGGTCAATTTGACCCCAAATTTCATGACTTTTCCTCATTTATTGGGGACAATTGGAAAAACCTAAAATTCACATCACGATATGTTCCCCAGGCTGTTTTTCACTGTGTAAAAGAAATATCAATTTTTTTATTTATTTATAGGGTTATTTAGGTAGTCAAACAAACAAACATAAAGTGACACTCAATCTTGGGAAACAATATAAATTCTAACAATTTTCTGGAGGTTTTAATTGCTGGGGTCAAATTGACCTCAAGGGTAAAATATGTTAGTAAATTTGAAGATAACAGTAGGGTTAAGTTAAGGACCGCACACATCCAGACCCCAAGCCTGCACCAGAGTCTGCCGAACGTTAATCATCCAGCAGCCTCGTTGTGTTTCGGCCTCCTGAAGCTCACCGTGGACGTCGATGAACTGCCAGTGGGCAGCGATCCACTGTGTGACCTGTGATATTTGTGATGCTACCGTTGAGGATGCTGAGGGTCCCGGTGTTGAAGAAAGGCCGTGGGCGGCTCAAATGGAATAAAGAAAACTGAAATGAAACCCATCCCGCAGGTTCAGTAGGTATGACTACGAGTATTGACTAACACATTGTGAACACACACACACACACACAGAGCTGTGAGGACCTTCATTTGGTTTACGCAGCAGCAGTATCGCAGGATTGTAATCTGATGAACTAACTATTCAAAATGGCGACCTGAGAGAGACTGCCATCAGACCAGGGGTAGAGACAGCTTGACAATGACAAGACGGGAGAGAGAGAGAGAGAGAGAGAGAGAGACGGGTCTACTTCTGTTTTTCTTCCCTTTTTTCCCCCTGAAGGGTTATTTGGGAGTTTTTCCTGATCCGATGTGAGGTTCTGGGACAGGGATGTCTATGTGTACAGATTGTAGAAAAAAAATTAATTTGTGAAAATGGGCTGTACAAAATAAACTGAATTGAATTGAATTCTTTGACTTAACTCAAGTGGTTGAGCGTGCTCAGAAAAAAAAAAGCAGTTAATCAGAAACAAGACACGGATCAGAGGTTTTAATTAAGCAGCCGGAGTGACACGTCCCTGATAAAGGTTCCATTTATTCTCGGGGTGGAGGTATTAATGAGGCGTTTTCGTTCTGATTCAGGTCTTAATCAGATCGTTGGTAGATTAGAAGGCAAACACTGGTGTTTGACTCACACACACACACACACACACACGCACACACACACACACACACACTGACATGGCTCTGTGAAAAAGAGAAAAAACGCTGCTGCATGCTGTTTTGCTGATGGTTTAGTCTGTCACTAGTGGAGCGAGGAAGTTTGGCCTTTTTGGCCTCAACACGAGAACACGCCTAAGTGCAAACTTGCTCGCACGCACACACACACAGATACGCACAGACACACACACACACACACACACACACACATACACACACACACAAACACACACAGACACACAACCGCTACTGGACAGCCATTTGCTGTGTCACTACGGAGAGAACCGCACGCCTCCCCCCCCCACACACACACACACACACACACACACACACACACACACTCTTCTGCTCTTCTTCTTCTCTTCTTCTTCTCTTCTTCTACTCACAAAGAATACAGCAGAAATACCCACAATAAATCCTGATGAAAAAAAGGTTGTCCTTACACGGTAGTTATCTATACATACTCATTTCTTATCGCTAAAAAGCACGAATGTAGGAAGATGACTGGTTTTGTCTCCAGACTAACTATCACGTAGACATTCGATACGCAGCCTAGCCTACGTGTTTTTATTATATTTTGCTTCCAGGATGCTGGCGTGGGAAGACATGTTTGGCTCCATGACATTTTCTGGGCCCCAGAGACAAGCTGACACTTAGCATGCAACCTTTAGCATTCTGATTTTTTTTACTAATAGCATATTGAATTGGTTATTTGAAATCCACAAAAGAAAATCAATATCTGGCCCAAGTAAAATGGAATAGGGTTCGGTTTAGTAATCCAGCACATTTGACCTCTGACCTTCGGAATGAAAGTGCAGATTTCTAATCAGTGAAAGAAAACAATGGTCACTACAGAGCATTTCACTGGTAATTAATCCTGACGAGTCCCAGTTTGTTTCCTGTTGCAGTGTGTGTGTGTGTGTGTGTGTGTGTGTGTGTGTGTGTGTGTGTGTGTGTGTGTGTGTGTGTGTGTGTGTGTGTGAATGACATGAGCTGACAGGACGCCAACATGGAGGCCGGCTGTTGCCTAGCAATGCCATTCCTTTGAAACGATCCACCCCTCTTTTTACAGAACTCTGCACATAATTGACAAACATTTATGGTAGATAAATGTACTTCAAAACAACAATGGTAGGCCTGATCAATCGTCTCTGATGGGCCTTGAGAACGTGTGTGCGGCAATGTCTGTTTCGCTACCTGACATTTCTTATTCTGTTATTTTGCCGTGTTTCTGGGCGTCAACTTCTACAGAGAAGGCGTCAGCTCTGTTAGCGTGCATCCAAAAGGCAGAAATAATGTATAAAAATAACAACCTCTAAATGTAACTTAAGCTAAAGTTCAGACAGGAAGACGCTCTTCACATGCTGGCTCACTCATAAGCAGTCTCTCACGGCGTTTCTCAATTCAAAGTACAAGACTGCATACTTGTGTTCTTTTGGAGTCTGGTCTTGGGAGTACAGACTCCGGAGGATGGGAGGACGGGACAACGGGAGGACGGTCTTTCTGCAGCTGACTTGATGACGTCACCACATCAGCTGTTCTTGCTCCTGAGTTTACTCTAATTATTCACTGTAAATTATTTTTTACACTCAAATAAACAAAACATCCTAAAATGAAATTCCTGACTCAACAAAAATAGTATTTATTAAAAGTCAACTGTCAGTAGTTAATTTTCTCCTCCGCTACTGTTTCCGGTTGCTGGTGAAATGCATTCTGGGATATCTGCTGGCCAGATTACGCACAAGTCTCCTCTGATGCATCCTGGGTAAAGTGGGAGAATCAAGTCACATCCGGGCATTTTGACCGTGCTTTCCGAGAAGCGAACTTTGAATGTGAACATGTACCCGGGCTGAGACTGATGACGTTTCACGAGTCCACGAGGACACAAGTAGAGGAAAGGACGCACAAGTACGCTTATTGAGAAACGCCTTTAGACTTTAGTCCAACCAATTAGAGGCAGCAAAGTGTTGTAAGCCAATCATAGCGTTGTTGGCAAACTTTTAAATATGTTCCTCTCTGCGCCCGTCAGTTGTCGTCAAGAGGCAATCTTTTGTTTGGTTTTGACTGCTGGGGAGGAGGTGCTAAATTAGAATAGTGTGTTATAAACCGACATAAGTGACCAATCCTGCTCATCGGGCCTTTGAAAAGCATTACAGTGTTTCTTCATGTCAAACCTTCTTTGAACGCAGACCTTTCTAAGGATCAGAGACACTTCGTCCTGTACGGATCTCTGCCAATTCACATGTTTCAGGGACTGATCAGCATCCACGTATCAGTCCCACGTCTCCTGCAGCTCTTTGCCATCTTCTGATGGAGACCGATCTAAGACCCAGCGGACCAATGGACGGTCCCCCCCGCAGCGACCAATCACAGTGGGCTGGTTCATTTCCCATTGGGAGGGATTTTAGTTTAATGCATCCGAGCCAAAATACAACTCGCCATCTGCTGTACATCTCACTTTCTCTATAATGTTTCCAAAACGTGAAATTGGAGTAAATGTTCGTTTTGAGTAGGTCGCGGCTGGAGATCAACTTTTTAACCGATGTGTTCGCAAGTGCCGCGTTCAAGAGGACGCAGGACACACTGGCGGCATCACATGCAAATAAAACAAGTTTAAAACAGCTCCATCTATTTTCACTGATGTAAAACGTCACACTTTCCTATTTATTTATTTTTTAAGATTTCTTTTTATTAACATCATTTTTTTTACAGGATATTTATGGGGAAATAGCAAGCATTTACAGTTTACTATACTGAAAGTCTTATTTTTCAAAAAGAAAATACACACATGTAAAACACAACACAAGGATGATGTTTTTTTTAACATCATAAGATCAAAACAAATAGTTTAAATTTTTGAGAAAAAAAAAAAATATATTCCATCATCACATCCTCATCTAAATGAATGAAAGCTACGACATTATATAATCAGTCAAATGTGTATTACAATTCATTACCTTATTCATCTAGTTATAACACATTGGGGGTTTCGCTGCATTTCCTTACAGATTTGTTGAGATTATCAGGAGATTATGATGTGATCGGGGCTCCCGGCTCTCACAGGGGTGGTGACGCACATCGAGTGTGTGTCGGAGCGTGACACACATAAGGGTTGGTAGTGGTGTGCCAAGTCTCCAGGTCACAAGGTCAGTTGCCTTAAGTGGCAGCAGATGGCCGGTGGTTTACTTTTAATTAATGTCAAGAACAGATACCGAAAAAGAGAGTGAGAGAGGGTAAAGAGGTTGAACGGCGACTTGGCGCGGGTATCTCGCTGATCGATCCGCAGCTGGCACGACATTTGCGAAGAACACTATCAACCCTCGTCCCGCCCTGACATGCATATTAAGTCTGCGCGGAAGTTTCCCCACATTCCCCACTCAATGCAGTCACACAGGCACACATTTATATGCTAATAGCATACCTCGGCTAACGCTGCGCCGCCGTCTGCAGCAGCGTGTGACTGCATGTGTGTGTGTGTGTGTGTGTGGTCTGCCGCCATAAAGCGTGCCAATAAACAGCGGGAGGCTGCCATTACAATCAGGGTCTTGTATTTTTTTTTACACACAGGACAAAGATGTTGGTGCAATGAAAAGCAGCGGTGTGGCAGATAACTCAGCGGGAATATTACAACACAATCATATTCCCCACGCCGAAGGGAGAGGGAGGGCGGCTCCGCCCGCCGCCGCCCCGCCACGCGTCGCCACGCAGTGTGATTGCAAATGTGGTCTTTCACAGATCACTAACTGATGCTTGTGTAGACACTCCGACCGGACAGAGCCTCCCTGTAGTAGCTGTCCTCCTATTGTCTATTGTTCTTAAAGGGCCGGTTGGTCTCGTTTCTATAGTTCTAGGAGGTTCTGGAACTGTTTCTATCGTTCCTCTGTGAGTGACATCCAGGTGTAGCGGTGGCCTGGAGTCTCGTTGCCAGGTTTGGGTGACATCCGATGAAGCTGCTGGGCTGCCTACCCAAGTGACCCTTTAGGTTAAGTTAAATTATTTTCTTTTTTCAGGTCCCTAATAAAAAGAAGATTTATTTGGTGGTGGAAATAAACAAAAAGGTTATGGGTAGTTTAATTAGCATGTTCAAAACTAAACCCTGAGCATGAATGTGAATTCTAGACTTTGGGAACAAACAAAAACAAATGAATACATTAATATTTTTATATCCATTTACCAGATCTCTGTTGGGATGTTCAGCTGCATCTGCTAAATGTTGTCTCTCTGAAGAGGGATGAAAAAGTTTGCCATTAAATAAACACGTCATGCATATGAATTAGAAAATATGATACATATACAGTCATATATTATATGCATTACATGTAAAATACAGGTAGAAATGTCTATTTATTCACAATCATTGCTTATTTCTAGATAAATCAGTTATGAAAGCTTCACAAGTATAGTTAGACGACTTAATTAAGAATGACTTAATATCTATTCAAACATGACATACCTCTTTTAGAAAAAAGTTAGGGATTAAATAAACACGTCATACATATATATATATATATATATATATATATATATATATATATATATATATATATATATATATATATATATAGATATATATGCTTTAGAAAATATGATATATATACGGTCATATATTATATGCATTACATGAAAAATACTGGTAGAAATGTCTGTTTATTCACAATCATTGTTTATTTATAGATGAATCAGTTATGAAAGCTTCACATTTATAGTTAGAATAATTAATTAAGAATGACTTATCTACTCAAATATGTCATACCTCTTTAGTTTAACATCTTAGATTATGGAAAACGACAATATAATCATAATTACGCAGACGGCAAAGATATCACCAGGGGGGCTGGAAGCAAATGCAAAGGGCAAATCAACGACTGGATGTGCCAGAATGTTCTTCAGTTAAAGAAACACCAAACAGAGGTGGTTGTTTTTGGAGCCAAGGAGGAGCGATCCAAAGCCCGGCGCTCAGCTCCAACCCAATCCGGTGGAGTCATGCACTGACGGGTTCATTACATTAAGACCCTCCAGACCTCTCGGGTCGCCTGGTTCTGCTTTCTGTCCCCAGAGTCCAAACTAAACACGGAAAGCAGCGTTCATGTTTTTAAGCTCCATGGATCTGGAACTAACTGGCAGAAAACTGCAACGTCTTTTAGTGCAGACTGAACAACTTTCTGTTTGCTGCTGGTTTTTATTTAATTAGATGATTATTTGTTAATCATTATGTATTATAGCTTTTAATACATTTTACAAATGATTTTCTATTCAAATGTCAGTAAATGCTTTGAGTTTTGCCCCCTTTTCGAACAGACAAGGGCTCTAATATTACATTACATGTCATTTAGTTTTTTAGACGCTTTTATCCAAAGCTACTTACAATCATGTTACATTCATACACCGTAGACACAGCTACAGGGAGCAACTCAGGGTCAAGTGACATAGAATTGATTGAATCGCCAACCCTCTGATTGAAAGACAGACTTGCTAACAACTGGACCACAGTGGCGAATAAAAAGAGCAACGTAGATAGGACGCTAAGGACAATAAAAAAATAAAAAAATAACATCTTAAAACAAGAACGGGCACTCGGTAGAGTGCATACCTTCGCATATCACAAGATTGGGCATTGAATTATGAACATTGGTAAAAATAAGATTTTGACCTTTTCATGACCTTGACCTTTGACCCGATCGACCCCAAAATCAAATGGTCTCAGGATAATAACCAATCATCCCACCAAATGTCATGCGATTCAAGAACATTTTGACTTTTCATGACCTTGACCTTTGACCCGATCGATCCCAAAATCTAATAAAATAGTCCCTGGATAATAACCAATCATCAAACCAAATTTCATGCGATTCGGTTTAATATTTTTTTACTTATCCGTATAACACGCATGCACGCATACACATACACGGAGATCAAAACATTACCTTCCGCATTTTCAATGCGAAGGTAACAACTGATTTTTTTTTTTTGTGAACAAAAATAAAACCATACTTAAAACAAGAGAGGTTCGGGATCCTGGAAAAAATAAAGAAGGATGGGGGAAGTCGCTGGTACAGTTATACAATGGGTAGTGACAGCCAGCTCATCCACAGCCTCAGCAACGACGGGCCCTTCTGAAAGGAACAGACAAAACACAAAGTGTCTGCAACTGTGTCATTTAACACCCACTGCTGCGCTTTGCATTATTACAATGTTGTACATGTTTAAATGTTTGCTCTGAACCGGTCAGACGTTCCTTCTGTACCATTCGAAAATGGAGTGTCACCAGAATGGAATGGTCCTTTATCTTGGTTTCATAATATCTACCATGAAACTGTACAGTGACGTGCGGTGAGGTTCATGGTTGGTGAGGCACTGACTCCTTTAGTAATAATAATAACTTTATTTATTAAGCACCTTTAAAAACAATGTTTACAAAGTGCTCCATAGAGAGTCAAAGCTAAACAAGTGGAATAGTAAGATACCAATATTACAATTTAAAGTATATATATAAATTTTAAATAAAATTAAAAAAATTATAACAAATAAATTAAAAAAACAAATAAATTACAAATGAATTAAAAACAGACAAACTAAATTAGGGGAACCAAAGTTCTGCATAAAAAGACTAGATCACTTAAAAGCTGTTCTATAAAAATGGGTTTTAAGAAGTTATTTAAAAGAAGTTACTGATTCTGCGAGCCTTTATATATTTGTCAGATTTATACATATATAAACCCAAAAGGGTAACTTATTCAATTGGCTACTGGTTATTTCATATCTCATCAGTATTCTTCACACAACACACACACAGAAGAACAGAAGCAACAAGTCCCCGTTAGCTCCCGTACTATCTAAGTACTATCTGCCTCACCCTGCGCCTTTTCACTGCGGTTTTATTTCCCTTCAGCAAAACTAAATATGTCACTTACTAACATTTAACTTTAGTGGTTTAATATATTCGCTAGAATGTGGAAAATCACGGCAAATAAACGTATCTGCAAACATTTCATTGGCGACATGTAGATGTACGGCAACCCGCACGGGCCAATTGCATGCATGAACCCAGTTTGTGATGGATTGCGCAATCAGAGGTGAGGCTCGACTCCTCGCTGCCTCCACTCTCGTTTCATCCTGTATTTGAACAGGAAATAGGCAAATTCAGCGATTTTGACTATAAAAATATTCAAAATGAGTCATACATAAAGATCAGTGGACAAATATTTATATGAATTTGATGTTATCATAAGGATAACATCAAATGTCCCCTGACCGCACGTCCCTGAAACTGTATACACATTTAATTAACTGTATACAGAAATCACCGCAGATATTTTGTCACAACTGTCTTTCTTACACATCCGGTGGCAGTTATTTGCCCACACTCAATCTGTTTTATGTTTGCGTGTGTGTGCATGGGAGTGTTTGAGGGTAGTCAGGGAGGGGAGGGGGAGACTAATGGAGGGATGTGATATAAATAGATAGATAGACAGATGGAGAGATGGACAGATAGAGATTGATGAAGACCGAGAGACAGAATCAGAGAGAGATTCTCTCAGCCTCTCAATTTGTCGATCTGTCTTTTTTTTTTTTTTCATCTCCATTCGTCCCTCTCCCGGCCCCTCTGTGGCTGCCTCTCCATATTTCACTCCGCTCTTTTCTCCCTCACCCACACATAACTCAGCATCAAATGGTCCCAGTGTGAAGCACAGTCACCCATACGGCCCATACACATTCATTAAGGACTGCAGGGGCCTCCGAGCATCTTTATTCGCCAACACTCCGCCTTCATTCTTCATCTCCCTTCATTCCACCTCTTGCCTTTTGGGGAGGAAACCTGTGAAGAAGGAGAGTGATGGATTACGTGTGTCTAGGGTTAAAGTAATTTGATGAGAGAGGAAAAGTGATAATACATTACAGGAAGTTAAAGAACAGGCTGTACTAAAAGATGGAAATAACACGATGAGGGGATTTTCGTGTTTAACTTCAGTTTAAGGCTGGCGTAATCTGAAAATGGGTTTTGGAAAATTGCGTGATGCTTGGAGCTTAATAATTCCATCAATCCACTTAATAACAGAAAGGAAGACTGACAGGGAGAGGTTCAGACAGACATCCATCACATACTTTACTTACTTATGTCAGACACGCCTCCTACTGAGTTCTCAGTCATTTGCTCTCTTTTCTGTCTGATACCAAGTGTATCCCAGTCACTTGATGTCTACTAGAATCTACCTTTTTTACATTTAGTTTTGTTAATTCAAGCTCCTGTCATGTTCTTGCTTTGACATCTGTACCTGCAGCCTGTTTTGCTCATAATACTACCGAAGTAGGTTAATAACTTTACCTCTTCAATATACAGTAACTAGTAAACTGGGAGTAGTATGAAGCATCTGTACATGTGGGTCACCTTTTTCCAGTTTTTTTACTGTACTTTATGTCTTATACCACTGTATGCTGCGGACTGTTCATCACTGAACTACAGTTTTATTTAATCAATTAAAGAATGGGAAAATGGACATTCGTTAATGTAAAAGTGTCATTGGATGCTATTCTAAAATCCAGTTGGCAGTTGATGAAAACAGCTCCTGACAGCCTGCAACATGCACAAACAGGCTGACAGACAGACGGGCCCACGGATAGATTGACAAACAGACAGACAGGAGTGCAGCGAAACAGATGCTGGCTGATCTTTCTCTTGTCCCTAGGGCAATGGACAGATTGGTCTCTATGGATACAGGATTAAAGCAGCATAAGACCATCCTGCTGTTAGGGCATGCATATGTGTGTGTGTGTGTGCGTGTGTGTGTGTGTGTGTGTGTGTGTGTATGTGTGCATCCAAGAGGATTTGTGTATTCACCCAGCAAGTCTTTCATAGACTGTGATCAGGATATCGTCAAGTTCATCAAACTAGAAAAGAGCATACTTTTAAGAAGATGGTGTTAATTAGGCTTCTGAAAACAGTTATTAAAGACTTATTAGACACTGATTACTGATCATGATGCAGGTCACTACAAGCCACATCAAAATGCATGTGCCAGCATGGCACAGGACCTTTTAGCCATGCTCGCTGTTACCATTTCCAGATACACATTGAATACGTTCCTAGAAGAACAATACAACTGTTTGTGTCAACCAGCCCCTCCAGTAGGTTCATATTTATGTATGAAACTCACGATGAACTACGAGATGGCTTGCCATGACTTTTGTTTATAATAGTCATGTTGCCTTCTTTAGTGATTCTCTGACCAACATGTTGTTTTATGACCAAATATATGTAAAACCAAAAACGTTCCCATCAGCATTAGCTGCAGGCTACTTTGTGTTAAGTGCTAAATAGCACGGGACGGTCTCTTGTTCACTTAGTCATATGTTCCCTCATTCCTATGTTCCCTCAGCAATATGTTCCTTCAGTCCTATGTTCCCTCATTCCTATGTGCCCTCAGCACTATGTTCCATCAGCGCTAAGTTCCTTCAGTCATATGTGCTCTGTCTTATGTTCCCTCAGTCCTATGTTCCTTCAGTTTATATGTTCTTTCAGTCTTATGTTCACTTCAATTTAATATTTTTTTCTGTGTAGCCCGATATCACAAATTACTAATTTGCCTCAGAGAGCTTTACAGTCTGTAAACATACGACATCCCTGTTCCAGGACCTCACATTGGATCAGGACAAACTCCAAAGAAAAAAATAAAAAAACCTTTAATGAGGAAAAAAGGAAAGAAACATTCAGGAGAGCAACAGAGGGGGACAGATAGACTGATGCAATGGTGGTTACGTGTACAGAAAGACTCATTTAAGAGTTACATAAACATGTTCAATGAGTATGACTAGTTGGTAGTAGGCATGGACCACGATCCAGACCTCCATGATCCATCAAGCAGATGGAGGTAGAGAGGAGGAGTGGGCGGGGCATCAACATGAAACAACTCAAGAAAGTCAAGAATGTTGCTTCTCGAAATGTGAAACTTTGCATTTTGGGCTGCTGAAACCATAAACTCAGTGGACATGACATACCACATGGAAAGTGAAGCAGCCTATAAGCCTATACCAGCATATCTAGAGGCGGGACCAGGTGAACCTGATTCAACCCTAACTCCTTCAATCGTGTGTTCCTTCAGTCTTATGTTCCCTCAGCCTATTCATTTCAAACCTCAACGGTCCAAAAAATGTCTCTTCGGATCAAAGCCTATTATACAACATTTGAAAAATGGTAGATAGACCTGCATTTGTATCTCATCATTCAAGTCTTCCAGTAAATGCCATTCAGCCTTTTACATCCATCCATACACTAATGGCAGGGGCTATTATGCAAGATGCCTCTCTCTCTTTGTTTCCCACACAAGCCCGAGCCAGCTAATAACATGGGCTATTAACATGGGATAATAGCATAAGCTATTAGCAAGGATGAGAGAGGGATCATGGGTAGAAAGGAACATAGCATGTACATTTTGTCATTGTGAGCAAGTGTTACTATACCTAAGTACAGCCCTGCATAGGTAGGTTGTTCCTCTCCAAATGTATATTATTTCACAGTTGATGCCAGGTTTCTGTCTCACCCATCCCAGCTATGAATATGATCAGTGGACAATACAGTCTGTATATGAAGTACACCTAGTTTGGTCCATTTATTCCTAACTCCAAATGTTATCAGCCCACTGAATGGGCGTTTTAGACGGTCACCGTCTCCGTTTCGCCCCATCTGAAGCGTTAGAATGCAGTTAGATACGCCTCTTAAGTGGGCTGATGATCATTGACTCGGGCAAAACCGGGACACTCGGACGGGATGAGATTCGTGGGATTTGTTGATTCTTAAATTGGGCTCTGTTCCACGAGGCGGACGAATGACGGGTAAATAAAAAAATTCCAAATTGCACGTGTGGATCGACGTGCTGCGAGCACTTTGCTTGGTATCGGGTCGCGCTTTAGAGAACCCTTCATGAAAATGAGCTGGCGACCCCCCCCCCCCCCCCCCATCTGTCCCTCTCCCACTCCAGACCACCATAGTTGGGTTAGCATTGAGCCCCGGTCCTCTCCCAGAACTCCGCCCCTGCATCTGTGTCGGCAGTTCAAACGATGCACACCATCATTACGCAGCTTGCGTGTGCGTGGATGAAGGGGTCACCGAACGGCACTAGATTGTATTGGCGCTTTCGAATTGTTTCCAAGTCAGCACACACACACACATACACACACACACATTATGCACATGTTGATGAGCACAGGCAGCAGCGCTCCTGCAGTGCCATGGATCAATACTGTTTAAAAAGCCGTGCTGTGCGCAGGCAGGAGGGCGAGGTGAGTGCAGGGAGAGTGCTCTAAAAATGCCACAGGCCTAATTAAGGATTACTCTGGATGAAGTCCTTTTGTTTTAAAAAAAGGGCAGAGAATAGATCCCGCGAGGTTTCCCCACAGCAAAATGACTCCCCGGTGGATCTTTAGTGGAGCTCTGATTTAGGGAGACGGGAGCGTAAGTAAACCCACACAGCGTCTTCGCACAGCAGTCTACTGGAGAGGCCGGCAAACCGTGCCCACGGGCCGGATCTTGTGTTGTTTCTGGAATTTACTTTGGCTATAAAAGCATGAATATACCGTAAAGCTCATTTAAATACCAATCACAGTGATATGTGTGCTACTCCCTGGTAATGATCAGTCCCCGATGGGCAAGTCCACGCTGGTGATGAAAAATGAAGCCGCTTCATTCTAATGAAACAAAAGCTGTATTTTTCGAAGACGACGTCATCATCTTTCATACTTACTGCATCTCATAAATACAAAATATAATTGGAATTTATACGACTGTGGCTGCAAGAGACACTTCCACCAGACACAACACTGGGGTGGACCGTTTGAATCGCCTCATGTGTAATGTCGTACATGTGAAGGGACACAAATAGACATATAGGCTACAAGCAGCATTAATTATTAGCAGCTGGGCTGTATATATAGAAGGATGGACCGAAGCACCGACTGATCTTCTATCTTTATGTGTAGTTATGTTTTTGTATGCACTCCATAGAAAGCCATGACTCATTCATTAACCTCACAGTTACACTTCTGACATGTTTGTTATTACATTGTAACGACTAAAGGCAATGTTATTTTTTTTAAATTGTGTGTGTTTTATCTAACTGTAACACATATTGAGAGCCATGCATCTGATCTGCATCACTGTTGGTCGGTGTACCTCCAGGGGACCCAATGATATTCTATTGACATGAATACTAGATTTTAAATCACATTGACAAGGAACGTGACTTTCCCCAGAGATGTCAAATCAAGCAGCGAAAGACAGAGGCGTCCCCATGGCTACATGTGCAGGCTACTCCGTCTCCAATCGGTACATCACTATATCACGTTATAAGATAAGATGTCAGTTCGGGGGCCTTCCGCGGAAACAGGTTCACGTCTTGAGGAAGACATTTATTTGCTTTATTTCCAGACACACATACATTAGTTTGGCGGGTGAGTTTCCATTTTCTCATCTCACTCTCAGACAATACACACGTTGCCCAACATGGTGGTTCCATTCCCGGTTGCTGTGAGGTCCTCCGAGCATCGTGGGTTGAAACTCAGATTGTGTATTGAATCCAAAAACATATTTGGAAATAAGTGTTTTAAAGGGGCTCCTTTGGGCAGCATAAGAAAAGGACTGGATCTTTTGAAATGTCCTTTTTTTTACTTGAGTTACCGTTTCCACAGATCATAATATAGTGTTGCCTGGCTGCAGGTGGGTGACATATGAGGACTGAAGCAAAATAAGTAGGCTAGACAATAAAGTAGGCATTGATGTATTTATTCTGGCGTGGTGTGCTTGGAAAGCAAATAGCTTCTTCCAGGGTGAGAGCACTCACTTTCATTGGCATGCTATAATACATTTTCAGAAAACACAAGGGTGACTTTCATAATTCGAAGTGTCATTGTAGAGATCGCTACAAGAATAACGATGTTGCTGTACTTCCAAACGCATCAAAGTGTCAGTCCCCCCGCTGAGAGCTGCCCGGCTCTAAAGCGGCATGAATAGATACAAAGGGCTAATTGTTCGCCCAAACGCTTGAGTCGGAAATTCACCGCGGCTTCCATTTCGCTGATATCGATAAACCGTTTTCTTTTTTTCCTTCTTAGAAACCTTTTCTTCGTTCCGATTGTGCGGTTCATAGAAATGTACCGCTCCAGAGCAACACTCCGTGTGCCGATTGCCCGGCCCTCGGGCGCCGAGTCTCGAAGATTTCAAAGGACCGCTCTTCCAAAATGAGCTTCACGCTCACACCGAGCGGTCCACGAAGGCAACGGAATCCGAGGACATGTTCACATTACGGTACATTTCATTTAGCTCGTGCTTTCTTGTAATGACGCAGCTCCGTTACACGAATATTGTGGGTGTTTCTATATAGTTAGCAACTTACCTCTACCTGTTTCCTCCTCCCTAGGGTGTTCGGGCAAAAGACTTCCATGGGGTCCGAAACAACCAGGTATAGTTCCGGGAGAGCCCAACGAGAGGAAGCAGGTAGGGGGGGAAGTAAGGAGGAGTGTTGCTGTTTAAGTTAAATATATCTGGAGTTATAATGGACCTTATTAATAGGATGGACACATGTGATGGTAGATTGGTATGAATAGTTTGGGGTTCAGTCAGATTAGGTAAATAGTTAGGATACACATTTGGTGTTACATCTACCTCGTTTCAGAGCTTCTCTCACTACCATAACTGTTTTCAGCTGCGCTCACATTTAGTACATTTTAGGGTAAGTCAGAGGTTAAGTCAAATATTGCAAAATATGTTGTCCTTTTTACTAACATGTCAGGAATGATATATTTAGTTATGAAATAATTTCAGTTATTTGTTTATTAAATGAATGATCCTTTTATGAATGTCAATTATTATAGTGGACGCCGGGACTAATTGTATGTATTTAATGACTCAACATTGTATATTTCTGCCATTCCCGTGCATTTCATTCCCTCTCGTATGGACATTTCTGGGCTGTTTGTCCTTCTTCATTGAAACAGAAACTTGTGCTTTCCTCCTTTCACACTGCAGATACGCTTTGATGCTAATCGTCTTTGGCAAAATGCTACATTTGCTTCTCTGGCCCGCAGCCTGAAAAGAAATTGGAGAACTGTAATAACTACCAATAAACATTATCATGGAAATTATAGAGTAGCTGATGAACACAACACAACACTATGGGAATCAGAACTAAAATGTATGAACACTCCTACACAGCCGCCTGTGTGTGTGTGTGTGTGTGTGTGTGTGTGTGTGTGTGTGTGTGTGTGTGTGAGAGTGTGCGTGTGTGTGTGCGTGCGTGCGTGCTTGCGTGCGTGCGTGCGTGCGTGAGTGTGTGAGAGTGTGAGTGTGTGTGTGTGTGTTCAGGGGTTACCATGATAGAAGAAAGGTAGTGCTGATATGAACGCTCAGATTTCCCCGGAGACAATACAGGACTCAGCCTTTGCTGCTCACACACACACACACTCACACACTCACACTCACACACACACACACACGCACACACACACACACACACACACACTCACACACAATGGGAGCTATACAGTCTAGAGTCTTCAATGATTAATGTCCCAAGCCAAGCCGCATCACAAAGCCAGCCCAGCGGAATGACAAGCCACAACAGCTTGGAGAAGCCCTGTTTGTGTGAGTGTGTGTGTGTGTGTGTCATCAATTATACATATTCCCTTTGAATCAGAGTATTTCGAAGAAAGGACAACGTCACACTCGATGATATTTTTATCAGGGTGACTCCGAGGCAATACATAATCCACGTCCGCCAGTTGTTGAAACAGTTGATCAAAGTGATGCTTTTTTTTCTCTCTCCTCCATGATGGATCAATTAATCTGAATATCTTCAAAGGTCGCTGTTAATTTGTCGAAACATGTTGCAGAGCATACAAACAACTCATTAAAAGTTGGACCGAACCTGCCGTCAAGAGCAATAACAATATTAAGATTTGATGTATATTGATGATGTGGTTGAACATCCTCACTCATCACCGGTGAGGATGTTCCATCCACATCAAAGCTTCTACATGGATGCTTTTCTCTCCTTATTTGAGTCATCCGGAATGAAAACAACACATATCAGTATTTATTATCTTTATCAACTTAAAAGGCATCCATAATATGTCGATAATAATCAGTAAATAATAATAATAATAATAATAATAATAATAATAATAATGCATTAATTGATATAGTACCTTTAAAAACAGAGTTTTACAAAGTGCTCTACAGAGAATCAAGGCTAAACAAATAAAATGTTAATATCCAAATATAAAATAAAAATAAAAAAACAACAGACAAACTAAATTAGAAGAACTGAAGAATTGCATAAAAGGACAACATCACTTAAAAGCTGTTCTATGAAAAATGGGTTTTAAGAGGTGATAAGAAGTTACTGATTATGTGAGCTGTATCCCCTCCGGTAGGTCGTTCCAAATAAACTGAAACCGTTCTTTACTAACACATAGTTCAACACATAGCACAGGTGTCAGAGGAACACAAGGTCTGAGGGAGCATATTGTCAAATGGAATATTTTGGAAGTGAAACATTCCTGTTTTTAGTTTCAGCTACCCCAAAGACCCCCACAGATTCCCAAAGTGCACATTCCAAGTGCTTCGGAAAGTCCTTATGGAACTGGACACGACCGGGTTTCACAAAAAGTGCAAGCACTGCAAATGTAGATGCTCCAGAGATTGAGGCATCGGCCAGATAAAGTGAAATTTCCCCCGGGAAAAGTTGCATCATACTCACTGTTTGAGTGAACTTTGTCACAGTTGCTGTCGAACATTTCGGGTGAATGTACTTTTTGTTGTTGAACTGGGTAATATTTAAGCCTCACTGTCGTCAGTTTCTACTGGACCTTCTACCAAAAATAAATAGTCCCATAGACACTATAGTGTGTTCACTAAGTTATCAATTCAACCATTTTTTTATTTTAAATGTGGATAGGAATAAAAAAACAACAACATTGGGTTCATTAATAAAATACATACATATTATATACTGCATATTTAAGTATATTGAGTTCATTGCATGAATCTTAGCTTTATTAATACAGAATATTTAAACCTGGTTATGAATTTTAAATAAATTGTATTTATGCTACATACATAAACCTTTTTTTGTATATTTAAAAACACACTGGGTTCATTAGTATAACTACATACATTGAATTCCTGATTAATTCATGTTTGACAAACAAATTTGACGCTTTGAGAGTTGATTGGTTGAGGTGGTTCTGATGCTTAACCCCCCCCCCCCCTTCCCCGATGGGAACGGTTGCTGCCTCACATACTAACACTGTGTGGCCACTGCCTTTAAAGAGATGAAGCTTTTTTAAACTGTAAAATGTCAATAGTTAACGCTGTGAGCACCCGAATGAAATTCCTCTGTTAGACTCAAAAATCCCAGATACAGATCTTTAAAAACCTGAGGGGACAAATACCAAAAACGAGTCTTGAATCCAAACTCCAGTCCACCGGGCCTCAGCTGTCCGCTAGTAGAGAATAAGTATTTTAAATATCTTCTCAAAACCTCTTAAATAAAAATGTTGTTGACATTAGCCCCCATTGTATTTACTTTTGTGTTCTATACTGTCTTGTCCATTTCATTTTGGAGATTTAACACTTTTTTTTTTTTTTTTCTTTGTAGAGAATTGAACTATTTTTTTTTCTTTATCTGCTATTTCCCTGAATTAATTTAAATATATGAATATGTTTTAATCTCAATTTCCTTATACCTTTGCTTTGATCTGAGATCTTCTTGGATCATTTAAAAAGGGGATTTAAATTCAAGTTAATGTATTATTTAATATTGCATTAAATACTTGCCGATTTCACCCAGCCCACGCTCTCGAGGAAAAAATCCCCCAAATCAAGAAGGAACATGGAAATTGTGTAGAACCCTCTGGAAAGGCAATTCAAAGAGAGATCCCCTCTCCACGGATGGCTGGCGACTACATCCCATGCAGAAGGAGTGCGTCCCTCACATTTTCCTTCCCGTTAGAGAGGGAGCAGCATTTCTATTTAGATGATAGTTATGCCTGGAATAATAATATAATAATACTATAAATAATATTATGTTTTTGATGACAACTTACGAGTTGCAAAGAATGGCGTTAGCCCTCCCTGACCATATCAGGTGTGTGTGTGTGTAACACTTACAGGCATGTTATCTATCTATTAGCCAGCATACACACATCCACATCCTCCTTCGATCAGCTGAGCCTGTTGCTAGTGTTTGGTCTCTGTGGCAGTGGGGTGTGTTTAGGCTCGGCTGCAGAGTGGGTGGAGCGGGGGTGTGGTTCAGGGAACGGTGTCTGATCGCCATCAGCTGGACTGATTACCTTCGCATTGAAAATGCAGAAGGTAATGTTTTGGCCGGCATGTATTTATTTGTGAATATGTCCGTTTGTCCGTTTGTCCGTCCGTTATTCGTCTAAATCATACAAAACTGAGCCGATTCTTATGAAACTCGGTGGGATGATTGGTCATGACCCAAGGAACAATCGATTCGTTTTTGGGAGTGATTGGGTCAAAGGTCAAGGTCAAGGTCACAAAAAGGTGAAAAACGTAAATTTGCGATATCTCGGTTAATTGGCATCTGATTTGCGTGAAACTAGTGCCAAATTGTTCATAATTCAATCTTGTGATATGCGAAGGTATGCGCTCTACCGAGTGCCCATTCTAGTTGGTAATTAGATTGGTAATCAGTCCAGGTGATGATGATCTGTGTTGGTGTGCCTGAGGCTGTCTCCATAAAGGAGCTGGTCACACAGAATATTGGGTGTGTGGAGAGCAGAGGCACAGTCTGTGGTTGGAAATAAACCTTGTTACCAAATATCCCTCTGGGTGCTCACTCTTCATTGGTGCTCAGGGGGCGGGAACCTACTAGTGACAGCTACACACCTGTCACAGTCTCAAATTCTGCTGAACAAATAAACACATTGTGTTTTCAAACACTTGTGATCATCACCTTTTAAAAGCTTGGCTCTAATATGAACCATTCTGTGTTATACTTAATATAAGTCCTAATGTTGCACTTCCATGAGGTCAAACCCTACATTCATCACTACCTCCTGACCTCTCGGGGCTTCAGTGGACTCATCCTGACTGGTCTCCTGCTTGGTCTCCTTCAGGGCCAGCCTCCTCTTCTTTTCTCTCTTTGGTCCTTCACCATCGGAGCTGGCCTTCCTCTTAGCGACTGTCACTTCATCCACAAATCTATAGAGGAGAAAAAAACCACAGCAACATCAGCTCGACTGTCACAAAAAATAAAACATTGGTTATTGTCCTGCAATTTTATCTCCAGCCCAATGCAATTTAGTATTGACCCATTTAACAACAACATCTATTTACAAAAACAGGCTCCTTGTTACTCTGGATAATCTTTAAGCCTCACTGTATTCAGTTTATACTGGACCTTCTACCACATAAATAGTCCCAAAGACACTATAGTGTGTTCACTGGGTTATCCTCCATTCAAGGTTTTTTTTTTTTACAATTTAAAATGTAAATAGTTCATGCTGTGAGCACCACAAACAAAATTATTGTGTAACACAAACAAATCCAAGATATAGATTTTTAAAAACCTCAAGGGAAAAATACCCCAAATGAACTCCATCAATAATTATCATTAGAGGGATGAAAGAATGAGTTCTCGTTGTGATTTAAGTGAACTGAAGTCTATTTAGATCAATATAGCAACTAGTTGGTTTTGATCATCAGAGAACATCTTCCACTAATGTCTGAACCCTGTGTTCAGTGAACTGATGATGGTATTTCTATGTGTATATATATATATATATATATATATATATATATATATATATATATATATATATATATATATATATATACTCCCAACAAGTCTGTTGAAGAAATTTTATTTTTCTCCTTCAGTGGTCCTTTTCCTTCTTCTTTTGAGGCTTTCCTCTTCACTAGAATTATACTGTTGACTTGTTTACTTTCAGAGAACCTTTTCTTTCTGGTAAGGGTCCAACCATTATGACTGGCCTTCCTTTTTATTGGAGCATGTCATATAAACACAAGATTACACTGGACACTGAGTAATAAAACATGAGAAGTTGAAAAATCTAAGTCCTTAGGAGTCGATCACACCAGACTCGACTATTGCTTGCAAAACCATTGTGTCCATATGGTAACCCTTTTAAATTCAGCGTGCCAAGTTTTTCTGTCATTTTTTAGGCGTGCATTAAAGTTAAAATATTCTCAACCTTAAGCGAGAGGCGCAGCATCGCACAGCTCATCAATGTCACACTCGGCCAAGGCAGCCAATCGGATCAAGCAAGAGGCGGGCTTTCCTTCCTGTTTTCCTGTTGGTACGAACAGCGGTATATTCAAAAGAAAATGTTCAACTCCGACGAGACTCTCATATTAGCGGTATTTCATTAAGAAGAGCTTTATAATTCTAAATAAAAACACGACTCCAACTGACTCGGCTGAAAGTGAACTGAAAGCGCTCATCATCGATACGCAAATCACGGAATAGATGGTGGTGTTTGCTGTATTCTGTACTTTTTTATAAAAATATCGTGAACCCAAAACTTTGTTGGGCATTTTTTCCTCCTCATCCGACAACACAGCAATGGCAAGAATACAACGTCTGCTTGAATCCATTTTGTAAATGAATTTGTATCGCCCGGTTGCGCACACCGTACTCTTTGGCCTGGCGTGTTTTTGCCAAGGCGATTTTGAAGCGGCTGCACATTTACAAGTCGCGTCTGGTTTGATCGGGCTCTTAGAAAATACAGACGCCGCTGACCTTTCTTTTTTAGCCTTGGAACAACCTCTTAAAGGACCGAAAAAAAAACTCTTTATAATATTGCCATGGAAAAATTGTTATTTAACTTTGATTTTCTTTATGTTTGTGACAACTGAGTAGCACTCAGCCCAGTACTACTGCATGTGAAAGTAATCTTGATGTCCAAACTTGGTTCTCTCCACTATACTATTGTATCAGATCCTCAGAAGTCGTCTTTTACTATTCGACACACATTACTTGTCATGTTGTTTTCAGTGTTTTCTATTCCTTTGTTGTGTTAATGGTAACTGCACTCTTCGTGTATTACGATGTTCTTTCAACTACTCAAAGTCTTCTAATACAACGTTTCACCCATTCACACCCATTCACAAACTGATAGCAAGGTGCCACCTCCCTGTAGGACTAACTAACCCACTCACACAGGCACAATTTGGGGTGTAGTGTCTTGCCAAGAGTTAAATCAACTAACAAAGCCCGGGATCGAACTGCCAATTCCTCTGATTGAAGAACAACCCACTCTATCACGGAGCCAGAACTCCCAGTGAGACATTTTCTCATCAACTCTACCCAGAACCTATATGTGAACAAACTTGACCCCAGTGAGTGTTATAGTAAAGAAATGAAACATGACAGGGGGAAAGTACCTTTTTCTTGACAGGCTAATGCTGAACTAGAAGGCCTGCTTTGTTACATGCTGCCATGGTGCTGGCAGGCAGGCAGGCAGATGTCAGGCCTGGCTGCGAAATGACAGATGTATTGAGATGTAATGGGCCTATCAGTGGCAAAACCCAACATGTGTTATGAGGCCCTGTTGTGGAGTGATGGCTGATGTCCATTACCGGACTGATTGTGGGGCTGGGAAAATTTTACAGCACACTGTCTCCAGCAATATCAGCTTTGTGACTCTGACAAATGGGCAGGGTGTGTCACAACGGCCAGCGCGCTGTACCAGAGATAAAAGCAGAGAGTCGTAATTAAAGAAGAGACAGATGAAGAGATAGATGGTGTTAGGCAAACCAAACCCAGAGGCCCGGGATTATATGAGTCGTTTCCTCCTAGAAAATGATCTAGTTTAAATGACTTCATATTTTCAGTTTAATGATAGATTTAGTTAGATTGGATCATCATGGGTCTCATTGTCTTAATGTATTTAGGTCATTGAGACTGAGAAAGACCTTGAGGTGTTGATACTGAAAACTGGACAAAGGTTTTTACAATCCCGGTGATTCATCATGGCTCGGTGAAGGTATCCTCCGTCATGACGATCATGAGTAGAACTACACCATTGCCCTTTCAGTACAAAGCTCGCTTGTCTGGATTTGAGGGATGACCTTGTATTGTTTTGTGGCAAAAGGGATGGCAGTTGTCAAACAGTTCTGTTCCCTCTGAGCCTGCGCTACGAGCGACACATTCTCTCTCCTAACTTGTCAAATACCAACGCTTAGTCAGTGGCCTTACGCTTCAAACTTAGATGCTCTAGGTACCTTTCTACAATCCTATTCGGACGTGTCAGGGACGGCGTGTCAGTTTGTTCCGTCTCTGCTTGTTACATATAATAAAGTCTCTTTAATCAAACTTCCATTGTAAGTTTAATCTGTTTTAAAGTTCACACACAAACGTTTTGTCTATTGGGTTAGGAAGAGGCAACTAAATGTTTGTTTTACGTAGTACGGTGGTATCAAGTACCGAATTGCCGAAGTTGAACAAACAGCGATGGGTGAAAGTCCGAGGTGATTGACGGATCCAAGCTACCCTCCAACCTGCCTTGTGTGGACATCCTCGCTCTTTATACTCGGTAAGTTGCTTTGGGCGTCTCACATCACACCGACCAAATGGGTTCCAACAAAGTTGGTTGGATGCCCCGTGGAGATGCCAGATAAACATGTTTGGGACATTTTAAAGAAGATTTGTAAGCATGGGAATTATCAAAGATGTTCCGACAAAGTAAATAAAGGGAATATATTCAACAACAGTTATGATTGTTATGATGATATTGTGTGAATGTGAATTCTGACGAAAAATAAATGATAGATAGAGCTGTGGCTGCAATTTGTATTTCATCTATTTCAAAATATTGAAAACTTAAATTTTGTCAAAGCCTACCTGCAGAAATACACTTTTAGAAACCTATTATGCTCATTTAAATTGTTCCTTATTCAAGCATATTTTTTCCACTTCATTTCAAAGAAAGCTTCCTCATCCGTGGTTGGAGAAAAGATTGTTTCATGCTCGGCCTTTTTATCCTTCGCTATCACAAATATTGCCACCACCTGCCACACCCGATAAATATGTAGTACTCACAATTTTGTTTTCCACAGTGCCTCAGTTGTGTTTCATGTTACCACCATGTGCACTCCCACTGAGCGCCAGCCACACTGCACTTTGCAATGTGCAGCATAAGTGACAGAGATGACACGGGCGCGCTGAATACACATTTATAAACTTCTCCTCTGAGCCACTCAAGCATTCTCTGCGTCACTGGGTCCTGAGAGACTCAACAATACACCCAGCCATGCTATCTTGATTGCCACGGTAACAGTTTCTCTCCCAGAGGACCAATCAGGCTAGACTCTTTGTCAATAAAGCAGACTGTGTTCTCCTGCCTGGCTGAACTGACCCTTCACAATTGCCGCTTGACCCGTGTCAGAGTGCAGACAAGAAAATACACACCAGCAGTAGCGACGAGCCGGTGTCAGCCAACACAACTAGCATTCCAGACAACTCAGCTGCCAGGTGAAGGGAGGGAGAGGAATGGAAAACAACTACAACCATTTCTTTGTGGTTGTGTTTAACCTTCTGCTTCACATTGATTCATACAAACATTCAGTCATATTCATTGAATGTGTTTATGTAACTCTGGGATGCTGCTCATCTGTACACATGACATCTAATGCTTCTATCCATCCGAGGAGAGGGATGCTCCTCTGTTTCTCCCCTGAAGGTTTCAAAGGCGCCTTACATTGGAGATATCCGCATTAAAGTGCAGTATACAATATAAAATCCAGCGCTAGAGTCACCATCTATTTTCTAAAGGAAATAGCTAGTACAACAAAGCCCAGATGTACTCTGAATCTAGAAGGTCTCCGAGTCACGGGCATCCGTGACAGCCCTTCCATTTCGTGCATTCCTCTAAAGCAGGGGTGTCAAACTAATTTTCACCGTGAGCCACATCAGCATCATGGCCACTCTCTTAAAGGGCCGGAAACACTTTATAAACTCTTCTAACATGTTGTTAAATAACTCTCTTTGCATTTGATTATTGTTCATTTGAGTGTCGAAATATTGTACTTAAGAAAATGTCTCTAATATTACAACAGGAATCCATTTAATTTGAAACCTTCAAAATAAAAGCACGGACAATTTTTTATGTGATCATGTGTCTTTAAAGCCGTCAGGGGCCACAGAAAATTATGCGACGGACCGGATTCGGCCCACAGGCCTTGTGTTTGACATTTGTGCTGTAAAGCAACACCCCCAAGATGTTCATTATACATAAACATAAGTTTAACATGAACATAAACAACCTACATGGCTACTGTTAGTACTCTCATCAGTTCGGCTAGCAGCTGATGTGAGACATGCAAGTAGACGCGTAGGTAAAAAGAAGAGTTCCAGGTATAGGTAGATAGAGAGCTAGGTAGGTAGAAAGGCAGTTAGAGATACAGGCAGACAGCCAGGAGGTGAAAGTGTTGATGTTCAGGACTTCAGGAATCTATATATGCTTTTCCTTTAAGATGCAGTTCTGGTGTCCATGCCAGTCAGTGACCCCCGGAAAACCCCGGACCAGTCTGCATCTGAATACCATGATTGAGGCCATGGTACTCAGCCGGATTAATGTTTTGGGTGAGCCATTTCTTTTTTGGAATGCCAGATCGACAGGTGCCCCACCTCAAGGTGAACCTCTGAGAGCACCAGTCCATTTGCAATCCATAACACAAGCAGAGTGAGTTGAAAGTAGCTGAAAGTAATAGATCACAAAAGCAAAAGCTCAAAATCTCTTTCTTACAGAGGATACTACGCAGGAAAACCAATTGCTTCTCCCAGATCTTACCGATGCACATGAGGTGAGCCATCTTTCCTTTTTCTTTTCACACAACAACTTCCATCACTTTGTGTTTGTACAACTCCAGAACTGCTTTCAAGGAGAACCATAAAATGTGTTATTTCAGCCAAACAACGCACAGTTATTTTAGTGTCTTCTAAGGCGAGTGTTTGTTTCAAAGACTCTGAACACTTTTGCCCACTCTGCAGTGAACTAAGGGCGTGAAATGTAGGGTTGGGCGAGCATGGTCACGTGTGGAGGACCTCGGCCTCAGCAACACCCGCAGGATTGATTCGTCAACGTTCTGGCCCTCTTCCACCTTCCTGTCAAACGAACACATGCTCACCTTTTTCCCTTTCTGCAGCACAGACTTCGTCCATGGATCAGAGCGTGATGTCCCTCCTCAGATGGACATGTTTCTGTGGGCTACGTATAAGCATCTGGGTGTTGCTGGTATCACTTACGGTCCGATCCATAGCAGTTTGACTTCAGCTCCTCTGCGCTCGGGCTTCAGAAAAACTTATGGAAATGCAACTCATGTGGACGCCCCCTCACTACCGGATCGATGAAACAGCTAAGCTACTGACAGGCTGTTTGATTCAGAGCTAAGCAACGTGACCTACACGCTATGGAGAACTTTGTTTGTACTTGTACCGCGACTGCTTTTAGCACAACTACTGCCCAACACTGATAACAAGTTATTTTTAATGTTGAAATTATCATGAACATGAATACAGAAATTAGGACCCAAGTAGGTAAGCAGTAACGGCAGAAAGAGTCACGCACTACCGTCACGACAAGGAGAAGACAGAAGACATTAATAATGTAGACGACCACGACCACACACAAACACACACACACACACACACACACAGACACAGACACAGGAAAAGAAGGGATGTGAGTCAAATTACAGATAGAAACCCTGAGGGAGTAGCAACCAGATCAAGTCCAAGGAGAGAGAAGGAAAGCTACATTAATGCATCTTTCATGAGCTTGGCCCCATTGGCCCCGGAGTCCCACAGCAGCCCGGCAGGCCAGCTGCCTCCCCGTGGACCCGAGGACTTCCCCCACTGTTAGCCCTATAGGGGCGACGGGGAGAGCTCTGGCTCTCAGATGCTATCAGATTACACAGCACAACCCGGGGCTAAACTACAAAGACAGGTGAGTGTGTGTGGGGAGTGCATATGTATTCATCTGCATGCATCCCAGTGTGTGTGGAGGGTTCAGCGTCAGACTACGGCGGCCTCTACTATCAGTCTTCATCAGGCCTCAGTTAGTCTCCTTCTAATCCCTCTCACGGCCTGGAGGATGACCGGTTTGAAACCCCAACCTAAGTACTAGTTATTATTACTCTAAATGTCTTGATATTCTAAAATATGACTGCAATTGTTGGGATGATTTGGTTTTGGTTTTGAATTTTGCTGCTAGTGTTCCCAGCATACTTTAGGAGAGGTCAAAATAAACAGCCAGTTCGCCGTCCTCCTACCAAAACCGCCGGAGTAAATAAACTTTAATGTGGTAAATCATTTATATTCATAAATGAATGTGTTTAATACGTACACTATCTAGTCTCCACAGCTGCTTTATACAACAATATTATTTCGTATACAAGCTTTATGAAACGCCTGGACGTTGATGACAGTACTTGGAAAGGACACCAGGCTCTGGGATGAGCACACTGGTCGGTTATCACTGCATAGTCTGCTTGCTTATAAAAGACACGTTAGGGCAGGGGTCGGGAACCCATGGCTCGCGAGCCATATATGGCTCTTTCGGTGACGGCATATGGCTCCGAGAAAAAAATCTCTATCGCGCCAGATTACAGCAGAAGTAATTTAAGGTCCTTTTCTTAAAGAGCACGTCTTTGTTCTTTTATTAAACTAAACGTCTGTTATTGATCGTATCTAACCAACTGCAAGTCATTTCTGTCTCTACCTGTCGCGTTAACACTTCTCGGCTCTCCGTCTCGCACGCCGCAGAGACGAGCTTCGATGCCGCGGCGGAGCAAATGAAAAGTCACCTGCACCCCCACACACACACACACACACCCCTGTAGCATCATGCAGCACCAGAAGTCGCATTAAAATTATAAGTAAAAAATACCATATGGCTCTCAATGAAATATATTTAGAAATATGTAGCTTTTATGGCTCTCCCAGTCAAAAAGGTTCCTGACCCCTGCGTTAGGGATCATCAAAGGCACTTTTCGTACAACTCTGAGATCAGGGATAGGACTTGCTGAGAGTATTTATTAATAACCACACCTGCTGATCGATGTTTACTCCCACCGAGCCGCGCTGCATGTCGCGCCGATGCCGAACAACATGTGTCGGACACGTACACACATCACGCAAGGTCTCGATATACAGTTCACGGTCACAACGTTGGGGTTCTCCTCATGAGATGCAATGGCTGGAAAGTCTGGTGGAGCTTTGACATCCACGAGAAGCACATGTATGGCCCTTTGAGAGAGGAAAAAAAAAAGAAGATTTCGGTCTTTTGGAAATGGTGTGTCTTTTGGAGGCTTTACTTGCAGCTTTAACAAAGTCAAAGAGTCTAGTTGCAACAGTGATACATCATCACGATTCCTTTTTACAAATGTATTACTCATGTTTGCTTTGGCGGTAGCCTCTCCGTCACTCACAGAGCTCTGGAGCCGTGTTGAGGCAACACTTTGCTAATCCGCCATGAGATGTAAGAATGTAACAATAGATGTTGCTGGCTATCAGCTGAGCATTTCAGCGGTTTTCCACTCACTTTAAACTTTGATGGAGTTTGCAGATACAACAGAAAGTAAAAGTTTGGTCCCGTTTTTTTATGGCAAATATGACCGCTGCACAGTTTTTGCAGTATGTGTATGTATTCGACATACAGGCGATGGATGTTTTCACATGATTGACAGCACTGTTGCTGTAACAACATGCTCTGGCGGAGTGTGGGAGAGAAGTGTGCCTGTAAATGTCGGTGACAGCTCAAACTCTCACTGCCGATCGCGAAACACTTTGAATATACCAGAAACTCTGTTTTTAACTCTTCTCACAATATTTGTTTTTTACCCCCTGAAATTGCCAGTCATTGTCAGAACACATCATATGAATTAGAAAATGCCCATTCCAGTGAACATAGTAATTTTCTGTCCTACAATTTAACAAACGATTTCAGTAAAAAAAACATTCCAGAAACACCCTTTGAATGATAAGGATGTAGGCTACGCTTCAACAGAGAAGTCCTTGAAACTCGGCTTCATCCTAGAATACTGGGCAGCACTTTTCAACCGTGACCCTCTTTCTATAGAATGTTACCAATCTGACAAAGAAGAAGTGAGGAATATTGTTAACGTTAATGCACAGATTGATGGACCTGATGGGATTGTATTTCACTGACGTATTGTTACCTGATATGATTCCATGCGACGAATGAATTACGTTAGGTCGGGTGACCAGACGTCCTCTTTTCCCCCGGACATGTCCTCTTTTTGAGACCTAAAAAATGCGTCCGGCAGGGATTCCAAAAATGTCCGGGATTTTGATTCGTCGGATATTTGTGTTTCTCTGGGTCTTTCACAAACTAGTTATTACCCCTTACAAGTTTTGTAAATGGTATCTCCCTTACGTTCCACCTTCTTTCATAAGCTCTGGCTGTAGAGAGAACAGTCATTGGTCGACTGATCTCAGTGTTGCCAGATACATGATAATTATCCTCCTTTTAAGGCATGTATATCACAAAACAGGCAGAACAAGAGAGATGTTTAATCGCTCAGCACCCATTCATTCGGCTGCATCTCTCTAGTCCACTGGGCTGTCTGGAGCAGCCTACTTTGAGTTTCACTTTCTATGTGTTATGTCATGTCCACTGAGTTTATGGTTTCAGCAGCCCGAAATGCAAAGTTTAATATTTTGAGAAGAAACTTTCTTGACTTTCTTTTCATAAGTTGTTTCATGTTGATGCTCTACCCACTCCTCTCTGCCTCCATCTGCCTGATGGATCATGGAGGTCTGGATCGTGGTCCATGCCTACTACCAACTATTCATACACTCGGTCATATTCACTGAATGTGTTTTAATTCAAATGTGTTCTTCTGTATACATGACATCTATTGCACCTGTCCATCCAGGGAGAGGGATCCTCCTCTCTTCCATTTTTTCACTGTGAAAAGGTTGTTTGGGAGTTTTTCCTGATTCGATGTGAGGTTCTGGGACAGGGATGTCTATGTGTAGCTACATATTATAAAGACCTCTGAGGCAAATTTGTAATGTGTGAGAATGGTCCATACAAAATAAACTGAATTGAATTGAATTGAAGAGACAGAAGAGGAAGTCATGGTTATCAGGAGGAAACAGACAACTTATTGGCTTCATTCAAAATACACCTCTTCACATGTCGGAGTAACAGCTTTGGTTTGGAGAAACAATCTTTAAATATAACCTCAACCAAGTAGCTTTTGTCTCCAAACCGAAAAATCTGAAAAGGTTCAATGTGAATATTTTTGAATAAGTATAAACAGATCATATCATATCAACAGGGGCATGGTCTGAAAAACAATCACATACATTTGGGAAGGCAAAATGAGAAAATTCTGATTCAAACCAACTCAATCTGCATTATTCATCTTCTCTGTTGTGCTTACGCATATTCACAGGTGATTTTTTCAAAGCACAAATTGTGTGTATGGATATGCACAAATATTCAGCTGGGATTCATCTATTCATTTAAATATGGCAATACAAGCAACAGATATGTGTAAGGTCACTTCTCCTTATTGCCCAACGGTGTATAGCACATTGCCTGCTGTTTCTTTGTTGTTCCCCAAATGGTGGTTTGAAATTGAAACAGATACATAGATATATCTATACTTTATTCATCCCCAGGGGGGGAATTGTTTCTAGCAGCAGCAAGAAAACATAAAAATATTAACTACGAAAATTGCTCAATACATACAATAGAATAGCAGAGCAGAACACATTATATTTAAGAAAAGAAAGAAACAAATGTGTATATATATTGTACACAGTGAAATATACATATATACAGTGAAATAGAATAGGTAATAACTAAACTAACTAAATGACAAAAGTGCTAGGCTTATTTATATTGACTCAATTGGAGGAGGATCTGGCCAGAGGTCATTTATTATACACGATCATAGCAGTTGGCAGGAACGTTCTCCTGTATCAGGGATGATCTCATTTATCAGGGATGATCTCATGTATCAGGGATGATCTTATGTATCAGGAATGTTCTAATGTATCAGAAATGTTCTCCTAAATCAGGAATGTTCTAATGTATCAGGAATGTTTTCATGTATCAGGAATAGTCTCCTGTGTCTGTTGGTGAATGTGCTCCTCTGTCCCTGCAGTAGTTTGTGGAGAGGGTGGTCCGCGTTATGCAATATGGTCAACACGTTGTCCTCCTCCCCACTTCCTGTTCCGGATAGTCCTGTTTGCAGCCGTTATCTGTTGTTTCTGCTTATGTCTTATTTTGTGTTTTGGTTTCTGACAACTAAGACTTAAAAAAAAAGAAGAAGAAATGACAGCATACATACACTCATCAATACAGATATATGAGCAGCGAATGTAAGCAAGTAGGTCAAGTGTAGAGCGCCCTGGGGCCTTTGTAGCACAACGCATTGTGAAGTCAGATAAAAGGATTATGGCCGCTGCCCTCGGCGCCCTGTTGAGGGATGAGACGCCGGTTAAAGGTGGGCGCTCCAGCTGTGTGCAGCATTGTCTCAGACCTCTTCTCCACGCGGGCCCTCCAGGGCTTTCAGACCAACAACTTAGCACAAAGCGGCTCTTTCTCGGACAGTTAAGCCTGCCCGGAGCCCACAGGAGCTACAACGGCTGATCAAAGAGTTGTTGCACACAGAGATTGACTTTACCTCACCGGACAGGCCGGTGTGGTCATCGCCAAGAGCATCCACAGGGTCGCTGTGCGGCTTGCTGTTGGATCAGAGGTCTGGGGTTCAAGTCCCTTTTCAACAGCTTTACTTTGTCACAGGACAGGGTCGCTCTCTTATTTGTACTCGGAACACACTGCTTTTATGGACATGTTTTTTTTTCTGCCATGGAAAGTTCAAAAGAGTCTTTCTTACAAAATATCAATATTAGATGGGAAAGGTATTTAAAACCTGAAGCGAGGAGCAGTGAGGAGAATCCATGTGGTACTTGTTGCTTACAAGGGCAACAAGCACAGTTGGTTGTAAGATAAATAGTAGAGCCAGTGTTTGATATATTATATGAGCGCGAAGGGAGAGGTTTGACTCAAAAATGTTTGATTTAATTATTGATGAAGGGGCAACCTAGAATTCATGGACAGTAATATATGCTTCCTTTGATGAATATTATCAGAAAAAAACATACATTCAATTATATCGACAGATCAAGCCATCCGATGGCCCTGATGACACCCACTGCTACTATTATTATTAGTCGCTACTATTATTGATATTATTAATACTTATATTATCATTGATATTAAATATTTACTTTATTCATCTCTAGGGGGAAATGTAACTGTTATTTTTAGAAGCTGTTAATCGTTATTTTGCTTACTGCTCTGATTATGAATAATTTCTGTCACATGCACTGACTGTGTTTTAACTCAGTTATATTCCGTACACGTGACATCTATTGCACTTCTCTCCATCCTGATAGAGGGATTCTCCTCTGTTGCGCTCATGAGGGCTGGGGGAGTTATTTCCTGATCAGATCACGTCTTATGTGTACAGATTACAAATCTCTGAGGCAAATTAGTGATTTGGAGTTATTAAAATTCCCTTGAATTGAATCGAACGCCTGTGGCATTGAACTAATGAGTTAGACCTTATCTTCTCATCCCATAGTGAGTACTTTTCTCAGTGCAGGAGCAGGTGAGTCAGCAAACAAAATATTACAGATGAGGACTTGTGACTACCGGGTCAGTCAAAAAGAGCTGACTCATCACGATGGCAGCAGACAACGAGAGAGGGAGTGATTGGGCACCGAGATGCAGCTTCGTTTTTGAAACCAAGGACATCTTTGGAGACAGGGTTCGTACGGTCATGGAAAACATGGAAAAGTCATGGAATTTTAAAATGGTCATTTCCAGGCCTGGAAAAGTCATGGAAAAAACTTAAATCATTAAAGTTTTGGAAAAGTCATGGAAATTGGTTTAAATCACATGTTCATGTAGGCAGAGTTTGAAATAATTAATATATTTTTAAAAGAAAAACACTCAAAATACAAGCCAGCGATAGCTCTCAATATGCAACATTTTCTAAATTTTTCATGTATATACCGAGATATCAGTTTGGTCATGGAAATTTGGTTAAAAGTCATGGAAAAGTCATGGAAAAGTCATGGAAATCCATTGATCAAAATGTGTAAGAACCCTGTGGAGATCAACATCGACATTTAAATGGATATAAATAAGTTACGTTAGGTTACTTTATTAGTACCCGTGGGTAGACTTGTTTTGCAGTATCAAATCAAAAGACGGTACAAAACAAAAAATGAGGCGTCCATCTCGACATACAAACACAAACAACCAGACAAACATGATAAAAGTACTCAAAGTTAAGATTGTTGCTGTTGTAATTAATATAACAATGTGTTCACCTGTGTGATGGCTGCTGGAACTAAACTGGTTTCACGGGCAATCTTCAAAGCAGCTGGCGTGAAAAAAGAAGCAGATGATGGACTTAATTTCTCATTGGGGCTTCTTTAACTTTTATAATCAGATTCGGTGGCACATCACAGGAAGCAGTCATCAAATTCATCGAGTGTGAGAATCGGCTATCGGCATCAGATCGCGTGAGGTAAACGAGCCTCAGTGTGAGGTGGAGGCGTGTCCTAAAAAGCGGGGACGAAAAGAAAATGCGAAATCTGCCTTCATGGCGATGCTCGGGTGGAGCGGAGGTCCGCGTGTGACACATGTATTCACAGGGCACCAACAGAAATGTGACCCTCACAATCAGTTTCACACTTTAACTTGTCATGGCTGACGCACTCAGTGCATGAGGGCCATTATCTCCTTCAGCGCTCCCGCCATCAGCGCTCCGCGGCGTGACGGTGACCGTCTGAGGGTGACGAGCGGGCCGCCATGTAGCGCCGCGCCTCTGGACGAGGACACTCGGAGAGGTTATTATCTGACTTTTACATACGCCGTTGATTTTTTCTTCAGCGTTTTGCCCTTTTGCTTCCGTTTAAAAGCAGTTTCCGCTCATGTGACATTTAGATTTAATCTATTTCTTGCCAGCTGTCAGAATTACACATGACTATTTTAAGAGGACTAGTGCTTTTATGAAATATTCTTCTTTTCTTTCTGAGCATGAGGAATGCCAAGCATTTTTGTTTCCGCTCCGGTCACATTTTTTCTCTCTGTGGCCTTGTTTTTAATTTTAATATAAAAGCTCCTCTACTGTATAGATGCAGCACAACCACGGCGACAAGTAGAGATAACTCAAACATGTCTGTCGAGCAGTAGAACACAGTTACCATGCCATAAATCCAGAGTTACATTAAGATTTATTTTACATAAATTGGCAAACAATTGAAAATCTCCATCCAACATGGATCCAGGAGCACCAAGTGGAGTCTGTACTGCCTCTCTTGGTCATCAATCATGGTTTCACAGAAGTTATGTCACATGATTGTTTATGTCACATGATTGTTGGTCTCTGCCAGAATTTTATGTTTTTCTTTTTACAATATCTGTTTTAAGTAAACTGTTATGGACAACATGTTAAATGAGGTATGTAGAATATTTTTTTTCTTCATTTAAGATTAGCGTCCCTTTTTAAATGAAACCATTCGTCGGAAAGATGAAAATCTGACAATAATGACTGGATTTAAATTAGTTTTTCATTATTGGACCAATTATGATGTTGACCTGATGATGGTGCTGGAAATGGTGCTCCAAATCATATGATAACAAAAGTTAGTTTCCGAGATATTTCCCTGAAACCCATGATGGGACCCGTGTGTATCGCAGTCACTGAACGTGGAGGTCTCCATCGTAGAATATGCCTACTACCAACTATTCATATACTCTGTCATATTCATTGAATGTATTTTAAGTCTAATCTGTCCTTCTGTACACATTACATCTATTGCACCTGTCAGTCCTGGAGAGGGATCCTCCTCTGTTCTCTCTTGAAGGTTTCTTCCCTTTTTTCCCCATGAAGGGTTGTTTGGGAGTTTTTCCTGATCCGATGTGATGTTTTGGGACAGGGATGTCTATGTGTACAGATTGTAAAGCACTCTGAGACTAATTTGTAAATTGTGAAATTGGGCTATACAAATAAACTGAATTGAACTGTATGGGCAGAATAATTGTCTCTACAATGTTGTGGCACATTCCGATATTTTCCATTTCTCATTACTGTAATGTACTGAAAGTATTTTGACCATCACTAATACACTTTCAAAAACTTTTTCATCTACATTCCTGTGCGTTTCTTGAAAAAAGAAGATGAAAGACTCGAGAGACCAGAGATCAGATGTTAGCCTCCATGTGGAAGATGAAGTTTCTAAAGATGCTCCCCAGTTGCAAGACCTTGAGCTGGATAAGAAAGCTGAAAGCCGAGCGGTGGTATCTGCACACAAACAAAACTCCGTCTCTGCTGAGGTTGATCAATGACAAAAGCCGTGTGTGTCACCAGGACCACCGCCGTCCCCCCAGCGCTCAGCCCGAGACGAGGTTTCTAAAAGGAGGAAAACCTTCACATGCAACACGACAGGAGAACGCAGCTTCGACTTCCTCCCACACGCCGGAAAAGTGATGCATTTAAATGCGTTGCTTGTTACTCTTCATGGTCAAGTATCTACAGCTTATTCTTGTGTCGGCTTTAAAAAGAAATTGGTCATTTTATATGATTATATTTAATAAATAGCAATCATCGACAGATACAATGATAAAAAGATGCAACAAAAAACCTGTAATGTGGCAAATCATGGTCAGCATTTCTTTTACTGAGAACTCATTAGAATGCCCCTAATGATCACACTATACAACAAGGCTAGATATATTAACATTATTTAATGCATTAATAAACCTCACCTAATAGTTAATTTTCAGCAACTATGGTGGTTAGTAAGCATTTACTAATGATGGTCATGTCAACTAAGGTATTATTCATACATTATTTAATAATATTGAAATTAGTTAATAAAATGATGTGCATTAACTACCAATAAATACATATTATGCATGTTTTATAAGTATTGCAAAACTATCTTTTTTACCCTTATTGTAAAGTCAAAATGTGTGTCTGTTTTACTTAATCAATGCACAAGAGTGCTGACTAAAAATTACTTAATTATAATAAATCACTTTTATATATATTTTGTTGCCAATTAAAACAATCAAATAGCTATTGAACCTTTCTAAATGTAAACTAATTAATGGCAAGCATCTATATTCTAAAAATAAGTCAATGAGGAAGTGCCTTTAACCTGCATTCTCTCTAATGTCCAGCAGGAGGCTACTCTTGTGGTTGAATACAACTCTATTTATATAACGACTCTACTTCTCTCTTGATTTATTCCCTCAGTAAACATCGTAAACAGGAGTTTATGATCTCAATTTTTAGTTTCAAGTCTTCTTCAACACAACAAGATGTTCACTTGGTAATTCATGGTCAATTTAGAGTCAATTTAGAGACCATAAAGCAGGGTATACTTTAGGGCGGGATTGTGTTTTTACTTCATAAAAGTTAACTGTAAGATTTGGGTTGTCTAAAAAAAAGTATTATTCAGCTGCACTCACTTAGATCCACCCTCTTGGGCCACTTGTATTCCCCTCCCCCCAAAAAAAGTGTGCATTCTTATATTTTATAAAATGCCTGGTAATTAATTCAGCTGGTTCACTCTTCTATAATTAAAAGTGTGACTCCACTTCTGTAATGTGCTTTCCTAGCTGTGGTTCACGATGTGACACTTGATATTGCCGTGTCAAACCACTCTGTGGTGGAGCTCCCAGTTCTCTGCTTCCACACTGAAACCATTCCTTTACTCGCCGTCATTACACAACGTTACTACTGTAACGTTTAATATGATTAATCATCTCAAGAGCTGTGCATTTGGTCATCCTCCCATGTCGGCTTGGGTTCAATTAGACATCCGCATGTAACCAAAAAGATGTGACCGATGGTATCCATGTACCGGACCCAGAAACATGGCCGTATAGGCCGGAGCAGGAGCCAGCTGTTCACGTGTGAAAACTAAATTCAACACATGGAGTTATTGAAGTGGTTAGTAAGTACGTCACATAATGCGTAACAAACATAACCAAGAAGTTTTGTTTCAAGGCTATAGTCATATATGTTGTTTCAGGGTTGCTGGCAGACAACCTTTTATAAAACTGGCTTCCACTTTCAATCCGTAAGGCAGACACAGTCACCTCATTTAGGAGTAGACTTAAAGGGGACATTAGCCTTTAGTAAATTCCACTTTCTTAGTGCTTCTATATGTTAATTTGGGTATCTGGCATGTCTCCCAACACAAAAACGCTGGACAAAAACAACTCACGCGGCTTGTTGTGGTTCCTCTATGTCAGAAACGATATGCTTGAGTGCGTCAATTGGGATCACCACCAACGTCTACGTAGATTTTGGCATTGGAACGCCCCCCACCACCACTCCACCCCCCCCCCCCCCACAGTTTAAAGACGGTTCGGTGACTTGGCGCAATAAGTTAGGGTGACCACACGTCCTCTTTTTCCTGGACATGTTCTGTTTTTGAGACCTAAAAAATACGTCCGGCAGGGATTCCAAAAAACGTCCGGGATTTCGCTTCAGCAGATAATTGTGTTTCTCTGGGTTTTCACAAACTAGTATTTACCCCTTACACGTTTTGGAAATGGTATCTCTCTTACGTTCCACCTTCTTGCGTGAGCTCTGACGGTATAGAGAGCAGTCATTGGTCAACCGATCTCAGGGTTGCCATACGCGATAATTAGCCTCCGAATAATACAACCATTTTGAGCCTTTGGTATGATACTTCACCATTTCCAATCTGGCAACACGGAGCACCTCGCCCAATCAAAACAGGTCAATCCGACCGGGTAAAAAGGCTGTTTGAAATGATTCTTGTGGTACTTTGACTAAAATATGTTACAAACATTACATTAAGACCCCAAAGAACCATATCAACTTGTGAAAAAATAATGTCCCCTTTAAGACTTTCCTCTTTGATAGTGCTTATAGTTGGACCGAATTAAGTGTACCCTGGTCCAGCCCCTAGAGATGCTGCTATAGGCTTATAGGCTACTGGGGGACGCTTTAGGATACACTGAGCATCTATCTCCTCTTTTCTCTCTA
Source organism: Liparis tanakae (assembly GCA_036178185.1). NCBI lineage: Eukaryota > Metazoa > Chordata > Actinopteri > Perciformes > Liparidae > Liparis > Liparis tanakae. Next base: position 18,696,592 of record CM070095.1, on the reverse strand, counting down.
TTTATGGATGGATTTACATTTCTCCATCACACTTTATTAACTCTGCTTCCTCCCCAGAGTCCTTATGACTTCACTTATCATATAGGGTCCATTGGGCCTGGCTGTGTCTGATGCCTCCTGCCTGGTGAGCCGGCCTCCTGCCACGTTCCTGCTGATGCACCCCGTAATTTGTGATATTGGGCGATATAAAAAAAACCGAATTGAATCAAACCTCTTCTGTTGTTGTGCAGACGTGTCGTTATAAACTAAACCATGTCGGCTGCCAGTTTCTCAGTCTGCATCCCTTCACGCTGCAGTTGGCTGTAAAACCTCCATATTTATGAGAAATAGCCTTGTATCACTACCGTTCGTGATTGTGGTTTTTGAGAACTTATACCGCATATTTATCAGTCGTGTCCCCACAACAACAACAACAACGACTGACAGTCAACAAGCAGGAACACAGACAGAGATTAGGAGCAGAATAACTTCACAGTGGAAATGCACTGCTGGTAGGAACAGCCGGGCTACCAGTGACACGGCCCGACGCCTCGCAGCCCCACTTCCTGTTGACAACCGAGGTTTGCTTCAAAAAGACATCACACGCGTGCAATGAGGAGCACATTGACACGCCGTCCCTGACACGTCCAGAACTGAAGCTGGAGGGGAGCCGAGTTTGAAGCTCAGTGCCACCGACTGAGGCATTAGCGCTCGCTGCAGCCGGGGAAATGGCAAACTTAGAACTTAGAAAAGCCTCTCGGGGGTTGAAAGTCGGGACGAACACGCAGGCTGTGAGGCAGAGAAGTGACAGGAGGTGTGCGTGCACATCCCTGCCGGACGCACTTTACATCGTACGGCGTAGACAAATCACATGCAGATATCATTGAGCTTAAACCTGCGTGCAGTCTAATTAGCTGTGTGTATGTCGGGGTATGTGTGTGGGGTTCTGTGTGTGCGTGTGTGTGTGTGTGTGTGTGTGCGTGCATCAAGGAGCAGCAGTCTGTCAGGTTGACTAGAGCGTGTTGTAGTGATTTGTAACTCTTAAGTCTCGTCGCCTGCTTCGCCACTTTCAATTTACACCCTCCTCTTAACGAGCTAACCCCGAGCTCCCATGACACCCGCACACACACACACACACACTGGCACAGCTCACACCCACAGCTCTGTACTATGATTACCCTAGCATGCCATCCCCAGCCCTCAGAACGTCGCTTTCTGACAACCTTGTGGGCATGTGTGTGTGTGTGTGTGTGTGTGTGTGTGTGTGTGTGTTTGTGCATTAGGAGCGAAGATGAGAAAATGTTATGCTCTGGTTCCCCCCCCCCCTCTCTACACCTACGTTGCTCTGCCTTCTGGGGATACCAGCACAAAGGAAAACATTACTGCTGTGATTTCTGACACACATTTACTGGAAACTTTCTTACCAATTAAAAGGGAAGGGAGCTCATAGAGGGGCGTGGCGTGGCGTGGGGTGGCGTGGCGTGGCGTGGCGTGGCGCAGATGAAATCCAGCAGATAATGAGCGAAGGCCGGGGTGACACTGACGCTCTGTTTCTTCATGGAATGCCCCCCCCCCCAACCCCCAACCCCCCAGACCCCCTCCAAGTCTCTGTTCTTTTCTCGTTTTAACTCGTCGGATGCGTGAAGAGATCCTTGTCTGTGGTTCTCAGACATGAAGGAGCCTCAGAGGAAGGCCTTAAGGGGTGGGGGGGGGGTCAAAGGTCACAATGGACTTAAGACCTCCACGCCCCCATACAAGATATATCCACTCCTCCAAACGCACATAGGATTCAACATGTCCATGAAGACATTGGAATGTCCGGGTTCTATATATACATATATATATATTAAAAAATGTATATACAGTATATATATAAATGTATACATATACATATATATATATATATATATATATATATATATATATATATATATATATATATATATATGTGTCCACCTACAGTAACTCTGCAGCTAGTGGAGTTACACTCAGGTTATTTCAGTTTCTTCTTCTCCTATTATTGCGGATCACACTGAGGCTACAGTTGTGCCGCTGCTCTGTTCTTGCTCTCTCAGTCACTGTGATGGAAGCCGTCGTCGTGGTGAGCGGAGCGCTGGCAGCGGAGGTGGCTTTGCTGGATGTGCAGTGCTGTAAAAGGAGGGGACCACTCAAGCTCGCCTCTTTTGTCCTCGCTATACCAACAATCTCCTGCGGGCTGATCCCAGTTCTCACCACCTCCATGTGCTGCCGGGACACCTCGTTACATCTTTGAATTGTTGCCACGCGGGCTGCAGCGAGACTAACCTTCACAAAGAACGATTGTCCCTGAACACAGCAAAGAAGGTTGAGCAGGAATTAGATATACCCCCACAAAGAGGTACAATACGTAACGGGCAGAGCAATATTGTGTGTCTACTTTCAGAAGAGCCTGATGAATATGCAGAGTATGTGTTTGTTGGTTGGGCTCGTCAGTTGCCCCAATGATACACCGAGGAAAACAAAGAGGTTTGCTGGATGCTATAAGAGTAACTGAAACTAGGCACTTCACAGATGAAATCTGAAATCAGGCTCCGGATGCGCGTGAATTAAGTTTAACAACATTTAATGGCAAGAAGTGGAAACAAACAATCAAGGCTCCCGATCGTGGTTTTCGTGATGACCCCAGCTCCTCAGGTCCAGCCTGAAGCACGCGGGCCCCGACGAAAGTGATATTCCTCCCGTACAGAGTATTGGTCCCAAAATCAGCCAATCAGGTAATTTTCAAAGGTGAGTCCAGCCTTTAACACATTTCGCTTGGTTCAAAGTCCGACTAGAACAATGGAGAGGTCAAATATCATAAACCCCGGGTGAAAACGTCACTTACGGTCAAGTCGCTAGACAAGTATTTTCACAATAAAAGTCCTGTCTGTTATTGTCTGCATTCACGTCAATTTCAACATTTGAAATACTAAACATACAGTCACTCTCATGCAACATACATTAATTCACATTTGCAAAAAGTAGACATTACCCCTATGCTTCATAATACACTGATAACAATATCAATATTCTCCCATCATAATATTTTTCTATATGTAATAATTTAAAGCATAAGACTTCCTCTGCACATGTGCAATATCAAAATAAACTATTACAACCTAACAATGCAATGAGAGGATAGATTGCCATCTAAGGCGAGCAATATACTTTCATGTATGCCACACTGCTTTGCCAGATATATATATATATATATATAGGGTGACCAGACGTCCGGTTTTCCCCAGACATGTCCTCTTTTTGAGACCAAAAAAAAGCGTCCGGCAGGGTTTCCAAAAACGTCCGGGATTTTGCTTCGTCGGATATTTCCGTTTCTCTGGGTCTTTCACAAGTTTTTACCCCTTACAAGTTTTGTAAATGGTATCTCCCTTACGTTCCACCTGAACAGTAATTGGTCGACTGATCTCAGTGTTGCCAGATAAACAAAATCCCCCTTTTAGGCATGTATATCACAAAACAGCCCCCCCCCCCCTGGTCACCCTAATATATATATATATATATATATATATATATATATATATATATATATATATATATATATATATATATATATAATTTTGCCCAGATCCATAGTCAGCCACAGTTAAAATAGACATGAATATGAGGACAATAACCAAACTCATTGAACCACAAGACGAGAGAACATCTTGTGGAATGACTTCAATATTGAATATATTGACACATATTGTGTTCCTAATTTTAGATGTCGCACTCGGCGGGATTACTTTCAAAGACGTGTTCTTTCTGCATAGTCACGAGCAATTCCATGAAGACACAGAGCTCATTCTGCCTCGTCTCCCAGTGATTGATATTCATGTGTGAAGGAACAATGTCTCCACTGTGTCGCCGTCTGCCTCTCTCTCATTACCAGCCATATTAACTTAAATGTCACCTTTGACCCCTGGATCCTGAGAGGAAGTGGAAATAAATTAAAACACTGTGCTTTCAATCAGCACAGGAAGCCCCTCCCCCTCCAACTCTATAATCACTTTATATTTCATTACCTTTAATTAATCTTTCTCTATAAATGTGAACCACCAAGTCACATGACAGGCCATCAGGGAGAAGATTCAATACATGGGTGGTTTTGATATGCCTAGCTGCTTTCATATTAATTTCTAACATGTAACATGTGCTCTTATTTATTAATAATCAATAAGACTTTGGCAGCAGTGTAGGTGGAGTGACTTTCCCCAAAAAAACAGTTTCCTTTTAGTCTTCTCTCCTCTGTAGTCCAACGTTCTGTGTGTCTTTAACAGTCTTTACATGTTTAACTGTTGCTTTATCATATATAAACCTGAACTAAATTCATAATGGCTGTATGTTGTTAGAAATGACTGAAAAGGGCTATCAACAAAACTGTTCTTACTCCTAGCTCGTCAAATAATCATAATAATGAATCTGTGACACTGAAGGCACACCTCTAAGGTGAGTGTTGGGGACATCATGTTACTTTGGTTCTCCAGAAAGAATGTCCTGTGTTTGTTTGATCTATATGGATTATATTGTTCTGAATAATACACTAGGATCGTTGGAAAATTGGCCCCTAGTAAACATAGGTGCCAGAAAACATAGGGCAACATAGGACCCTGGTAACATAGGATCTATGAAACATTGGACACTGGTAACATAGAGCTTTGGAAACATAGAGCCCTGGTAACATAGAGCTTTTTAAATGTAGGTCCCTGTGAGATAGGTCCTTGGAAACATAGATCCCTGTAATATAGGACCTTGGAACATAGGACCCCGGTAGCATAGAAACCTGGTAACATAAGACCTTGGAACATAGGACCCTGGTTGCATATGAACCTGTTAACATAGGAACCTGGTAACATAGGATCCTGGTAACATAGGACCTTGGAACATAGAACTCTGTATTGTAGAAGCTTGGAACATACAACCCTGGTAACATAGGATCTTGGAACATAGGACCCTGGTAACATAGGACGTTGAAATATAGGACGCTGGTAACATAGGACCCTGGTAATATATGACCCTGGTAACATAGGACCCTGGTAACATAGGACCTTGGTACATATGACCCTGGTAACATAGGACCCTGGTAACATAGGACGTTGTAATATAGGACGCTGGTAACATAGGACCCTGGTAACGTAGGACCCTGGTAACATAGGACGTTGAAATATAGGACGCTGGTAACATAGGACCCTGGTAACATAGGACCCTGGTAACATAGGACGTTGTAATATAGGACGCTGGTAACATAGGACCCTGGTAACATAGGACCCTGGTAACATAGGACGTTGAAATATAGGACGCTGGTAACATAGGACCCTGGTAACATAGGACCCTGGTAACATAGGACCTCGGAACATGTTAACATAGGACGTTGAAACATAGGACCCTGGTAACATAGGACCTTGGAACATAGGACCCTGGTAACATAGGACTTTGTAACATAGGACCCTAGTGGCCACCTTTAAAATGTGCCTTGGCCATTCTGTCTGAACACACAATTCAAGGCTGTGGCCTCACAAGCATTTGAGTGGGGCTGAACTCTGTTCACTGACACAGCGGCGCTTTAAGCTAAATGCTAACACCAGCCTGCTATTCAGACACATTTAATAAGAGCCGGCTATGGATTTAACGTCATTTAGCTAGTATGACCTGCGGCTGCAAGGCTTGGCATTTTACGCGGCGAATGACATTTTGTACACGGCTGCTCTTACTGCTAGGAAAAAAAGAGACAACAGACATCTGAGGTGAGCCAATCTGTGTATTTTCAGAGACGCTGCTCCAAACTTTACGTTAACAGACTCGTATTTTCAAATTGGCTGACATGGACGGGAGCAGAAGTGCAGGCCGAGGTGGGGAGAAACACCGGGATCAAATTCTGATCTGCTCTATTTCTATTCTCATCAGCCCAGACACAGATCCATCTCTGGATACTACCTTTTGTCCTCTGTAAACCTAAAGTTAACTATTTTCTTTTTCTGTAGCTGCCGCTCTCAGTTATTCATGAGACATCCCCGCTGTTGCCGAAAGGCATTGTGAAAAGGGTTAATGCCTAAATGTGTGTATATCACAACAGATTTGTGTCCGACCACCAAACCAAACAACAGGGAAACTTCCTTCTATTCTTGTTTAGTCGCGCAATCGGTTCAGAAGAATTGCACATTTAAAATGTTTAAAATGTCAGGCTTGAGTCATGAAAAAGTGCTGCACTTTGAATGGGTGTATTGTGTGAGAACAAATGGACATAACCTACTCCAAGAAGAGGAACTCCTCCGAAACATCCCCGTTGACATGTTTGGAAGTGCCCGGGGCAACACAGGCTGCTGCTATGTGCATTTCATTAACTAGAAGAAGAAAGAAACTTTTAAATCCTGTTAGGACTGCATGTGGGTAGCAGAGGGTTTGTTAATGAGAGCGAGGGATGTCATTGGAGTTCCTGCTTGTCTGTGTGTGTGTGTGTGTGTGTGTGTGTGTGTGTGTGTGTGTGTTCCTCAATATGAGTGTGTGTGTGGGTGTGTGTGTGTGGATGATGTCCAGCTAAACAAGGGGGGTTCTCATAAGTCATCATTAGAGCCGGCTCACACTGAGTGACCAGTGTGAGGTGGCTGCTGCTGCAAGACCTTTTTTCTACTTAGATGTCTTCCACAATGGCCATATTTTATTATGAATGTCCTTTATGTGCATTTTTAGACATTTTAAAAGGTGAAGAATGGTCTGCTCTCGTGTAAATGCTGAGACTGATTGTTATTTCTCTACTCCTGATGTGTTCACTCAACTCAGCATTTCCAAAACAATCCCAATGGATTTGATTGTTGGTATTGGATTAAATTCTGATCTGATACTTGGGTATTTCAAAGCAGGGTTCTATTAAGCCTGCATATTGAGATTCTGATTTTGATTTTTGGAGGAAATGCTGCATTTGGTTATTTCAAAGCTGGATCTGGATTAAATTGATGCCAACATTCTGGATCATGTTGTTTCCACCTGAGAGGTGAATTTAAAGTAGGTTGACAAATAGCCTAGGATTATTCTGTACAAAATAGTGTGACCCAAGATGTTCATTTACATTTAAAACAAATTCATAATCATAATGTGAAAGTGTTGTAGTTATGTTGAGCTAGTTTTAGTATATATTCATAATTGTGAATCACTGCAAAAATAAGCTTAGGCCACACGTGTTACTGAGTACTGAAATTAAAGAATACGAAATGCTGGCACCATATGTCCATGGTCCTGAGTTACATTGATAGGTTGTGTTACCATGGTAGGTCCTGAGTTATCATGATAGGTCATGAGTTATCATGATAGGTCCTGAGTTATCATGATAGGTCCTGAGTTATCATGAAAGGTCCTGAGTTATCATGTCATGTCATAAGTTAACATGACAGGTCATGAGTTATCATGATAGATCCTGAGTTATCATGATAGGTCCTGAGTTATCATGATAGGTCCTGAGTTACCATGGTAGGTCCTGAGTTATCATGATAGATCCTGAGTTATCATGATATGTCCTGAATTATCATGATAGGTCCTGAGTTACCATGGTAGGTCCTGAGTTATCATGATAGATCCTGAGTTATCATGATATGTCCTGAGTTATCATGATAGGTCCTGAGTTATCATGAAAGGTCCTGAGTTATCATGTCATGTCATAAGTTAACATGACAGGTCATGAGTTATCATGATAGGTCCTGAGTTACCATGATAGGTTATGGGTTAACATGATAGATCCTGAGTTACCATGACATGTCTTTAGTTAACATGACAGGTCATGAGTTACCGTGATAGATCCTGAGTTACCATGATAGATCCTGAGTTACCATAATAGGTCCTGAGTTACCATAATATGTCCTGAGTTATCATGTCATGTCAGAAGACATACTGCTTTAGAACTGGTTGTGGGAACAATAAACATATGAGTCCATACATTCTTGGCTTTGGAGCGCCAAGTGAAATAGCTTCTCGATACAAAACCTTGAACACTTTTCTTCGTATTGTCTGTTGACAAAAGGGTCATCAAATATGCTACTTAATTGCTAATATAATTCCCCACAAAAAAAGTAGAAAACAAGAATCGTTATACGATACAATATTGCTGAAGTTTATTACTTGTCCTGAATAATTTATTCAGCTGACTTTGTAAGACTGAGAGGAAAATATGTATTCCAAAACTGAAGGGGTATGGCGATGTTGAGAAGCAATAAATAATAATCACACACATATTTTGCACATCTAAAGAGAAAAGAGAAAGAAAAGAGAGATATCAGTTTATGGGTATAAGTGTGACTTTAACTTGGCTCCTCAGTTAATCTCCAAATGAATGTTCTCAGAAGGATGACCATCGAAGCAGATTACGGTCACTCATAAATTATTAGTGGGCTGTGAACAGTTTGATTAATACAAATGTGCAATCATCAAAGCAGAAACATTAGCCTATAATCAACTGTATGATGTAGATGGATAATGACTCACTAGACTTAGAGAAGCGTATTTTTCACCACTTCACATAACATACTGTATTATGCTGATAAATTACAGTTAGCTGCCACTCTGGTTAACCGACGACATAACCTGTTAATTTACACGTGAAAGAAGAATATTTAACTGTGTGTTAGAGTTATTGTGAAATAGTGTTGGAAATCCACAGTTAATTTGCATAAATTCATGAGCAGAGCAGCTTCAAAGTACTTTGTATTCATTCATTAAGGAAAATGCACTTTGTACAGCTGTGCATAACGTTTTATTTTTTCCCTTCTTACCTTTCACAATAAAAGCCCCAGCCATATAAAACTAACCACTGCTTACCAGGGAGATTTTAAATTCACTAAGAGCATTTCAGTAAGAAGTAACTCAATAAAATGCCCTACAATATTCATCACACAAATGCATGCAGATATGTATTATGGATGGTCCACCAGCCGACGCTGGTCGGATACAATTTAATGGCATGTGTTAAGTTTTAATAGTTTATTTTGATTTCACACATCTACTGAGGAAGTATTTTGCTTTAATTTAATACCTATAGAAATATATTATAATAGGAAATATTAGGGAGAATATTATTATTATGAATGTATTATGAAGCATAGGGGTACTGTTTACTCTATGTCAATAGCAAGAGGTACTGTTTATATGAATGTGCATGGAATGAATGTTAGTTAGTATTCAAGAATTGTCGGAGCCGGTTGAAGCCCGTGAATTGATTTTAATGCAGAGAATAACAGATGGGACTTTTATTGTGAAAATATTTGTTGAGTAACTTGACCGGAATTGACGTTTTGACCCGGGGGTCGTGACATTTGACCCCTCCATTTTGATAGCAGACTTTTATCCAACTAGAAGGAAGGTTTTAAAGACTAATCTAATCTTTAAAGAGTAGGTGATTGGCTAGGTTTGCGACTAACATTCGTTGTACTCGGGGAAATCGCTCTTTCGTCTTAAACCGGATTAGACAGCTACACCTGCTTGCTTAAGCCCCTACCTGTAGAACCCAGATCCACACGAAATACACGATTGTGAACTTCGATTGTTTGTTTGAACTTGTCATTAAATATTGTTAAACGTATTTCACTTGCATCCGGAGCCTGATTTCCATTATCTACAAATTGCCCAGTTTTCTGAACTCTTATACATGACAGCAACATCATTAATAGCTTAGGTTAAAGGACTCAAGTAGTGTTTGAAAGTGTTTTATTTTTAATTTTGCGAATATGATTGAAGGATTTCAGACGGTCAGGTTTTTAAAACAATAACTTTCTCTCTCATTCCATAAAAACATCAACACTGTCATAGAGGTTAAGTGTAAATTTATGCAAGCACTATTGGCTAATGTAGAGCAGTGGTTCTCAATTTGTTTCTATCACGCCTAACTTTGGAGGAAGAGCATGTTCATGCCCCACTGCCCCAGCAAAATGGCCTTAACTGATTTTTTATTAAGAATACATGTTGTGACTCCTCCATCGGTGCTTTTTCAAATATTAGATTAACCCTTGTATGGTATTCACTTTTTTGTTACTCAGAAGGTGTTGTGGGTCTGTTGAACCCGCTGTATTCTTGGGCTTTTAATTCAACACAATCAAACACTTTGATGTTAAAATACTGAACAGATGTTTTCTTCATCCCAATTACGAGCAATATAAACAGCAAATATGGTTAATATTTTCCCTTTAATTTTGTTATAACACATTATGAATTCATGAATTCAACAAATATGAAAGTGCTAGTGGTTTTCTTTGTAGTTGTTGATCAAATCAAGAAAACTAATTTCAAACAAGATATGAATGGACAATATTCCACACATTTACAAATGAAGCAAGGTGGTTCATAACAATTGACTTTTATTCATTTGAATTTGTATTGAATTTCATTCACTCTGGGTTCAATGCCATCCAGATGACAAAGGCGTTGTACACCGAGATGTCCAGCATGTCAAAGAAAAATCACCAGTGGCCAGCGTAGGGTCCTCCTCTTGCAACTGTAGGCAGACACCAGCTCGTCCAAGTTGTCTACTCCTCCTTTTGAGGCATTGTAGTCATAATTATCTCTGGTTTATGATGCTCCAGGCCACAGATTCTCCCATCCCAGTGTAGTGTACTCATTAGTACCACATTTTTGGTTTTCTTTGGCACATATGATACCAGGGATGTGTCAGCCGTGTAGACAAACTTAGACGAGTTGACATGCCTGTTCTTTGTAGGCAGAAATTGAGGTGGGACTTCAGACCTGTTTTTTCTCATCGTTCCAACCATGGTCAGTTTCCTCTTTAGGAGCTCCTGTCCCAGCTTGTACGATGTAAAAGAAATGGTCACATGTGATGTTATGTCCACTGACACACATACTTAGCTTACATACTTAGATTAGCATACTTAGCTTACAGCAGGCCCACAAACACACACACACACACACACACACACACACACACTTACAGCAGGCCCACTCACATACACACGCATGCAAACACACACGCACACGCGGGCACACACACACACACCCCACACACACACACACACAGTGTCTGTCCTCCTTATGTCTGGGTGGCCTAGACATGAGGAGGACAGACTGAAGGTACACAGGACCAACAATTTCCACACTTTTATTAGCCCGGGTCCAGTGGACCCGAACACCCTGTATGTAATACAAATGTGTAGGGGGGGTACGGTGGGCTGTCGATGAAAATGTTATCTGATATATGTTCTTCACAGAAAATGAGCCAAGGCCAATAAGTCTGAGTTAAAAAAAATAATGAATGATATTATTTTTGTTTTGATGAAAAATGAAAACGGGTCCCACAGACCCGAATACCATACAAGGGTTAAAGAAAAGTGCAATGACTTTGAAGTAAACCAAATGTGCAATTATGTTGGTAGAACAATAAAAATACAGTTATATATGTACAAAAAAGCACACTGGCTCATACATAGCTTATTATGGATGCAATTAATTTGTTTTGCACTGGATATATTTTCAAGATAATTAAGTGCATCCTGCGAAAAATGAAACAAAACAAGTTCAAATATGTGTCAATAAAGATTTTTACACTGCATACATTTTCAAAACATTTGCAACGAGTGCAAAACTAATTTAGAGCAGATAGGCTCAACACTAAACACATCTTTTTAAAACGGGTTTGATACGGGCACTTTCAATTCATGCTCAATGTTGAGCTCTTGTTTTGAAGGTCAACAGCAGAAAAAGACGATCTCAATAATATGCTCAATGTTTAGCTTTTGCTTTGAAGGGCAACAGCAAAAAAGCCAATCTCATGGACATTGTTTTTTGGCAAAATGCCAAGAATCAGCGAGTCGCCAAGCATCTTGGCCGTTACACAAGCGGAAACAAGTACACGGTACAGGCATTTCAACATGTATTTAATTATGACCGTGTACTTTGAACTTATCATAATATGTAAAGTTCTCAATAAAGTTACCTGTAGTACCACTTGCCCCACTAGAGCGGCGCACCTCACAGTGTGAGAACCACTGATGTGGAGGGTTAAAAGGGGGAGAGATGTGAGGCACTGATGCGGCGCGATATGAAAGTGACGGGTGCCCGCCGGAAGTCAGTTACTGTATTCTATCAACACGGTCTGCTACCACACACTCGTCATGGGAGGACAGAAGCCTCCGGGCTGTGTTGTGTTTTCATCCTCTGTGTGATGGCTTAAATTCACTCATCATGTTCTTCAGTGTCAAAGTAATCCAGTTATTCCACTGAAAACGGGAAGTGCCAGTAGCTAATTCTGTATATTTGTAATAGTGCCAATTTTACAGAATACATAAAAACTACAGGCTTTAAAATACCGGGTTAGCCAAATAACTGCATAATGACGTAACAAAAATTTCAGTTTACGTCCCCCAACATTATAGGAAGTGCAACACTAAAAGTCTTTGTGAACGTATTATTATCGTAATCACCCGAAGAGAAGAAAGAACGAGAACAACAACGATTGACGGAATCCATTCAAACTAACACGTCCCAAACATAACTATCAGAACGTCGTAATAACTGAATGTCCTGTGTTAGTTAGACCCGCCCCTTTCCCCCCCACCCTGTGTCATCACAGCGTTTCATTTTGACACGTTCTAATTAACGGAAAGCCTATTTGAACCTTTCATTGAAAGAACTGCTGTAACCGCCGCAGATTCACACTGCTTCCGCTATGATTATCCTTGATGAGAAATGTTGACAGACGGGTATTTGGAAGTGTTTGTGACAATTTCTTTCGTGAACATTCAAATCACCCTTTTCCACAAATCACTATACCGCTACTTACGGTTATCATTATTTATCCGTGAATCATCAGTTTGACAATGTTTATTGTCATTTTTGATTGCACCCTCCTCTCTGGTCCCTCTGAAGCTTCCTGCCCACCCCCATGTAGCCAGGACCTTCATTATCCTGGGGCCTACGTGGGTGAAGCCTCTGTGGATGGTGTTCAAGTGGCGTGATTATTTTGGGCCTCTGCGGTCGCACAACGAGGAGTCGTTCCTGGACCGAGGTGTGGGCACTCGCTCTCCTGTGGTTCTGGAAGTTGCCCTATCCTGGACCTCCTGCTGCTCCAGTGTTCTCCTCATCCCTGCTACTTCCCAGGGTGCCCTCCTCTGCGAGGGGCTTCGGCCCCCTGACTTTTGTCCGCCAATGCCTTGAGGGAAATTCCTGCAAGTCTTTCGCCTCATCCACTCACTCGTGTGTTTTTCTTGTCGCTGAAAATACTCACAACAGAGAACTCATGGATTACCGCTTAAAGTGTGAAATACCTTCTCAGGAGTTACCAAGTGTGCAGAAGGAAAATCAATCGGCTTGTATTGACAACTTTAAATGAATGTCAGGTCTTGAATCCCCCTTAACAAGCTTTATTGACGACCCTTTATCACACACAATGTAAATGCGGCAATGCATCAGAGCGGCTCTGATATTTAGATTATCACCTGAGATCAATGGCGGCAGGTGGAGTCAGCTCTGTTTCCGGTGGAAATGATCCGCTTCATAAAGCAGACGGGAGGAGACGAACGATTGCGTTACTACGGCAGCTGCGGCGGTGCACAAATCATCTTTTGTGCCCGAGATTAGCAGCTGTGTCTGTTTCGCCCAGTCCTCTCGAAATGAAGCTTATTAAAAACAGGATTTCGATCTCATTTTCACGAGAGCCATTCGGCGGTAATTGCATTAACGGGGGGGAGGTCCCCGTTTGCGACGAATCAAGCGCTTCTAACACGTCGACGGATGACAAAGGTAGTGCTACAGTACGTGACGAGGAGCTTCGACAGGAGGCGACGCGGTGAGACGGAAATCAAGGAAAATCCTACCAGGGGTGAGGGAGACCAAATCAACTCACACCAATATGTTGTGTTTCACATTCTGTGCTTGTATTGGACTTTAACCATCAGAAACACGACGATGGCGCCGAGTTGCACCACAGAGTAACACTTGTAGACGTTCGCATGGCGACGGGCCATTGCCCCACCTAAGAGCACTGTGCATGCAAATGACGTTGTTATGATTCTGAAAGTTAAGTATCTGCTATGATGTATTACGTGGTGAGCATGTCAGTATTAAGAGTCTTGCTGCTTCAGGCTGCAAATAACATCAATAACAGGCAGTAATCAGCCAGCCGCTCTAGTTGTTACACTGGATCCGGTTTTCTCTTTCACACTCAAAGGAAACAGATCTTCAAGGAAACTTGTCGTCATGTAGAAATAGTGGACATTCAAGAGCAACTGGATGATGAGGGAACGATGGTCTGCTGAGGCTGAGAAGCTTCCACATTACCTAAAAAACACATCCTGTTTACTCTTCATCATGGCTGACGTCATGACACCAACATTTCAAAACAAAGTTAAAAAATAATAATGCAACAGGTCATGTTTCAGGGAATTTAGGATGAGAAATGTTGCTCATGGTCTGGATTTCTTGCCACACGCCTTATACAATATACAGTGTGACTTGATTAAAGTTTCAATAGGATTTCTGTTTTATTCATCTATGGCGGCAGAAAGCGGAACATACTCTTTGAAAAAAGCATGGCGATGCCAGAGGATATTTCCCGAAGTAAACTCTTTCAAAAAGATAATGAAAGTTGGCTTGACGGTGGAGCCAATCCCAACTGTAATGGAAATGGTCCTCTCAGCACTCCTGCTTCTGTAGATACAGTAGATTTTTACAACAGATCATTTGAGTTATTCTTGGATCGCCTCAAAGTGAAGCGAAATCAAAGAATAAAAGTCAACTAATATCAGCTGAAAGTTTCATTTACCAGGTGGAACTTGGGATTTGCCAGGCTTCATCATTTATCTAATTGACCACTCTCAACCTCTACTTTCCAATTACTGAGCTGAAGTAGCTCATCAAATAAAAGCTCAAATCCTTTAAAATTACAAAGCTATTACGAGTGTGGTTGTCGGTGGTGGGCAGGTATAAGACAGTTTACATGCTCGTAATTGGCAAATTATTGCATGAGAGGAGAAGAGCGAGATAAGAAGAGTCGTCCCCTCCCTCGAAGGACCAGCAACTCATTATTCTTGCTCGTTGAGGTGGAGAAACACTCCTTCTCGGGAATACCCTCACACACACACACACACACACACACACACACACACACACACACACACACACACAAAGTCATGCACACACATCATGTAGTGTTCCAGTGGGACATTCAAAGTTGATTGTTGTGCGAGAGAAGGTTTAAAAAAAATAAGGAAACTAATGCGCTAATGAAATACCTCTCCTGGGGAAGACGCAGACAAATAGATGGGACACTCATTGCCGAGGGCTCACCAAGGTCTCTGCCGAAGAAGGTCTTTTGTTTCTCAAAACTCGGATGTTTGAACCACAATGTTTAATTTTAAAGGACAATTCTGGTTCATTTCACAATGTAAGTCTCATTTTTGTAGTTTTGGTTAGAAATGATAAACTAAGTAAGAATGGTTGGTTTTGGTGACTGTTTCGAAATAAGTCACAATTCTGTAGAAAAACAAATCCTATCCTATTAAAGATGAGTTGAGACGAAGAATGCATTTTTAATTATTCTAAATCACTTGCCTATTCTTAATGTGTATCTATCTAACAGCATGTACTTTTCAGTTAATTTAGGCCTTTAGTGAAGCTAGATTGTACAATTTGTGCTGAGGGTGGCAGAAAATAAAGGTCATGGGGTAATTAAAATCTAAAGATTTCATCACCTTTGGTGCGTGAATGTGCTCACAAAATGTCATGGTAATCGACTTATTAGATTATGATATATGTTATGTGCAAAGCTGACATTTTGTCCTGTGGGTGGCACTGGAAGACGCCCCATGGAGTGCACCAACGTACAAAGGGTCTATCTTCTGGAGGGCAGGAGAGGAGAATCCATTGTGCTCGACAGCAGCAATTCTTTTTTAATTGAATGATCGAGTTATTTTTCTTGATGAAAGGAAAAGGGGTTGATCCAAAACATCATCCTGTGGGAATATATTACATTTCATGAAAGTCTGTTCAGGTTGAGAGATCTAGTTCTAGAACAGTGGGCCTCATGCAGGAATAGTTATTAACTAGTTAGTTATTAACTAGTTATTACAAGTTAAGATGGAGAATTTGACCCAATCACCAATTTTGAATAACATGTAGTTTGTGACTACAAATGCCAATATACAACTTGTAGAGTATAATATACTCCACAAAACTCACTCCACTGTACAAACGAATGTTTAAAAAAAGATTCATGTCAGACGTCTGTTCACATTGCACTCAAAATATCTGGGGTATCTATGTTGACGCCCCTCCCTGTGCTTACTATAGGAGACGCTTCAACAATCAATCAGAGCTAAACTAACAGCCTGATTATCGGCAAGAAAAATGTGATTTACATTATTTATTAAATAGGATTCACCCTCTTTCTCCTTTTATTGCATTACCAGTGTTTTGATATATATATATTTTTTTCACATGATCTCATATTATTTAGTGTCAATGTAATGACGTGTTTATTTTCATTATTTCAGTTATCTATATGTAATCATATGTGCTTCTACATGGACATCAAAGTGGAATAAGTAAACTTTGGGTTCAACTTAGTCTGACCATACTCTAAATACCTAAAAAATAAAAACAGATGAATCAAAGATATTTTGTCTTTACCTTTTCTTTCAAAAAACAAATAATACTACTTTACATTAATGCCAGCACTGTCCCTGACTTTATTCATATGTCTGCAGTGTTCCACATACATGTTTATGTTCACATAGCTCACACACACACACACACACACACACACACACACACACCACTCTGTTATCCCATACACTTAAGTCCTACAAGGACCTACATGATGTAAGCTGGCCTGTATTCACTCTTCTTCTCATTCTAGTTCTGTTCTTGTAATATTCGCTATTGATGCTATTTCACCCCACCATCATATCAATATATCAAGCTGCAAAACGACTTATAACGAGTTATTGAAGGTTAATGTGTCTCTGTATATAATAAGATCAGTGAGTAGTGCAACCAGACTAAATGGCTATCGTACTTCTCGTATATGCCTTTGTGCGTCAGCCTCTTGGAGGAAGGCAGATCTTTGCCACGTATTATTTCGTCTAGCTTTGTGATGGAGACTTCCCCTTGACCCCCTTCCATTGCATTCATCAATGGCCTTGCTGAGAGAGATGTTTTTCATATGGAACAATATTTTTCTTTATGTAATGAATCGTGCGACCCCCCATGTGACACGGCACTTCTTATTTGTCCACAGTACTTCTCCTCAATAGTTACTTTCACTCTATGAATAAATAAATTAATGACTAAAACATCTCATGTTTGTATTCTTTGGTTCCATGTTCTATGTGTGCCATTAGTTGTCTGATTGTCATTAAAGGCCTTACACAATATAAAGCCTTGCAGTGTCTTAGACCACCCAACAGTGAATATAACTAGAGCAGAAACAAGCCAACACGGGTTGGTGTAGCAACTGATGTTCAGACATCAGGGCTGTTCAGAGAACACAGCTGTTTAAGGTGCAAGCTGATTGCTTTGCCCACAGAAGTGCTGCATGCAGCATTGTCAAGAACCACTTATCACCAGTCCACTCCAGGGAAGGGAAGAAATAGTAAAGACTGTAATATCAGTACATCCAGCGTCCACCAGCAAAAGTGAACTGCGCTCAATAAGCTGGTGCAAACATGGTGGACTCGGTCCGTTGAGCCCTGAAGCTCCGCCTCTCCTGCTACCCGTATAGCGGTGCGTGCTTGTTTATTAAACTTCATCAATACTGAATGTGCTGCATGTTTAGATTGCTCCAAATTCGACAGAGCCCGCCCCCTTGGGTGCCAATACCACGGCTAAGTTGGTTGGAGATCAGAAGTCCTTGAGATATGCAGAGGACAAAAACCCATCCAGATGCAGAGAGATTTTTTTGGGGTTTATACTTAGATATTCATCAGTTCAATCCATAATGAAAATAATCCTGAGTTGCATTAAAGTGTCAAGAGGAGCACAGCTGTCACACTTGCATGACTAAAATGACTCGTGCTTCATTTGCACAGCTTGTGCAGGCAGCCTGTTTCTGAGCAGATCTGAGGGAATGAAGCACTCTGTGCTACATTTAAATAACATGAGGTGTGTGTGTGTGTGTGTGTGTGTGTGTGTGTGTGTGTGTGTGTGTGTGTGATTTACCTTATCGAGGTTGCATCATTTGCATGCAAAGATAAACAGAAGTGGGATAGAATGAACTTCTCTGCACAGCAGCGACGAGGACACAGAGCTGCATGACGACAATCAAACTTTCCTCTGCGTTGGTCCACAAGCGAGTCGTCCAAAGCGTGTGTGTGTGTTTCTACTCATTCTCTTTTTAGAAAAATACATGTAATATCTAGTTTTATTTAAAAAAAACAAATAGGCTATTTTAAAAAGAAATATGTTGGATAGCATTTTAAAATGTCTTTGTGTGGGAGGGGAATCAGGGGAATTCAAACTCTGGGAGAACAGCAGGAGAGAGGGCGGAAAAGTTTATATTGTTATCATTTATGTTGTTGAGAATATAGGATTCACGTTGTTAAAAAATAGATAATCTGCGTCTTTTCTCTGCCAGATTCGCGAGTGGCACACCCAGAAAATAGATCCAATGAAGAGCAGAAGCCGTCTGCGGAGCTCCTCGTCCACGTCTATAGTCTGAGCCGGCCGCGAGGCCCACATTCCTTCTAGATGTTTACGATGAGTGAAGCCTTTTTTTCGCCCGCTGGCTATTTGACTCGACCGACCGTGATGGAGGCCTCGGGTTATTTCATCCGCAAACCTCAGCCTTCCAGCTCAGGGCCTGAGAGGGAACCTTCTCCACGCTTGAAGATATTCAGCCCGTCTAGAACCGACCCATGGGGTGCTCTCTTGCCCCTTCCCATTACTCAACTATTAATGATGCACATATTTTATCGTTTGCTCGTGTCCGCCGTGTTGTTTTTTTTACTTCAACGTACGCCTAATGCTGAAATATAATTATGTTTGTTTCTCTTCTTTTGATGATGCCATCTCGAGACAGATCTTGAACCCCCAACCGCCGCCTGCCCTGAGGGTCTCTCCTCCTCTCTTCCTCTTATCTCTCTCAGTCTGTCTTTCTGCCAGTCTCTGATCTGCTCTCTATTTTCTCAACAACACAGGGTGAAGAATAATTGCGTGGTGACAGCGTGGGGAAGGCTATTCAAAAAATGCAATCTGCCACAGGTTAAAGATTACCTCCTTAAAACTGTCACTAGTAATACAAATCTGCCAGAAAACATCAGGGTTACTTTACTTAAAAAAAGAAAAAAACAATCAAATATACACTTAAAGAAGCGGTCTGGCTGTAGTTCCAGCACTGTTATCATCTTCATACACTTCTATTATCACTTTAAAGTCCTGTCCAGCTTTCCATTGCTCCCCCAAATGCCTTTTTACCCGCCAATAACTCAGGCGACCATCCAACTTCAAACAAGTATAATGACGGTGTGATGTGATTTATGGTAATTCAGTCACCGGCGGAAAATGAACTCCCAATACAAGTAGAGGATTTTAAATCCATCCTCGTCGCGTAACATTGAGACCTCTCCTTGTGTGCCACTGCAGATCATGGCCTGGGAGAGAGAAAAAACACAAAGAAATGACAAACAGGGAGCCGGTTGTGATTGAAGACATTATATACGCTGCCTTCAAAGCCCCGAGAATCCTTTGACTGAAAAACAGGGAGCAGAACATGAGGGTTGCTGGTCTGCCGCCGCCTCTTATCGGAGGAGATCAGAGACAACCTCCTTCCGTGCTCCGCCAGGAGAACTCCATTCTCTACACTTAACCCTCCTGTTACCGTCAAATGTACTAACATCATTTGACATTTACCCTTGGGGTCAATTTGAGCCAAGCAAATTAAAACCTCCAGAAAATTATTAGAATGTATATTGTTTCCCAAGTTTAAGTGTGAGGTACTTTATGTTTGTTTGTTGACTACCTAAATAGCCCTTTAAATAAATAAAAAAGTTGATATTTCTTATATGTTTTAAACAGTGAAAAACAGCCTGGGGTCAATCAAGTTGGGTTCAGGTCATTGAAAACACATCATCATGTGAATTTTATGTTTTCCCAGTCCTAATAAATTAGGAAAAAGTTGTGAAATATGAAGCAAAAAAGAAGGATGTCAATATTTTTTAGAGACGTTAAATATTGAATGACGTCAAATTGACCCCAAAGGTCACAGGAGGGTAAAAGGTGCACGACGTGGCGCTCGGATTGCATTAAATCTATAGTTAATGCACAGAGTACAGGTACACAGGCAATGAAATGTATTCTCTGTATTTATTCTCCATTATTAAGGAGAAGTGAGCTGCACCTGGGGGTTCAGTGCCTTGCTCATGGACACTTTGCTAGCAACTAATTGGGAGAACGGGGATCGAACCAAGAACCTTCGGTTTGCAGGACGACACCCTTACCCCTGAGCTACAGCCGCCTCACACAACAGCATCAATGCAACAATATGGTGGAGTAATGTCGGTTATTCTGCTCTCACAGCTTCTCTTTCCCTTGTTGCTACGACCATTTTGCTGCTTTTAACTCCACATGTAGCTGCCAGACAACAGTTTCACACGCTGCGCTTTTATCATGGAAAATTCGTCCCCCGGGAGTTTTTGGGGCACATACTACAGTTGCTCCGCTGGGACGCAATGGCAGCGAGGTGACTCGCTTACACCTTCATTAAAACCTCCTAGGCTAGCTAGGCAGACGTATAAAAAATAGGCTAGCTGCCTCTCTCACACTGAATGTCAAATTATTTTAGAAAGCACTCGAGCAGTATCTGTTTAACCACAACTTCAGGACGAAAGTGCCACTGAGACTGTTAGCGCCAATTCAAGCTTTGTGCTAGCATGCAATTAAATACGTCCTATTGAGACGCACGTACACACGCGCGCGTATTTCGCATCCTTTTTCTTTACGGCCTTGCAAACATCCTGCTGTGTGGAATCAAATTGAAATTAACTGAACTCTAGTGAGCGTTGGCCATTTAATAATAAGAGGAAATGAAACGATCAAGCATGAGGTTCAGACTGTGAGGAAAATAAGAGAGTGGCTACAATATTGTTGAATCGCAAACAACGCTGGTATTGTCACTGATATGCAGAATTACCAGTTATCTGGAAATATCTACAATTAATGTAAAGATAATTACAATTGATACTCCTTTGCCTTGGTAACATAAGCGCTTGGCACGTCATTTAAATCAAAGCGATTTGATTAGAGAGAGAAATAATGACGCTGTGTGTGTGTGGGAGAGGGAGTGTGTGGGGTGTGTGTGTGTGTGTGTGTGTGTGTGTGTGTGTGTGTGTGTGTGTGTGTTCTTCTCCAACATCCATATCCATCAGCTGGTGAAATAAATGTCACAACAGTGAGCTGGTTTGGGCTCACATGGCACCTGTGATAATAATGTTGCACCCCAGTGGGAGGGAGGCCTGGAAGTGGCGTGGGCCACCCCCCCCCCTTCCCCCCTCTTTGTTTAACAATTTGATTTGTCTGTAAAGATTTGATTTGAGCTACATAAGAAGCCGGTCTGACCCAGCACATTGTACACCAACCACCCCTAATTATCACGTCAGACCGCACATCCAAAACCTTTTAAGTGTACCACACATTCATGCCCACACGCACACACGTGTGCATCGTTCATGTTTTTATGTTAGGATATGGTAATAGTGTGTGGGACAGATAATAAACATTTAAGTTGACAACAACTATGATGCTATTATTTTTTTTTTTTTTTTAACTGTGTTGAGAACCAGGATGATTTAGAAGTGAATGTTGACAACCGGGACATTTGAGTGTTTTTTTATGTATTTGCCGTGACTCGGAGTCCCGGGTTGAAGCCGGAACGATTCCAGACAAAACGAAGATGTCTGGTCGCTGTGCTCCGAATGCCAGAGTCAAAAAGGATAAAAAGGAGCCTCACCCAAGTGGACGAGGAAAAGGATGGCTGATGTTAGTGAAAGAATAACTCAAACGTCAGGTCCCGTGGCCGCAAGAAAATTCAGGATCCAATGATTCAAAGTTGAACAATATTTAATGGCATTAAATGGTATTCACAGGTTTGACAAGTCATTTAGCAAAAAGATGAAAAACGTAGTTATGTGTACAAAGCATATATTTGTACAGTAGCTGTGTTGTTACTGCCTTAGTGAAAAGCATTCTGTTTTGTTAACACAACCACCCAGCAAGGACTAATTAGCTTCAAATCAGCTATCAGCCCCAGTGATGGATGCTACAATCACTCCTCCAGGCTGAGTTTCTCTAATGGCTTTGATGGGGGAGCCCCACAGCTGAGCTTCAACACTTGATTAATCGTTCATAATACGTTGTAATAATGTCAGTCAAAAAGGAATTTGTAAACATATTTTAAACTACTGAAGACATGTCATTAGATGTGATTACAACTTAATAGCGTGTACACTTTAAGGAGGGCGGTGAAGGAGGACATCATCCGACTTGTTTTGCGTCGCCTTTGAAAACCTGCCAGAAAGTACACAGGAAGACGGGTTGTTGGGTCTGCCTTACCCACTGATCTTGTATCTGAATGTTCAACACAAACAAATACATTGACTGGAATTCTTTTTGGAAAGAAAAAGAAAAATCTAAAAAAATTGTGCACATTTATCCCTGTTAGGAGTAAATGGATGCGAGGTCGTCATAGACCTAGTGACCTTCGTAACCACGGAGATACCTTCTCTTTATGGTGTCATTCTCTGAGGTTCCGTCCTGGGTTCTTTTTCAAAAATACTTTCCCGGCCGCTCCGGTCGCTCACCTGGCCGAGCGTTCTCCAAGGATGAGGCCATACTGCGGTTCAAACCTCCCCTCTCTTTCACCTTTCCCCTCCATCGGTCCTTTCTTTTGTAATAAAAGCAAAACATGGACCAAACTGAATCTCCCCACAGCTAAGTGGTGATAAAACATCTTATTTCTGCCCAGAGGTGATTGATGAGCGTGGACAAGGCAGCGACGACTGCCACACTCAGGGCCGTCGCTTCTCGTCATTCACCATTCTATTTCATCCCTTCCTCTTCGCATGCATATGCAAGACATCCCCGCGGTCTCATTTGATACAAATCCGAATGTCTCTGCACTGGCTTTCAATTAAATTTCAAAAATGCACTTCAACATGCTCGCAATGCCGACTTGGCAGCTGATCATCTAAGCTGAGCAACGACAACGTGAATAAAGGATACAGGAAGCGGGCTGACACCAATAAGCAAGAACGCTGTGTTATAACGGCGGCGCTGAATTAAGGAACACGAAACCTTGAGAATACGCACATTTGTTTTCTCCCCAGTTGATTGAGCACCTTTCTGGTCCGCAGCCAATCAACACAGAGCCAAGGTAAGTAGATAACAAGCATCTGTTCCTTACTGATACTTTTAGGATGTGGCCCGAGATGAAGCACCGTTAGGAGAAGCAGACAAGCAGTTGACATTTGCATGTAAGTTCTGCTCGCATACCGACTCCATCACTTATACATACCGTGCAATTTAACTGAAAAGTTAAATGACGCGGCGGAGGGCTGCGAGCATACTAAATCAAACGAGAAAAGTCAAAAGTTGGAGGGAGAGCGAGTGAAGTTTTGAGTCGCTGAGAGAGGAGAGAAGCGAGTGAGGAAGGATTTGATAGAGAGAGGGAGACAGGGAGAGAGAGCAAGTGTTTGGCGAGAGTTAGAGAGAGAGAGAGAGAGACGGTAGTCAGACCCCCAGTGATTTATTCCAGAGTCCTGCATTAGTCAGATGGATGTTGCCGTGTGCAGATTAAGATTAGGATACATTCATCAATGCAACAGCAGACACAAATGCATTACAGCCGGGAAGTAAACAAGGCAGTGGCCGCCGGGGGAATCAATGTGCATAATTAAAAGGATAATATGGAACAGCCATCCGTCACTTGGCCGTAGAGGTGTCCACTAAGAGCTGCAAATCACTGGGCTGGATGGTCCTGAGTATGGACTAAAAGAGAAACAGATTTATATATCTACATGCATAGAGAGAGATATTTATATATACTAAATATATGCATATGGATTTGTATGATATGTGAACTCTGAATTACAAAACTGTGAGCTGAAACTTACTAGAGCTCAGCCAGCTTTTATTTATCACTCACTTCATTTGTATTTGGGCCTTCCAGATCCCGCCATTCTAGAAGCTGCAAGCGAAAGACTTGAATTCAAGTAGGAGAGACATTTACATTCAAATGATGGCAGGATGGGCAGAGTGACGGACATTTGTCTGTGTCCCATTGCCATGGTGACGAAGCAGAAGAGCAGTGGGTTGGTGCGCGGCGTGGAGAGCCTCTTGTGTGCACTATAGCCGTTTTTGCGAAAGAAGATTTGAAAAGAAAAGGGAAAAGCTGGTTTGATGTGGCCGCTGAGCCAAAATAGAGTTCTCAACCCAGTGTCTCCACCTCCTTATGTTACATGGATGGTGGAAGGCTGGATTGTAGTGTGTTCCTACTATGAACTATTCATAGATTCTGTCATGTTCATTGAATGTTTTTATGTAATTCTGTAATGCTGTTCATCTGTACGCATGACGTCTATTGATTCTGTCCTGAAGATTTCTTCACTTTTTTCCCTGTGAATTAAAAAAAAAAAAATTTTTAGGAGTTTTTCCAAATCCAATGTGAGGTCCTGGGACAGGGATGTCATATGTGTACTGATTGTAAAGCCCTCTGAGTTTAATTTGTAATTTGTGTTATCGGGATATTTAAAATAAACTGAATTGAATTGAATCGTGTTGTCCGTGTAATTAATAACACAAATAAGTATTTTTCTTTCGACAAGGTCAAACAAATGACCACAGCCAAGTTCAAAAGTATGTCCCCTCCTGTTCTATTTCTGAGGCCCAACTCTTTATTGTACTGAACTTTTTCATCTGGTGGTGCTGAGGTAGTGCGATGGATCGATATTACAAAATGACCAAAGCAATACTTGTCACGGTGCTGGAGATGAGTGTATGAAGAAAACGCTTATGTTAGCTATGTCAACCCTTCCTGTTTTTTTTTCATTGTTTTCATTTCACAAAACAACACCCAAAGGTTAACCAACATTTCTGAACATGTGTCTGGATTTAGGAAGATGGTGTGCATTGGATTCAAATGTGTAACTTGAATTAACTTACAGTATGTAAGTTAAGTCGATGCATACGGACGCAGAACTGCAGTTTTAAACTTGTTTGGAAAAAAGTTTTGGGTCCAATGGATTAATGCTGTTACATTATGAATGTAAGTATATGTACATCACTCAGTTGACTTTTGGTTTCCTGCATTGTTTGCCATCCGAGTGTAGAATACTTTGAATTCATTGTCAATCGACTATGCACATATTACATGAGGTATTATCAATGTATTTGTTCGCTCTAATCACATCATAGGACAAACGTCCCTCCCAACAAAAGAGAAACGAAGGAAGATAAATGGAGAAGGGAGCGAGAGGGCGAGATGGAACACTCTCCAACCCCGAAGGTGGACCTTCCGCCCACTCGGCTGAACTCCGCGGTCACGCAAAGTGAGTGCTGCCCACCAGGCGGAGCGTAATTTAAAAAGATGACGGTGACCTTTCCTCTCTTTTTTCTTCTCCGTGGCCTGGAACTGCTTGATACGTCTGTTTAAAAAAACACTCTCTATCTGACTCTCTCCTCCACATTTATCTCTTCTATTCTCGTTTTCTCTCCTTCTGTCGTTCCCTGCTCTCCCAAATGGCCCCCGTGGAACCTCATATCCATCCTGCCTGCTGGAAGCCGAGGTATCTCATGAATATATCCAAGATGGGAGCAGATTAAAGAATGAATGTGTATGGCTGCACGAGGGGGGAATAGTTATGTATGTATATTGCTCTGAGACGGACTGTAATCATGTTCTGAACATTTCGATCCAAAAAATTAAATATATATATATATATATATATATATATATATATATATATATATATATATATATATATATACACTCTGTAATAAATTAATTTATACGTGATTCCTTTCCCCGCTTCATTCTTGAATACAGCTCAGAAGATATACACCCAGACCGCGGTTATGCGCCTGTAGGGCACCCGGGGGTGAGCCTGCAGGCTTTGGAAGGAAACTCTCCACCCTTCTTTGCAAAGTCTTTCGCTATAAGACCAATGAATGGTCGTACGATGATGGTGCTCGCCGTGCCATCAATCAGTCCACGTGTCCCGGGCTTTGTTTCTAACAAGTCATCCAAATGAATACAACTTGTGTCCGGGGGTGTGTTGTCTGATCTGGTGTTTCAGTATCAATTAAATATTATATCGCACACACAACGTACACTTGATTGAGGTGTAAAAGTGTGTGCAATGTGTGACATAACAATGATGGAGGGAATAGCATGATTCAATAGAAATTAGATCATTACTAGATTCTACCACTTCTGTTTCGTGGATTGTGGAGATCTGGATCGTGGTCCATACCTACTACCAATTATGTATACATTCTGTCATATTGAATGTGGTGTAACTCTGTAATGCTGTTCATTCTGTGCATATGAGATCTATTGCTACCGTCCATCCGGGGAGAGGGATCCTCCTAGGTTGCTCTCCTGAAGGTTTCTTCCCTTTTTTTCCAGTGAAAGTTTTTTTTAGGATTTTCTGAGAGTTCTTTCTGATCCGATGTGAGGTCCTGGGACATGGATCTTATACGTGTACTAATAGTAAAGCCCTCTGAGGATGATTTGTAATGTGTGATATTGGCCTATATAAGATAAATTAAAGATAATTTAGCTAAAAATAACTTCAAACACACAATCTGAACTAATAAACTTCATCCAGCGCCTGCTCCCAGGAGCCTAAGGGAGTGTTTAAACCCTAAATGTATGGCGTGAATGGCCAGACTTTAGTGCTTCCAAAACATTGAGTCTACCATGTTTATGACCCCATATTTATGGTTTTAGTCTCCACATTCCTGAGGGACCCAGAGACACACCACATGGTGAATAAACAACTTTATACAGAATAACATGAACCTTCATTAATATGCTAATCCCAGTCTTAGCGTTAGCATTTGCTCTAATCTTCTTCTGTAGTTACACAAAACTGATCTCAAATTAATGACTCACGATAGTCTGTCTTAATTCATAATTCTGCTAGCTTGAAGTTTACCAAATCTCGAATAATTAAAAGATCGAAGTTCATATATACTCGGTATAGCTTCTCAAACTCTCAACAGTGCATATATTTTTTTACCAAAACATAATTGTATTTAATATATGAAGAACTTAACCATTTAATGTGTGTGCACATGAGATAAAAAGTCCCTGAACACCATGATTTAATATCAATGTTTTCCTTAATTTTCTAAAATGGGATGATGTCCTTATTTTATGTTAAACTCTGTTAGCTAAACTAATTGCGTCTTATGGTGTAAGCTGAGTATCGTTATTGTTTTATTCTAATTTATGGGTTTTTAAATAATAATTACATTATCAATTATCATGACATATTCTTTAGAATAATTAATTATTAGTTCTTAAATCTACAATGAGCAATAACGCAGTAGCCTTTAAAGGTCTAAGTCTGTAAGTATTTATTTATGTAGTATGTAAATATTTATTATCCAAGTATTGATTGTTCTATTACAATCTTTGTGTTGTAGCAATAGATGCTAATCACGATGAGCATTTCATCATTAACATCCATGTCAACATTAGCTTAGTCTCTTAACTAGTCAGGGAGTCATGTTATGGGATACTAGTAGTAATTATTTGGGAGTTCTTCCTGATCCGATGTGAGGTTCTGGGACAGGGATGTCTATGTGTACAGATTGTAAAGCTCTCTGAGACAAATTTGTAAGAATGGGCTATACAAATAAATTGAATTGAATATATAACAATATTATAAAGTCCATGTTCGAGGGCTTTTATCACACATATTTTAAGAATAATCTTGATTCCCTTCACACATCAAGTGTTTTGTGAATCGTATGCAGGTTTTTTTTATTTATTTTACTCAGTTCCCCCCTCCCACCCCTATAAAAAGTGTTATGTAACAACATAATACACATTGTATGATTACAAAAAAGGAAAACAATAATCTCTTATTGCCTACCCCCTTTTTTCAAAATGAATAACATGAATGATGTTCGAAAACCAGCCAGTTTGTCTTCCTATGTCATGCATGTGAGTTAAACAAATTTGCTATATGGATCATGTGCTACGGGCACTTACACACACTGTGTTAAGCAAACAATTACTCCACACTGTCAGGATTTCTGTGGTCTGACATTTGATCGAAATAGAATACCAATAAAACCATATTGATTAGCTGTACTCAGTGAGCACCCTCCATTACAGGAAGAGGATGTACTAAACAGGATATCTGAATTCCAGTAAAAGCAAATGAGAATACATATATCAAAGGCCTAGTTTTATGTTTGCACTTGAGATATATCAAACTCATAACTTCAGAACATTGGGGGAAAACCATTTTGTTCTGTCGCGGTTAACGATTGCAACGATGATTACAGTGGATGAAATGAAGTTCATTATGGTGTATTTTGGCGCTGTGCATGACTACAGAGAGAGGGATTGCCCATTGGATAGTGGGGACCATGTTGACACACTTAGTGGAACATAGATTTCCTACAGCAACCATTCATTTGTTGTTATCCTGCAGAGAGCTGTAATGAATGAGGAGAAGCCTGGGGAAAATGGTTCAGCAATGTAATTTATCTCCCAAAGTGGCTGGGGGTCAGCACAAATTTGTATCCGCCACTCTCTCTCTACTCTTTGAGTTTTGTTTTTAACCCCCCCCCCCCCCCCCCTTTACTATGTCCCGTTACCCAAGCAGCAGCTTGACTTAGACCCCGTTTACACGATGGGAAAACGCATATATTTTCATGCGTTTTGGCCTTTCATTTACACAAAAACTGAGTTTTTATCACGGAAAACGATCAGTTCTAAAAACTCCGGCCAAAGTGGAGATTTCTGAAAACTCTGTTTTTGTGTTTTAGGTTGTCAAACGTCACAGTATGCGACTAAAGATGCTTCACGTCACGTGAGCGTCCTATGAGGACGTATGCGGAGGGCGTATTTATGTGGGTTCATATAAACAGAAACCTTTTTGAAAACGACCTTGTGTGTACAACGTTATTTTTGAAAACGGAAGGGCAGAAATATTTGTTTCTGTAAATACCCGGCTATGTGGAAATGTGGCCTTAGAAGTAAGAGTATGTTTAAGAGATTCTAAGAATATTAATGAATCGAACCTCAACATTTTAGCTTTAAGTGCCTGAAGACAATAGTGCTTCATTATATAGATAGCTGAGATTGTTATGCAATTTGTTATTTATAACACATGGTTATGTATCAAAAAGCAAGTGCATTTTAAAAAAGAATTTAAGAATTTATCTAAAAACCAGGGAAAAGACCTTCGACCCCAGAGGGTAAACCTCAGTCCAGATGGAGTAACCAGACATTTGGTTCAGACATTCAAAAGTTCCAGCTATCCAGCACTTCAGTTAAGTGGTGATATAACTCATGACCGACAAACGGTTTGACTTCTTTATTCCATGCAGATGATAAACATGGATGCATAAAAGGCAAAAGAATCCCTTTTTGAATGTCATCAGCCACATTACATGTCCTTCACCAGTTGTTATCACCACCGTTCTAATGCCTCAAATCAAACTGCACTTAGAGTTGAAACGGATCATGCTTTGGGTTCAGGTAAGTATGTTTGTTTGTTGCGTACATAAAGGGCAGGCCGCCACCTCCGCACACTCATACCCACACGACTTTCTCCAGCATCACCAGATGAAACACACACGAACTGCGAACTAAGTGCTTTCAGCGCGTCATCCACACCTGGGGTATTTTCTTTTACATATCCGTACACTTTATGTAACACATTCCACTTGAATAATTACAACAATTCACATGTGATGCGTGGTAGGTACAACCCTTTGTGTATTTTACAGTAACAACCAAGGCAATCAACTTTATTACACAAATGTCATCCCATTAAATGTCCGTTACCAGTTGTTGTTAATACCCCTCTACAGGCTCAAAGGATACACACACGTATTCATAAGGCACACTTCTGAGATTAACACATTTTTCAATCCCAAAACATGAAACCTAATGATTTTGAAGTACATACGTGGATACATTTTACCAAAAGGTGATAGTTTTGAGGGTGTATCATGTAGGAGGCATGTCACATTGAACTGTCCAATCACAGATAGAACCACAGAACTTGAACCAACGGGCTTTCGGACAAAACGGGACATTTTCAGATTTGGGGGGGTTTCGGAATTAAAGGGGCAGTTACAATGCCCCCTTTCGCTTGGCACTGCTGCTAGGATGTTATGCTGGTTATGTCCCAATCAGAACTCATCTAAGAGCTCGAAGTAACCAAGGTCATAATTTTACCCTAACAGTACACAATATATAAAGTTTGTATGCATTCATAGAGAACAGCCGCATCACAAGGGCACACTGAAGGACACACATGACCCGAGCTGTGCATTAAGGGCGATTCATCTTTCTTTGCCTGTTTTCAACTGTTTTTTCTTCCTTAATGACTCTACTGTTGTCTTTGTTTCTCTTTTCTTGTTTATTCTTCTTGTATTCCTTCAATCTGGGGTCTTACGTAAAGTCACACACAAGCGCACTTATAAACGTTGCCTTCTAGCAATGTCAAGTCCTCCTTGATTATGTATGGCTCTGAAGCTGCCATGAGAGAGGGCATCAGGGGAAATGTGTGTGTGTGTGTGTGTGTGTGTGTGTGTGTGTGTGTGTGTGTGTGTGTGTGTGTGTGTATGTATATATTCAAGTGTGTTACCCATCTCTTTGACATGACGTAATGACGAACAGAAACTGCATTTTTCTAAACGCTTCATTGTCTGCAGCGGGTTTGTTTCGGAACACAGATAGCACACACACACACACACACACACACACACACACACACACACACACACACACATACATGCATAGTTGTTTTTCCATGACATTGCATTAACTTACATTCATTTCCTAGAGATTTACCCAAACTACTTGGCTATTATGATGAGAGAACAATGACATATTTATTTTATGAGGACTTGAAATTTGTCCTCCAAAGAACTCTTTGTCATCTCTGAGGAACAAACCAAAATACGTTGACCCGATAAACGCGCCATAATCGCTTTAATGCGGCACAATATGGCGTCCAGTCAGTGCGTCATGCAGCAAAGGGGACACGAGCTGATTGGAAGACATGCTGAGCCAGCAGCTGTGTGTCTTATTCTCGGAGGGATAATGCACCCACAGGGAACATGGGTGACATTTGGACGGGCGCGAAGAGGAACGGGCCGCCCGGCTTCACAGGGTCAGCGATGGGATGTAATGAAATATGATTGAATGTGAAGGTGGGAAATGGCAATAAATAGCAGTGGTGGTGCGGGGGGTGGGGGGTGGGGGGGTATGCTGTGCACTCACTCACATGAAAAGGCTGTAGGGGGAGAGACTTGATGAAAATACAGTCCAGCAAGCTGAATCGGGAAAGTTTGCGGACCGAATCAGAGTGCTGAGGAACTGACCAGAAGACGCGATGAATTCAAACCGTCTGAATACAGATTTAAGATAAGAGGATGCTGCTTCCTGGCAGAGACGATAGAGGGACAATTACAGCGGGCGTCCATTTGTCACGTGTCGGTCTTTATCGGTACAATACACAGCTCTCCATGTGCACACTATATGATAAACACATATTAACCCTCTCTGCATTGTTTAATTGTCCGTGGTCCAAGAGAGCACAAAATATATGTTGGTCCCTTTACTCCACCTGTGTTCCTGCCTGCTAACAATGTTGTGCAAGTGCACAGTGAAATGAGAGTAATGTCATCAAAGCTCCACAACAGAACGTTATTAGATTTAAAACTAGGGGAATTAAGACTTTACCTTGACCACAATGGATTTGAGGAGTTTTACTTTGTTAATGGGAAGTTTGAATTAAGTTACAATTGACAATGTTAAAGCTGATGTCTAATAGCTTTGTGGGGAGAATGTTAATGTTTTATATTTTGTAGTTTTCTTTATACAAATGTCTGCTAAATGTCAGCTTTACATTCAAATGTGTCCATTCAAACCACTAATGTATCAACCCTTTGAGTCTTCAGATGTGGCCGCACTATGCCAAACAACAGAGTTAACTTGAGGCACTCCGAGGCCTTTAAGACCATGGCTCATCGCTGATAGGTGGAATAATTTGTTCTTACTTATGGCGGCTATAATATGATGATATGTCCCATTAAATGTTTGAAGACATAAGTCTCAGATTGGCAGTCGCTGCTTAATCCTGCATCGTGGGGATAAGTCGAGGGCTGCGACTCCCAGGACATCCCATCATTTACTGTCAATGACAAGCTCCACATAGGTGGGTTCAAGTGCACATTGAACCAAAAATACACAAGGGCTGAAAGGGCCCTCCTCCAGCTTGTACACTGTGTTCATCCTCTGGAAGGTTCCACTCCTTCTCCTTCAATAAGGCTTCGTCAAGATAAGAATGGAGTGGACACAGAATGCTTTTGGCAGAGCAGGAATTGAGTTTGGACACTCACACTGCGTCCAGAGGCCAACGGGTTGAAACAAACTCCCGATTCCAACAGATTTGAAGAGGAAAACAAACAACAATTTTGGATCTGCTGCTAATGCTTTTAGAAATTGTTCTCAAGGAATGTATCGTGAGCGGACCCACATGCTGCTGTCGAAGAAATACACCTTGATGTGTGTCTGAAATTAGAGAAATAATAATGTTATTTAATGCATGAAAATCCAAGATAGAATCCAAAGGAAACAATTATTTACACGGCTGCAACCAGGTCACGCACGTTACCTAAGCAACAGTCAACTTGACCGTTCACTTGGTTTAAATGCACTAAAGAAACACGCTGATGGCTGCATGTGCAGCACACTGTTCCAATACGCCGGCTCAGATTAGCAATACCAAGAAGATTTAATTTAATTCTGTTTATTTTATACAGCCCAATATCACAAATTAATGAATATGACAGAATGTGTGTATGTGTGTGTGCGTGTGCGTGTGTGTGTGTGTGTGTGGACCGTGATAGCAGGCCAGACAGAAGGCCCATAAAAATGATGATGCCGAACCTTCAATGGTGTTTTTTTAAAGTTCTGGAGCGCTAAACAATATGCTCCAGTGACCTTCATATTCACTAGAAAAACATCATAAAGTCCGGTTAATAAGAACTATATTCGTCCCGAGAGGTTGTGCCGCAGTGGAAAAAAATAAAAAACACGAGGCAATTAAATGCAACCAATCGTAAAAAAAAGTAAGAATAAAGCAATGGAGGGGAAAACATTAAAGCAGTATTTATTAACGACATGACATAGCCGACATGAGCTTCTTTTCATTTTTTTTCTCCATCAGCGACACGGCTGAGGGCATGAAGGAGTGTAGGTGGGAGTCAGAAAGCAGAAGGTCTGAAACACTCGGTGCCAACACAGAGAACAAGGTAAAAAATGGACTAAAGCAAAGATCTATAAAAGGAAGTCATTGTCAACATAAAAGTCAGCCAGCTACCTTTGTTTGCACACAAAGGATTGGTGTTACAATCAAAGCTCAGCTTGCTATCAATTATGAAGCCCAGGTACTTGATCGACTCAACGATTTCTTCATCCTGACCGCTGTTGACAGGTTTGGAGTCTTGTGTGAAATCGATACACATATGCTTGATCTCTGTTCCAATTAAATCCAGAAAGGCTCTTCACACCATCGTAATGACACAAAACAGAGCGCTTTAGGCAGAGGTTGACTTACAGGTATATTCAGGCTGATAGGAGACTGCGGTACTGAGAATAATAATCGTTTTCTTTAAGATCAAAGCATGTAAACGTGCTCTAGTCGAAACCCAATAATACAAGAATGAAGAAGCTAAAATATGAGCACATCAACCCACGGCTCACAGTTTGAAAGTACGCAGACAAAGAACGGGTTTGATTTTTCAAAACGTCTTCTTCAAATGTCCGACTGCATCGTCTCCATAGACGCTACTGCAACAAAAAAACACGTTATTGATCTGAAACATTATCTTTGTTCTCTTTTGGAATAATTTGGATGTGAAAGGGATCAGATGAGAGATGTTGAGGACACACACAAAGCAGCTGCTGATTAGAAAGCTACTGGGATCAGATTTGAATCCCACATTGATTTAACCCTGTGTTCAATTGTGTATAATTAAAATCAATGGTGTGGATGAGTCACCAACACCATGTGCTGAATGTAACAGAGAGGACTGTAATCATGAATGTGGTCATTTTAATAATTGTAGTGACTTTTGAATGGATCATTAAGACAATCACAAAAGCTCTGGCTGAATTGATATCAAGTGATTCACTCTTAGAAGGATGGGAGCATCTAGAATAAATAAGGATTATGATGATGAGGAACGTGATGTATATTCAATGAGAATCATGACTGACCAGTAGCATTGATGATAATACCAATCAGAACTTAGCACAGGGATCACATAAATATCCCCTGAATTGCTTCTGATAGATTCATTGAAACATTTCATTTCTGATCATTGATATGTAACTCAGACACTTCTCCATGATTAATTACCCTCATTCCAGTTTCAGCTGAAGGACCCTTGCCAGTTAGGAATTCCCCAAGTATGAAATATAATCGTGGTTTATTGCTTCTAATAATATCAGCCGACTGTCTGCAGAATAATCACTTCCACTGTTAAGCTGCAGTTTTCCTCATGGCAAATGACTCATTAAAGAGCTCATGTTTAGGACATGGAAAATGAAAGCATGTAGAGCAATCACAAAGAGGAAGCATTAGGCTCAAGTCGGTCTAGAAATGTAGATCCTGAATCAGACCCATAGCTATAAATCAACTGCAATGGTCACTCCGTAGAGCGCATACCTTCGCATATCACAAGCTCGGGCATTGAATTATGAACAGTTTGGCATTAGTTGCATGCCAATTGGATACAAATTGACCGCGCTATGGTGAAAAGAAGATGTTGACCTTTTCATGACATTGACCTTTGACCCAATCAATCCCAAAATCAAATCAAATGGTCCCCGGATAATAACCAATCATCCCACCAAATTTCATGCAATTCAAGAAGATTTTGACCATTTTCTTGACATTGACCTTTGATCCGATCGATCCCAAAATCTAATGAAATGGTTCCCGGATAATTTCCAATCATCCCACAACATTTCATGAGATTCGGTTTAATACTTTTTTACTTATGCGAATAACACGCGTGCACGCAGGCATACAAATACACAGCGATCAAAACATTACCTTCCGCATATTCAATGCGAAAGTAATAAGATAAAACAATCTGGACTCCAATGGTCATCTTCATTTATTCACTCATTGAGTTAGTTCTTTGTCAATTATATTTCTGTGAAAATACTGAAACTGTTTTTACTGAAGACCCTCTGGATCCCCCTTAAAGACCCCTGGAAGCCTCTTAAAGAGTCTTGGAATTCAGTTCACTTCCCCAAGGACTCGGCCAGTCTTCCCGAGGTTAGCGGGTGTGTACGCTGTGGCATCTCGGAGCTGTGGAACAAAGGGCAATACATCTCAATTAGAGATAGGGAAACAAAGTCCATGTCCCTGTGTGAATTAGGCTTTTGACCAGACTCTCCATTGTGTGTGTGAGAGTGAGTGAGTGTGTGTGTGTGTGTGTGTGTGTGTGTGTGTGTGTGTGTGTGTGTGTGTGTGTGTGTGTGTGAGTGAATGAACCCCAATTGCCAGAGCCTGTTGGCCAGTTGCAGCAGAGAACAGGAGACCTGTGTTCAACCCTTGCCAAGTCTTGATTGCCTGAGCTGGGGTTCTCCCTTAACCTTAAACTATCGACCCATTAACATTATTGACACCTGGAACATGACCAAGCAGGACACACATACACACACACACACACACACACACACACACACACATACACGGTTGAGAGGTATGGTAGTGTTTCAAATTACCATACAGCCACAACCTCTGTGTTTGTGTGTTTGTGTTTGTGTGTGTGTGTGTGTGTGTGTGTGTGTTCATCCCTTTACAAGGAAGTACAACAGATATAAATCTCTAACTCCTTTCCAACCTTTGTTTCCTGCAGGTTATCAATACTCCTACCAACATCACCACCACAGTATTAAGCATTGTGGGAACTTTGTGTTACACTGTGGATATATTACAACTCCCATTACAGCAGCAGAGTCTCTAAATCCATCCGGATACACTGAACTATTGTTCAAACTAGCTGTTTGGCTCGGCTCCCTGAACCCAGAACACTAACAGCCATTAGCAGTTGTCTTGTGTCGGAGCAAATTACTACAAAAGCAAACAACAAAGAGTGCAGCTGAAGTCATGGTGGTCTGCTATTTGATTATTAGCCAAATATTATTCTGCTAACAATGTATAACTGAGAACATAATGTGTTTGTTTAACCTCTATTTATTCCACAAACCATGACCTCATAGCCGTTCAAGATGAAAAAGACCCCTGTTTATTTGCAAGAAACTTAAATTCCTGGCTGAAATATTGCAATGCATCGCCACGTTAACATGTGCACACACACACACACACACACACACACACACACACACAATAACTTTCAGTTACTTAGAATTGGGTGTTGCTTTTATCATGAAACACCTCTAAACTAAATGTACTGCAACAGATCGAAAAGACAGCTAATCAGGCGGTCACCTTTTGCATCTTATGAGTAAAGCCGATGAGGAAGTGCCTCTACAGTGCATTATCCTTACTCACCACCAGGAGGCGACTTCTCTGTTAGTATATAATTCTATGTTTCATGTGTTACAGTTTTTTTTTCGATTGCTAAACGACAGTGGGCACAACTGGAGTCACATGTGCAAAACTCTAACGACAGTCTGCACAGCAGCGGTTCATGTGGACCAAACTCTAGTTGGTTTATCATTGCTTGGACACAGTTTTCAAAACTCTACACACGTATCCCATGACTTTAACCACAACCTGCACAACACTGTGGATGCACAGCCCTTTGTTCAATTGCTAACACACTGCTGTCAAAACTGTGAACCACACGTTCAAAACGGAACAGATTTCAACATTGTGCCTTTCAAACACTAATGATTGCCATTTCAGCTGAAAGGCTAAGCAGGTGTCTTGTTTTAGACTTGTTAGTGAACAGACACACACACATATATATATATATATATATATATATATATATATATATATATATTACAGTATATATATGTAGAGCTCAGAAAGACTCATTTTGGAAATGGAACAAGGAAGACGGGTTCGTGGAGGGAGGAGGGTGGCAGAGAGAGGGCGGATGCGTGGAGGAAGACAAAGAGCTGTTATTTCAGATGAGGAGTCCAGAGCACTGCCAGGG
The DNA here is from genome assembly GCA_036178185.1 of Liparis tanakae. Classification (NCBI taxonomy): domain Eukaryota; kingdom Metazoa; phylum Chordata; class Actinopteri; order Perciformes; family Liparidae; genus Liparis; species Liparis tanakae. The sequence continues at coordinate 18,659,218 of CM070095.1, read as the reverse complement.
ATGGATAAGGCATCCAGAAGGTCCTTCTCAGGTCCATGGCAAGAGAGAACATTAGATGTGATGTTGATGAAAACATGTGGCCTGATGCTAGAGAGAGGCAGGATTAACCTCTCGATTATTTGTTTGAATTACAGTATGTACTTTTAGTTTCTACCTTTTTTTTCTCATTACTGTAATTCCGTAAATTACTACAGACTATTGAAGCAAACTGCTAATTTTCATTTACTTTAAAGAATTGTTATGTTCTAAAAAAAATTATAAATCACGTGAAAGAATGTCTCTCTTTTCTTTGAAAACTGAAATTGAACTGAAATTGTTCAAACTGTAAAGATGAACAGTTAGTATTTCCTGTATTGGTGTTTGATGCTGGTGTTTTGACTCTCCGTGTGTTCTGAGTGACAGTGTGTGTTGTCTCACTGAGGGGTGTGCATAGTGATGGCTACACTGAGCGTGTTTGAGCCGTGTGTTAAGAGTTGTGTTGCTTGGAATGAGTTTTGCACATGATGTGAACTGTTCAGCTCAGGTGACTGTTGGTAGTGTCGACTGTAGTTAGAGTTTTGCACATGTGACTCCAGTTGTGCCCACTGTCGTTTAGCAATCGGAAAAAAACTGTAAAGCTGTATTATCTCTACTGACCACAAGGGGATGACTCCTCTGGTTGTAATGAATTCCATGATTCATGTGTTAAAGCTGCATTATCTCTACTGACCAACAGGGGGCGACTCCTGTAGTTGTAGAGAAGTCTATGCTTCATGTGTTAAACAATGCATTATCTCTACTGACCAACAGGGGGCGACTCCTGTAGTTGTATAGAAGGCTATAGAAAATACTTCTGTAATGATTTATTCCCTCAGTAAACATTTTAAACATGAGTTTATGGTAGCAATAAATGTATGTGTAATAAATGATGATCCATTATCAGTCAGATGGTCCAGTAAAGCAGCGTATGCTTTAGAGTTGGCCTACAAGGTGATTGACAGGTCTCTACTAGACTGTATATAGGATAGTCTACAATCTACATCTTCCACAGTCAACATATGGTCACTTCAGTTCACTGCTTGCAAAAAGCCAAGATCAATTCTTCAAAATGGCCACACACAAACCAACGGACGTCACAGCGACCTTGTCCACCTATATGTATACAAATATGAGCATAACAAGCATAACAACATAAACCAACTTTTAGCAGTGCACTTTTTATCACGGTCACGTCTGAAAGGCTCTCAGCCCGCATTGTTCAGAGCGCCGCAACCACTTGGTTTGTTCCGGCTCGCGCTCGCTCATCATGCCGGCTTCACTACGGCAAACTATTACAGTTTTTCTCCGATTGCTAAACGACAGTGGGCACAACTGGAGTCACATGTGCAAAACTCTAACTACAGTTTGCACTACCAACAGTCAACTGAGCTAAACAGTTCACATCACCTGCAAAACTCATTCAAAGCAACACAACTCTTAACACATGGCTCAAAACACACTCAGTGTAGCCACACACTACGCACACCCCTCACTGAGGTAACACACACTGTCACTTAGTCAGAACACACAGAGAGTAAAAACACTAGCACCAAACACCAATACAGGAAATACTAACTGTTCATCTTTACAGTTTGAACAATTTCAGTGCAATTTCAGTTTTCAAAGAAAAGAGAGACATTCTTTCACGTGATTTATTATTTCTTTTAGAACATAACAATTCTTTAAGGTAAATGAAAATTAGCAGTTTGCTTCAATAGTCTGTAGTAATTTACGGAATTACAGTAATGAGAAAAAAAAAAGGTAGACACTAAAAGTACATACTGTAATTCAAACAAATAATCGAGAGGTTAATCCTGCCTCTCTCTAGCATCAGGCCACATGTTTTCATCAACATCACATCTAATGTTCTCTCTTGCCATGGACCTGAGAAGGACCTTCTGGATGCCTTATCCATCCCTGGCAGTGCTCTGGACTCCTCATCTGAAATAACAGCTCTTTGTCTTCCTCCACGCATCCGCCCTCTCTCTGCCTCCCTCCTCCCTCCACGAACCCGTCTTCCTTGTTCCATTTCGAAAATGAGTCTTTCTGAGCTCTACATATATATATATATATATATATATATATATATATATATATATATATATACTGTAATATATATATATATACTGTAATATATATATATATATATATATGTGTGTTCACTAACAAGTCTAAAACAAGACACCTGCTTAGCCTATCAGCTGAAATGGCAATCATTAGTGTTTGAAAGGCAAGAGGTTGAAATCTGTTCCGTTTTGAACGTGTGGTTCACAGTTTTGACAGCAGTGTGTTAGCAATTGAACAAAGCTGTGCGTCCACAGTGTTGTGCAGGTTGTGGTTAAAGTCATGGGATACGTGTGTAGAGTTTTGAAAACTGTGTTCAAGCAATGATAAATCAACTAGAGTTTGGTCCACATGAACTGCTGCTGCGCAGACTGTCGTTAGAGTTTTGCACATGTGACTCCAGTTGTGCCCACTGTCGTTTAGCAATCGAAAAAAAAACTGTAACAATGCTTTATTTACCTTTTATTCATGAGATTCTTGCATTTTTGAAAACATGACAGGTAATTTCTTCAGCCTGATAGGTGATGTGGTTTGTTGAGAAATCCCTGAATATGTGCAGGATATGGACAACTCAACTAACACAATGAAGACCGAATTAAAGTAAGACAAAAGAACTGCTTTTACTGCAATGTTTTACTATCTCCCTGTGGAAGCATTTTCCCCCCCACAGTTCAATAACGATTGGCAGCTAATGGTATCTTCGGGGGGGGAGAAGACAATCCCTGATATATATTGCTCTGCTTTCTATATACAGAATAACAGACATAATCCCACATTAGACCTATGGCGAAATGAGAACTGGCAAAATGTCCTCATAGTGACATTTTCCAGCTCAGACTGGGTCTCAAAGAGATAGACGCATCAGAACATAGCAGAGAAAGAGAAAAGCTCCTCTGACATTTGGTCCTAACTCCCATCTCTTCATCTTCTTACTTTTTCTTCCTCACTTCCTCTCTGTGTAACACAGTGCTTTAGTGCTTTAGTGTGTGTGTGTGTGTGTGTGTGTGTGTGTGTGTGTGTGTGTGTGTGTGTGTGTGTGTGTGTGTGTGTGTGTGTGTGTGTGTGTGTGTGTGTGTGTGTGTGTGTGTGTGTGTGTGTGTGTGTGTGAAGTAGACGGAGTGCTGTATAATCCCAAATGATGCTTGCCCAGTAGGGAGTCTGCAGCAGAGTCAGGGTGGCAGATATTAAAAAAGAAAACTACCTTTAAAGAGTCAGAGCCAAAATACCTGTAGCCGCCTTGCAGTCACTCTATTTGAACTTTAAAAAAATATCTGTTGAATATTCAAATCAGTTTTTTCATTTGCCAGCTTGATCCCTCTGTTTTATTACTAACTACATCCACATTGAAAAGTTCTGAGCAATGCATTATTGCACCTCTTGGCAATTGAAGGTTCTGGGAGAAGAAAATAGTAAGAATAGTAGTAATTATTCTTCCAATGTTCTCTAGGTTATGGTTATTCAAACAAAACTGCAGCTGAAATGCATCCTGCTCTACTGAAGCCACTTTTGATGAACACATATTCTTTACTTCAAAATAGAAAACTCTCAAAATTTGAATGCCAAAGACTGAAAACATAACCTTAAACCATTGCTTACTTATTGTGTTAAAGGTTGATTTGTCATGTTCAGCCCTAATGTACCTGTGTATTTGATCTGCTATTGAATACGTGAGCAGGTCAACCAGACTAAAAAGAGCTGTCATGAAAAATTCATGAAAGGCTTTCATGAATTTAATTCAGTATATTTTGAATAGCCAATATCCTAAATTACAAATTTGCCCCAGAGTGCTTTACAATCTGTACACATACAACATCCCTGTCTCAGGACCTCACATCGCATCAGGAAAAACCCTTTCACAGGGAAAGAAAGGAAGAAACCTTCAGGAGAGCAACAGAGGAGGATCCCCCTCCCCGGATGGACAGAAGCAATAGATGTCATGTGTACAGAATGAACAGCGTCACATGTCGGCCCACCAGGCATGAGACATCGCAAAGGACGCCTGACCAATGAGGTCGGCCTTTTGAGGCCAGAGGCCAGAGAAGGAGACAGGGCCATTGGGAAGGTCAGACTCCAGGTCCAGGCCGGAGGATGGATGCAGGAAGCAGAGGTAGACGGTATATCAGCGTAAAAAAAAGTTTAGTGCTTGGATAGCGTACACAGGTTCAGGTGGTAGATGTAAACTTTCAAAGCGCTGACTCTGCATCACTCTGCCATGGGAGCTGCCAAAGTTTCCCCCCATTAGCCACTGACACTCTTTTGGCCACAGTTGGTGAGAGCAGGCATCCACCCCTCCAGGAAGGTGGTCATGTGTGGTCATGTAAAACAGTGGTTCTGGCTCTACCTTGCATGGCGGTTCACGCCTGCTGTCATGTTGTCAGCTCCCACTGTGACATGGCTGTTTTTAAGTGTTTTGAGTGACAGCTCAAGGCACGTTGTACGGAAGGGTGGGGGAGTCTTCCATTTTTCTCCAACCTCTTTGGATTGGCACATGCCACTTCCTTCAGAGAGTGATGTATCCATGTAATCATATGTGTGACATCACCCTTCAGAGAGGAACGCATGACAACAGACCACAGGACTGAATGCAGTGAGGGGTATAGGTAGCTATTCACCACTTGTGCCAAACTAGAACGTGGGACAGGCGGGCCAGAACCAACTCTGGAGTTTCTTCATGTGAGTCCCAGCAGAAGCACAACAACACTGACAGCGATGTGATGAGTGACAACAGCCCGGCTAGAGACAACCCTGCTCTAATGAGGACGGCTTGGCGGGAATCTGACGACTATTTTTGTCAGTTTTCTGCTGTGGAAGCCTTCAGATTTCTGTGATCCACCAATACATTACACTACGTATCATTTAGCTGACAGTAAGTGCATTCAACCATGAGTACAAACTCTGAACAAGAAAAATTGAGAAAGTATCGTTTATTCAAGAAAGCCAAACTACACAAATACCGTAAGTAGGATAAGTACCATTCGAGTGCCGGTGAAGTGCTAATCTGTTTTTATTCAAGGTATAGTCGGAAAAGATGTGTTTTAGTTTCCAGAGGAGGGTGTAGAGACATTCTGCTGTCCTGATTTGAGTGGGGAGCTTGTTCCACCACCTTTTAAACCCCATTATGTAGTTTTTCCCTTGTAGCGCCCCCTTCAGGTATTTAACGTTTACTTCAGTGTCGTAAATACCCAGTTACGATAGATCAGGTGTCGGGAACCTCTGGCTCGCGAGCCATATATGGCTTTTCTGGCTCTTTTGAGTTTGAGTTAAAAAAAAATGTATCTCCGCTGCCCCCCTGTAACTTTCTCTATCACGCCAGATTACAGCAGAAGTAATGTCAGGTCCCTTTCTTAAAGACATCTTTGTTCTTTTATTAAACTAAACGTCTGTTAATGATCGTCTCCACAGCAGCATGTCATTCTGTCTCTATGCGCCGCGTAGCGGAGCAAATAAAAAGTCACCTGTGAGCGTGGACTGGCACTATATGACGTTGCGTAATCACTGACAGAAAGCAAGTCGAAGTACGAGCCACCTGCGACCGGGCGGCTACAAAATCTTACATAGTTGGGTTTTTAGCCCACATACCCCCGATGGCAGTGGCGGAGGCGCAAATCGCCATATTAAAAGTCATTGTAGCGGCACAACTTTTTTCAAGCTGTTATTTTAAGGTAGTAATTGTTACATAGTGTCGCTTTAAGGAACTCAAGTGGACTTCCAACATAGACACCATTAGGAAAAGGTCCACCTGAGGAGGTTAAATTTGCCTCAGGAGATGCTAATCTAGTTGTATACCGCAATAAATCAGACTATAACAGATAGTCAGGACTGAGGAGACAATCAAAGGTTCCACTCGGCCCTTCATCCAGGGACAGCTCTTTGAGGGTGAAGCATAAATTCCACCACAGAAGCCAACAAAACAGATACACACCACAGCTTGTAATGTCTCTCTAGAGATTAGCCTTGTTTTCTTGTGGTTTTAATGGGGTGTCTAATATATGTTAAAAATCCAAAGAAAGAAATGAATAAACAGCATATTCCTTCATCATGTCAAAGAGTATTCTTTCAAGTGGTAGAGAGCTGTGTGTAACCTCTCCAAGTGATCCTGAGCCAGAAAGCAAAAGCCCACGCAGGCCACATGGAGCGGTGCTGGACGGGTCCCATTGTAGTTATTTGAACCCAAACAACAATCTTTTCCTAAACCCAACTAAATATTTTGCATGAAAATACATGAAAACTACTTGGTTATCAAAACTTTTCGGAATATGACAAATGAAGTCAAACAATTCATTTACCCTGTGTTATTATGTCTATTTATTATTTTTGGAACAAGGCATTTTCTTTCAATTTCCTATATTGATCCTTGGCTACGGCCTCTAGGGGGTCCAGTGTGCCCCCTGAAACAATGACACAGTAGACGGGTGAAAGATGAGTTAGTTTTAATGGGGTTTCTCTGTCACTCTCTCTCAGATGGAATAACAGAAACAGGACAAAATGGCTTCTCCGTCTAAGCTCCCAGATCCCTGGAAATCAGCAGCTTTTCTCCAAATCTGGAGGCATCAGTATCGGCCTTCAAAAGCAACAATCAGCACCTCCCTGTGCGCTCTCTCCCACCCACCAAATAACATCTCCCTTTACCTCCACTCCCCTCTCCCCCTCTGTGCCACTGGAGCTCTCTCAACTCAATCTGCCTCCCTCTAGCCTCTCTCCACCCACTCTTTATCTCTCTTTTCATCTCTCCCTCTCACTCATTGCCTCCCTCCATCTACCCCACCGTCCTCAAACTAATTGAGGCAGGTGGCCTCCTTTATTCCCTCTCTCCAAACCTCTCAGCGCTGCAGTTGCCAGGCATCTCGATTACATTGTGTGTGTGTGTGTGTGTGTGTGTGTGTGTGTGTGTGTGTGTGTGTGTGTGTGTGTGTGTGTGTACGTGGGTGTGTATCAGTGATCCTTCTTTTGTTTGGAATCTGCTGCTATGGAAGGAGTCGTCATGCAATTTGTGTGTGTTTGTGTTTTTGTGTTTGTGTGTGTGTGTGTGTGTGTGTGTTGTTTTTTTGGAGTCGATAAACATGAAAGTAAAATCCTAATGGCTCCTTTCTCTTCCAGCAGTGGCCTCTTTAAACGCCACTCTTTGGGCCTGAACATGCACCTAATTAATTCAGCTTGGTAAGAGGATCTATTTATACCTACACGCACACACACACACACACACACACACACGCACACTCTCTTGACAGTCTAATGGTGGCTCTCGTACACAGTTGGGAACATGGCACCCAGTAGTGGAGTGGAGGGGGGTGGGGGGGGGGAGTGGGTCAATCTAAGGGGACACAAACTGAGAGAGAGAGAGAGAGAGAGAGAGAGAGAGAGAGAGGGAGAGATGTACCCACAATGGCTTCTGTCAATTAGGGAGGACTCATTGTTTGGCTGACTAAGTTAACGGTCTCATAAATGGCTCCATCGAGCACCGATATGTCTCGCTGACGTCAGAGCCGTCAGTTTAGGAGTCAACTTCCTGGAAAACACAAACGGTGTGCCGTATACGGTCACATGATAGACCTCTGCTGCAGCGATGCATCCTGGATTGATACGAGGGGATGTGATTTGGACGCAAATACATTTTTTGGATATGAAACCATTTCAGTCATTTGCTTCCATGTGTCACAAAGTATTTGAATGTTCTTTTTTTTCTTCTACTCACTATTCAACTTGTACCTTTTCTGAGTCATATATATATATATATATATATATATATATATATATAATATGCAAACTAGTAGATTCTGACTTTTTCTTCAGGTCTTTTTTTCACCACCATTCAGGCGTCACACGAACAAAGCGCAATACTGAATTTAAGTATCGTGTCATGCTGGGACACCTGAGGCAACTCAATTGGATTTTTTAAAACTGCTATTTATGATGTCAACAATTTACTGTAATGCTCAATTTTAATAATCCTTTTTATTTAAATATCCATGGTTAAAGTGCAAACGGGAAGTGCTCAGTCGGAATTGCTTTTCATGGAAGAGGTCCTAGATATTCATATCATAAGTTAGGTCTAAAAAGCTTGAGAAGAAAACTAATACTTTGACAGGATAATCTTTCTAAGTACCATTTTTGTATTACCTCTGTGAAAAATTCACGTTTTTGCCAAATGACCGTATAGCTGACTGAAAAACTGAGATTTTGTTTCTAAATGTACACACAGCTGAACCACATTTATATATTTCCCATTTTCCCCAGATAACTTTTGTGCATTGAAGATAACTTTCAGAGATTGTCTACCTAATAATATATAAACAATATATTGACTCAAATTGACAAACAGAACAAGTTTTACTTTATAACATTTACAACGGCGTTATGTAATTATGACACAGGAAAAAAGATATTTGTACTCTGGTACATTTCATTATACTGTTCATCTAAAATAATGAAGGAGATAAAGCATGCAGATGTATCTCCGCAGCAGCAGTGGCAGACACCACACGCTGTGAGGCGCAGCACATCAGGTAGAACGAGGCCTCATTTACAATGTTGACATTTAAAATTATTATCGTCATTATTAATAACTTACAGAAGAAGCATTCAGTGTTTCTTCTCCTCCTCTCCTCTTTACACACACACACACACACACACACACACACACACACACCGAGTGGCACGCAGCTCAGCCGTTTCTATAATTGCTTCAGTCTAAAAGTCAAAATGTCTCAAAACCGTTGAGTATGTTTTCATGTGTGACTGCATTTCCACAGCTGGAAGGCCGAAGCTTAAACCAAGATGGAGCCGAGGAGACGGGAGAAAGGAAAACCTTATTTTTTATAGATTACGGCACACTTGTAATGCACTGCAGCAGTATTTCTTTTTTTTAATGTTTATGTTCATTATTGGTATTGATATTGAAAAGATGCAGCTTTTTCTACCATAGCCGGTTGTGGGGGCGATTACTTCTACATTGGTTGGAGGGTCTTATTTACACTTTGTTGTTATTGTTGACATAAGTGCCTCCAACCCAGTGAAGGTGAATTAGGTGATTGAATCTGAAGTTCATAAAAAATAATTAAGTTAGAGAAATGAGGAGGCAGATAATGCCCCTGATAATTAAGAGTGCACTTTTTTTTACAAAGAGGTCACATTTTAAAAGCTGAATTTTCTTTCCAGATACATAAATATGATAAAGTACAGACGAACACAACCTCTGCATCCAATCTTCTCAGGTTCCTTTGCATGCCGCATTCTGATTGGTCAACAACAGCAAGCTGTTATTTCTATACAGCAGATATCTGATGCCACATGTCTGGATTCATTCCAGAATCCTGACAGGTTCTCTGGACTTAAGAGAACACTATTGCAATAAAGTGGAAGTGTCCCAGTAAAACAGTGTTAGAGTTGTTCTTTGGTGGTCAACGAGGACATACAGCTCGGGAAGGAACAGCCTTTACTGTGTCTTAGTCGGTTTCATTCAAACTGCAGTTGTTTTCACTCAAATGAATCCGTCATTCAATTGAGTTTTTTTCTTTTTTGGAATTCCCACACGGGAGACATTTATTCACGTCTCAAACAAACCTTACACCCAGCTAAATAATACATTTGTGTGAGAGTTCACTTCTTTTCACCGCGCTTTTTGATGAGTTTGCTGAGAGACCGGAATGAAACTCATTAACCCTCCGTAACTCTGCTCTGTGTGAAGAGTTGGGCTCGTGTCCACATTATTGAACTCCGCACACAGACAGAGAGTTCCGGAGGGTTAATGAGTTTGGGTTTGTCCTCATGTTACGGTGATCCCGAAGGCACCATGTTAAAATCACAGTGACAGTAATTGAAAACCCATCTTGTCAAGGTCCACTTGATGTCCTCCAGAAGATAATACTGACTCCTTTTCTCTGGTTGGGTAATGTGGTTCTTCTCCGTGACGACATCTGATAGAAAGCTTTTACATTCGGGGTGCTAATGTTAATTGAAGCATTAAGTAATGTCAAACAAATAAAGGCTGGATTTTTAATGCGTTGCACACACATGCTAGCTGTTTAATTGATTTTTCAATGTGTTATTTCTCTTTTCGGCACATACAAATGCAGTTATTTTCAAAATCATGTTGTTTTACCCTCCCCCTCTCCCCTTTTCGTTTACCGTGTCCCGTAGTTTGAGAGCTGGGCGTTGAGGTTGTCTTCTCATCTCGATTGGATTTGTTTTGCAGCTCGTCCACTCAGCGTGGCAGCAGACCGAGATGTATTTGGACTTATCAAGAGGCTGTAACCGCGGCTCGCTGCACGCACCTGCCCGTATGATATTATTTCATATGATTGAGTAAAATATTGGCATATCCAACATGTCTTAAATTGAAAATGCAACACTTAAAATAAGGAATATTAACAAATTCTGAACAGAAATTCAATATTAGTGTGCATGTAAGCGGAGTCAGTGTGTTGACAGTGGAGAGTGTTTTAATCATTTCAATAACTACGTGACAGAGATTGACATATTTTGAGATGAGGAGGAGGAGGTGAACTGCCAAGTGGAAACAAAGGGCCTGGAAATGGAAAAAGTGTGGCCAAATATTTGTAGCAATCAGAAAATAACACAAAAGAACACGGATAAGGATATGAAAAGTCAGATGCAGAAACTGAAAGCCTAGTGGAATGGATGAAGATGGATGAGCAGGCTGAGAGAGAGAGAGAGAGAGTTGAAGGAGCTCATTAAAATCAAGAGGGCGAAGCCCTGACTTTGACTCAGTCAGCTCGCTGGAAATGTCAAAGGATCTTAGTGAAAAGAAATAGATGAGACGTGCCGCGTGCAACAACTCATCAGCAAGCTAAAACCCAGAAATGTTAAAGTTTACTTGGGAAAGGGGCAGAAGGGGTTAATTCAAGGGCATCGTTGCCAGAGTTAATACAATGTAATGCGCCTATAAAGATATCAGAAGTCAACTTGGTGGAGGCAAATATTTGTATGTGGCACTCTTGGTATGACACTTCCGCTACCTGGAGGCCAGAGGCTCTGTGAGTACCCGGGTACTGACAATTATTCTTAGTAATATTACATGATTTCACGAGTCCAAGAGCATCTGCTGTGGATGAATCACTGAGTATTTCATACCATAGCTAGTCAAATATAATAGAACCACACATATAACAGTGCAATTGAAACATATCAGCACAGTGTAAATATTTCACTTGAATGATTAATACCCAAGTTCACATGCTATTTCGAAACTTTTACCTGATGATATATACCTTTATTCGTCCCACAGTGGTGCAATTTCAAAATCACTGCACATCAGAGCATTAATGAAAATAACTATAAAACACAAAACTACTAAAAAACTAAATACTAATACGAAATATACAAGGGGAAAACAAAGTAAAGTGCTGAGTAAAGTGTTGAGTAAAGTGTTGAGTTTGTCAGGATCTCCAGCGATCTAATTTAGTCAATAAGATTAAAAAGAGACACAAAAATGTCCTCACTCCAAAGGACTACAACTCAAAGTTGTCCTCACAAAGATAGATGAACAAGCAAGTCCACATACACACACACACACACACACACACACACACACACACACACACACACACACACACACACACACACACACACACACACACACACACACACACACACACACACACACACACACACACACACACACACACACACACGCGTGCTTGCCCATGACCAACTTGGCTCAGCCTGGCTAAAGATGATTAGTTACTGGGAAGCTGCATTAACATAATGACTTCCATTGTGTCCACTGAGTGCCTTCTCTCCTCTTCTTTCTCTCCCCATGCTCCATCCCTCCTTCACCTGCCTCTCTCTCTCCCTCCCTCTCCCCTCTCGGTCTGTGTGCCACCCACACATCCCAGTGTGGCTGCTGGTTGCAGACTGGGAGTTGACATTCTCAGAAACCATTAGAAGTTCTCATTATTGGGAAACGAACAAGGAGGGCAGGAATCAAAGAGAGACGCATCTCACTCTTATTCCCTTCCGAGGTTCCCTGATCTCTTCCGCTCTCATTCCCCAACTTCTCTTCTATTCTATTTGCATCCTCTATCTCTTTCCTCGTAACTGTCTTTATTTCTTCATTTCCCTTTATGCTGCACCCTCAATTAAGCTTTACCCTCCGGCTATTTCATTCACTGAGAAAGAAACGTTGTACCTTCGTAGGAACGACGAAATAAGGCACTTCAACTGTGTGAAGATGTTTGAGCTGTAAAAATGCTTCTTTTTTTTGTGGATGAAAGTATTGTGTTTTGTCTTTACTCTGGTCTTCATTGGAGATGTCTTCTAATGGCCTATGATGCCCGAAATGTGGTTTGTAAAGGTTCAATACCAAGCTACTGAATCTCAAAGTAGCTTCAGGCCTTCTCTGAGGGAATACTCATCCCCCTTTGAAATGTGCTCATGCCAAAAGGTTTAGCTTAGACAATACATGTTTTCATATTGGCAGATATATTTTTCTTTATGTATTTAAAAAACTAAAACAACAACGCTTGATAGAATTGGAAAATCGGTTGTCTACTTCCAGTCTGATATCGATTTAAAACTCTCTTGGTGGATTTATCATACACAAAATTAGTAACTGATGAAAATACATGATTTTAGATAAAAAGCCACAGAGATCAAATGTCTGGCAAGCTAATGATTCTGCATTTTAAGATTAAATGTAGCCTTTTTCTAACTGTACTTGTCTTCATTTTCTTCCTGCTGAGGTAATCCGATCCACTAGTGCCTGCCCGACGATCCCATCTGTGACTGCTGCAGAGGAAATGGGGACAATCAAGGCCGACGGGGACGATTCAATGATTTAATGAATAGCATGCAGGAGGTGGAAGGAGCCCAAACAGGCAGGAGGTCCAGCAGGCAGGTACCAGGAGACGGGCCGGTGTCACGTAGGTGGGATAGCGATGGTTAGTCTTAAGGTGCGTTCACACCAAAAGCAAAGCGATTTTTCGTGTCGCCCAAATGCGTGAGTTTACTCGCTCGACCATTCACCGTGTTCACGCCATAAGCGTTGAGACGCTCAGCAAGGGGCGGGGCTTATCTCTGTGTCTCGTCTCCGTAAAGACCGTTATCATCTCCTTCATCCACCAGAATAACTCACCACTAGTTGTGCTTTATACTTGTTGTGGACGTCCCACACACTAACGCCCTCGTGTTTGGGTTCATGACATCACCCGTAGACTCACTCAGCTCGGTCACTTTCACCGATGAAGTCATTGTTACGTCTGAAAGACTTCCCGCTTCCAGCGCTACGAGAGCGGAACTCAAGAGCTGATTGGCCCGAGTTGCGAGATGACTGCCTGAAAGTTGAAATATTTCAACTATTTCGCCCCAAACGCCCTAAACACGCCGCCCGGGAAAATATCGTGTCTATCGCAGCCACACAAGTCTGTATGTTGACTTTTCATGGGATTCAGTCGTGCAAAATTTTTTTTTGCTAAAGAGAAGGAATAAAAACACAAACCGTGACTTCATCAGAAACATGACCCTTGTCCTTCCTGTCACAGCAGCCTTTTTGGAGATTATGCAAAAGCTGATGTATGCTACTTATTAGAGGAAGGGCTCGTCCTTCGCTTTTCGATGGGCAGCTTGAGGGAGAAGCAAAGAGCTGTAGTCAGGTGGCCTTTCAACCCATTTGAATGAAGACAAAAGAGAGCCAGAGACCTCGGTGGCACCAGAGTTCTCCATCTCACTCACAGCTGCTTTCACGTCAGCTCTGTTTTATCGACTCTCAGATAAACACATGAGCTGCCCCAAAAGACAATGGCCACCTGAGTGAGACCCAATGACTATGTGAGGCCTAGTATTTTTTTGTATTTAACCTCTATTTAACCAGTGGAAAACCCATTGAGATTAAAAATCTTTTCTTCGAGGGTGACAAATAGGTAGAAACAAAATAAAATACAGAACAAGACAGGTAAAAAGAAACTATATTTAAGAGACAGTGACATAGCCAATTTTAATTTAAATAAGAAACAATGCCATGTTTGGGAACCTGCCTACATTTTCTTCCATTTTGTATTTAAAAGCAGTAAGTGGTATCAGTTCGTTGATTTTTTTTAATATTGAGAGGTTCAATTGTGTTATTCTGCATAATAATTAGTCATGTTCAGAGCAATGGACATGTGCTTTTAGTCAAATGGGACATTGGCACAACAAGCTGAAGATTATTGGTGTCTGTCTTCTATGAAAATGTGCTGTTTGTCTTCTATGATTTAACTACGTTTTAACTGAATGGCTTTGGCATTTGTTCAGCTTTGTATGATTTAGTAACGTGTTGTGGCCAAATGATAAATAACACATTTATTACAATAACATCATTTAACATAATAATCAAATGAATAATTTGAGATAAAATAATTAGGAGATGCAACCATAGATATTACAATCAGCAGTACATTAAATTACTCTTTTGATTGATCTTCAATCAACTTAACTTTAGTGCAGTGTTTGTCCTTCTGAATGGCTTCTTATCTAATTGCAATAGTGACCCAAGGTCATGGATAATATTCTAATTACACACATTTTGAAGTACCAAACTGATGAATAAAAGAAAAATGTTTTTTTCATAAACACATTGTCATAATCCAGACTGGCATGCTTAAAATAAATAACCTGAAATGGGTATTTTAGAGTTAGGACAAATAAAATATGCTAATAAATCAAATGATCAATGACAGAACATGATAACTGGCTACAAACAATGTAAGTAATTGACTAAATTAAACTAAAACATTCAGACTATATTTTGGATTCTTGAAAGGTTCACATGTAAATGTTCTTCAAAACAGGATGACCATATTTTATTGTATTGCTATCACCAGACAAGGACAAGAAACACCAAACTGTCCACAATGAGAGATTTAAGTTCAGACTCAGACTCAGACAAGGTCTAAAGAAAAGTCATTTTTCAACTCTGGGAACGATAGGTATCATACTATTCCACTGTTTCTCTCCTCATTTTCTCCTCTTTCAATTCATCTCTCTGTCTCCATCTTTATCCATCACAATGAGGAGCCTTATGCCAAGCTTCCATTGTATGGTGCAGAACATCTGACACACAATACCCCTCTGATTTACACACACACGCACGCACCCCCCACACCCACACACACACACACCTACACACACACTGTGCCGAGCCTACTGTTTTGTGCATTATATCCTTCCGAGCTTATGTCACGGAGCTTTCTCCTTCCTAATCCACAAAGAATGGAAGAGGAGGAGCTGTGGGGAGAATCAGCAGAAAACCAAAAGCCAGCCCTGGCAGCAGTGTTAGGGAACGGAACCGTCTCATAGGCCCCCCTCATTTAACAAAGTAATAATAATCAAATTAAACAAAATACAAGGCCCCTCCCCATTGATATGCTGTATGACCCCTATATTGTGATGATATATTACAATAACTTGAACAGAATGGCCATTGGGGCTTGCACATTCACACGGAACAAAGTTCTGGGTGAGAGGAGTACAATTGATGTGGATTTGATGACTTAATGTGCCACTGGGTTGTGACATTGAAATCTATCTTTAACTATTTGAAAGGGTGGAATGGAAAAACCTTGAATACCCTCTGAGGAGACTCTGAAAACGTTGTAGATTGAGTCTCATTATTCCCCTTGTTACAGAAGTTTGTACCAATATTTTTTGGGTTTCATCTGGAGTGACATGCACCACATCGGATATGTTGCTACAATGTTGACGTTCTCATAAGATACTACCGTATCCAACACCGCCGTTGTGGATCCTTCTTGTCTCATTTTCAAATGTTAGCACGCAGAATGCCAGAAACGAAAACCTGATGCTCAAAACCTTATCCATAGCAAAATGCCACAGATCCTACACTATATTGAAACAGCTGATAGAGACATGGCCACGTCTCAGAAGTATATACTTACGTGTACGTTTATTTTGTTCAATCTGATGATGCAGAACAACAAAGAGAGAAGAAAAAATGTCTGGATGCGAGAGAAGTATAGTTGAACGAAGGAGTGGAAGTTCTTCAACGTCATCTCGACAAGATAACAACTGTCTAATTCCACACATCCAATCTCCTTTAAGCAGCTGTGTTGATGCTGTGCGTATCAACATCTGCTAAGACCTGTTCATCCTTACAGAGTTAACTTGTATACAGGATCTAATCCTCCAAGGCCAAACCAGATTGAGTAAAACTGAGGTCCTAGTCTCTGACCCAGCAGACAGCTCTTCAACCACAACTAAAGCCAACGGCAATCTGTCATCTAATAGAATGTCTCACATGGAAGAGATGGAGGTGTTACCTTTGATTCTGGTTCATAGTTGTATTAACAAATTAACTCTTCTACCATCTAAGATCACATACAAAATGAAAAAAATGCTTCTATCCGTTGAAGATTTGGAGATTTTATTTGAGGCTTTTCATTTCTTCTGCCCAGTATCTCACCGATACTGGGAAGAGAGACCACATCTCCCCTGTACTGGCCTCTCTTCACTGCAAAGTTTGATTTCAAGATTATATTTGTTTTGAAGTTAAAGCACGGACTGGCAGAGGTCTTGAACTGCTCCACACCACAAATCCATCTTTTAACCTCTCAGTTGTCGTGACCAATCACTGCTCTCTAATCCACCCACCAAGTTCGAGACCATAGGAGGTTGAGGATTTTTATTTGTTTGGCTAAATTCTGTTATATTTTGAACATAAGAATTCAATCATTCCTAGTCTACATTAATACCGTTATAATCTGCCTCAAGACGCATATTGTGTCTATTAATAACCAGAACAAAGACATACCACCTGGCCCGTCAGTTTAGGAAGAAACCCAGTGGCGCCAATCACATAATTGTAATATCACATTTATTGGCATTTGCATAACTCAAAAATGCAACAACCTTTATGAAGCTAACCTCCCTCTTATTGTAACAGCATGCACTCACTCTGATTAGGGGGGAGAATCAATACTGCAAACATTGATTTGAGTTTATTGCCTTTATGTCTAACAAATTATCCGATTTATACAAATAGTACATTTGGAATCATTCACCTTCATCTAAATTCCAAAGAAGATGAAGTTGGTGACATATGTGACGTTTTTCCTTTATTTTAAGAAGACTTTTGGTACAGTGAACCGTGAGGTAGGTACTCCTGTCAAAACCATCCTCTTTAGATTCCTCTTCTGATGCCGTTAAATGGATGAAATCAAATCTAACAAACAGGAAGCAAAGTGGACTCGATCAATACTCAATCAACATACCCTAACTGTAACATTGGTGTTCCTAAGGGATCGATGCTGGGCCCTATTTCCTTTAGCTTGCGCATCAATGGCCTGGCTGGAGTCTGCCCATTTGTCAACATTCAAATGCGTGCTGATGACATGTTTCGTTATGTGCTATGCTAAAAAGAAACCACAAGCTGCACCATGAACTAGTCGCAGCCATGGCGCATGTATCGGATTGGCTGAGCAGCCCATGTTTATGCCTGAGTGAAAAGAGTCTTGTATGTTCTTTACAAGGAAACCCACAGAGACTCACCTACGTTTAAAAAACACGCTAAAAAGGTAGCTGGTGCTATCAATCTGGCTAAATTTAGTTATACCTAAGAAGAATTAAATTGTTTATAACCTGCTCATGGACGACGGGTGGAAATTAGCAGTCTGTCGCATTTACATCGAGATGGAAACTGAAATATTGATTAATGTGCGACAGTGCACATTCCTGTTGAATAAATATATATATATATATATATATATATATATATATATATATATATATATATATATATATATAAACCAGATAATTAAAAAGGGAGCGCAGCAGAGACAGCAACAGTTTTAGCGGTTTTGTTTACGCATCACGACACAGAGTGACATGAGAAACAATGATGATGGATGTTTTAAAGACTATCCAGTTTCAAATCAGAAACTGATTTAAAGACAATTGGTTTGTTCATTACCATAAACACCTTGATGAAGTAAACGTGTCAAATCAGACATTTTATGAAAGACCTTTTTATTTTATTAAGTAGTTATATGTATCAGTTCCTAGTAGAGTTACACAGCTTTGTGCTGAAATGTGAAACATATTGAGCACAAAGAATATGGGCATGTGTTAGGATGTGGCCAGGATGTGGTTTTAGGACGCGGCCATAGTGGCAAATCAGCCGATTAGGAGTCAAAAACTGTTTGGGGTGAAGCATCCTTTTATTTTTATTTACATTCACCCACCACACAAAGGTTCAAGTACATTTATTTCAATATTGTTTTTTTACAGCCCAGATTCACAAATTAGCAATTTGCCTCAGAGGGCTTTACAATCTGTACACATATGACAGCTCTGTCCAAGGACCTCACATCGGATCAGGAAAAACTCCCAAGAAAATAAGAAAAACCCTTTCACGGAGAAAAAAAGTGAAGAAACCTTCAGGAGAGCAACATAGGAGGATCCCTCTCCCTGATTGGACAGAAGCAATAGATGTCATGTGTACAGATGAGCAGCGTTACAGAGTTACAACACATTCAATGAATATGACAAATGTATGAATGATAATTAGCAGGCATGGAGCAAAATCCACATTTCCACAATCCATTAAACAGAAAGAGGAAGAGAGAAGAGAGAGAGAGGGGGGGGGTGGGGCATGGAAGGAGGCCGGTCCACCAGGCATCTCAAAGGAGGGCCACTGGGAAGGAGGCCAGGTCCAGTCAAGGATCTGGATGCAGGAAGCAGGGATATAGCAGAATATTCTTGTGTTATCTGAGAATACCTCAACCTGCCGATAACTGATCCTGTGGCCTTTAACCAGAGAAAGAAAGGAGTACAGGCGTTTGTTATTCACGCAGCCGGAAGCCTTAATTGGCTAAGTTTAACAAACAACTGTTGTCAAGATAACAACTGTCTAATTCCACACATCCAATCTCCTTTAAGCAGCTGTGTTGATGCTGTGCACATCAACATCTGTCAGCAGCAGTCAGCTTCCACTCTTGATTACACCTTAATGCATATGACTAAATAATAAATATAGGATACATTTATGCAATCATTATCCACAAAAAGGTAAAAAAAATACCTAAATAATCAATTGCACACAGGGTTATTGAGGGGTTATTATTGAACATCAGTAATCAATAATTACTCTAAGAGTCAAGGATTAGTAGATAGCTGAGAACAGACCAATACAGGGGCAATCACACACAGAGCTCATGTAAGCAGGCGATGGGCTTCTTGAAAATGACATTCAACATTGACATTGATATTGTGATTAGTCCATGTCACTGGAAACTCAAGGGACTGAGGGACACATACACATATATATATATATATATATATATATATATATATATATATATATATATATATATACATATATATACATATATATAATATATATATACATATATATATATAACATATATATATATATATACACATATATACATATATACATATATATATATACATATATATATATATATACATACATATATATATATATATATATATATATATACATATATATACACATATATATATATATATATATATATATATATATATATATATATATACACATATATATATATATATATATATATATATATATATATATATATATATATATATATATATATATATATATATATATATATATATATATATACATATATATATATATATATATATATATATATATATATATATATATATATATATATATATATATAGAATCAACAGACCTTTCTTATTCTTGATGACCTTTAATATGGGATGTAAGTTGGAGGTCTGAATCGTGGCCTACTACCAACTATTTATACACTGTCATATTCATTGAATTTGTTTTAACTCTAATTATTCCTTCTCTTCACATGACATCTATTGCATCTGTCCATCCCGGAGAGGGATCCTCCTCTGTTGCTCTCCTGAAGGTTTCTTCACTTTTTTTCTCCGTGAAAGGGTTTTTCTTATTTTCTTGGGAGTTTTTCCTGATCCGATGTGAGGTCCTGGGACAGGAATGTCATATGTTTACAGATTGTAAAGTCCATAGAGGCAAATTTGTAATTTGTGATATTGGCTATACAAAATTAACTGAATTGACTTGAATTGAGTTTTTGTCACGGAACCTTCTGAGAAGTCGTCTTTGGGAACTGTCCAGAAAAACGGTGGACACTTTCAGAAAATGAAGTATGCACTCTAAAGACATCGTCTGATACCAAGTACATGCTATGAGGAAAGAGAATAGATGTGTGTAATAATTAAAGTGGGGACAACATCCGTCCATCCGGGGAGAGGCATCCTCCTATGTTGCTCTCCTGGAGGGTTTATTCCTTTTTTCTCTCTGTGAAAGCTTATATTTTCTATTTTCTTGGGAGTTTTTCCTGATCTGATGTGAGGTCAAAGGTCAGGGATGTTGTATGTGTAAATATTATAAAACCCTTTGAAGCAAATTGATAATTTCTGACATTGGGCTATACACAATAAACTGAATTCAATTGAAAAAGAAATGAGTGTTACAGCGAGGTTGACCTATTTATGCCGGTACGAGGACCTTCTTTTTAACTTCACATCGCTCCGCACAAAAGAGTTAGCAAACAGGTGAGGTGTTGAAGAACACACAGGCAGAAGCTTTTGATCAGTTCAGGCGCTGGACGTAACATTTGAGTTGAGGGAAAGCGGGGCTCACTCGTGTACGCCTCACCGGGGATTCAACAAAGACGACGCCGCTCGTCGGCTGATGTGTTCTCAACTCTTTTACACGAACACAGACAGTAGAGATTGCTTTTTATTTTCGAGGGTATGGTGTAAACACATAACGTAATAATAATCCCCCGCAGGGAATCTGTTAGCGCCGTTGAACAACAGAGGAGCCTTTGGTGTTTAGAGATTTGACTTTCTTCTTTCTCCCTTTGACAGCCGTTGAGTGCCACGGTTCCTTAAACAACCCACTTCACTTTTACATGATCATGCGGAAGGATCCTGTTTTGCAGTGTGTTTCATCATGGGTTGAGGTGTGAGTGTGAGTGTGTGTGTGTTGACATAAATCCATCAAACCAGCAGTGCCTGCAAGCGTGTGTGTTTCACCAGATTTACGCCCGCTGACCGCTCCCTGATTGGTCCAGGGACAGCTCGGGACGTCCCCAGGAGCTTCCAGGCTCTTTATCTTGTCAGAGAGGGCAATCTGAGGCGCTCTAGATTTACCCCTCAGCTCCCCACGGGCCGGGGCGGGAGAGGACCGGCGCCGGCCGGTGTGTGCGCTGTTCCTCTCTCTCTCCGCTCTCCCCCCTCGTCAGGTGATAGATATGTGGAGATCACTCATTCGTTATGGCCTAGAGAGGGGTGACATCCATCACTCTCTTCCTGTGCCTCCTTTCCTCCCCACCTTTCCTCCTCTTTGCACCCATCCAACCGCAGGGCCATAAGCTGTCTGTCAACCTGACAGGCCCATCCACTATATCACCGGGAACCTGCGCGGCCCCCAGGACTCTATTATATGTAATCTGCTCCCCTCAACCCGGGCCGCTTTCACAGGCCAGCCCCCCCACTGGTCCCACTTGATCCGCTAGTCGTCACGCAGCAACGTGTATCCATAATGATTTTTTTTATTTTGGTGAATTAGAATGAATCGCATAGGAAAAGACAAATGTAAAGTGTTAGTGTTCCAAAAAGCTTATATTAATATCACGGAAATCTTCTTGAACACCTCATATCAATCCTATACCAGCGGTTGCGCATCCCGTGTCACACTAGGAGTGAGAAGTGGTATTTATTTTCACTATTCAACTGTTTAGCTATTAATATTTGGAAAAAAAACACCAATCAATTCAAATTGAACATCCTGGTAATTGTCCGACAAAAAAACATGATAAAAAACCGGAATGATTCACAATATACATTTAACAATTTTATGTTTATAAGTTCATATTGATTGAATTCCAATCATGCAAATTGAATACAGTATCTACATTTGAAATTAAGATGGATTCAGCAGGTGGTTAATCTTTTTTATTTTTTTTTATTTAGGTGTCGTTAAAAAATTGCAGAATCCGAGTCACAACGAGATGAGGTCAATAAAAAGGATTTTGTCTCCATGGTTACCTTAGATTTGAAAGGTATGTACAAATCCTTGTAAGACTTGCTGCCCGATGACCCGTCCTCATCTTAACCATTCAAGGCCAAAGCCTAGCCGCTACCATCTTGCAATAGTTTAGCAAATTAAAAGTTAAACATCTAGAACGCAAGACATGAAGTAAACTCCGGTCGAAGCTCCGACGATGACCAACCATGATGGAAATATGACATAACTGTTTACTGCACTTATCGATGTGAGGTACATTTCAGATGTGTTCAGTACTTTAGAAGAAGCTTCTTCACCGAGGAAGAAAAGGATGAAACTACTTTAAATACTATAAATATCTGAACTGAGAAAGACGAAGTGATTCTATTCAGCAAAGTGATTAATAAAGTGTTCCCTACTATAACTTGATGATAGATGTGACTTTACTGAATGGGATTTCTGTTGCTTTGCTACTTTAGAGAAGTGGTTCTCAACCTTTTTCCAGCCAAGTTCCCCCTAAACGGAGCAAAAGAAAGTTTAAAAAAGGTGATAAACAGCGTTGTGCTATTATGATCTGATTTATTGAACTGTAGAAACTGAAGATTGCGTTGTTGCATTGAGCTGAGGGCTTCTGCTCTGACATTGGAGTGAGACACTTGTGCTGATGATCAGTCGGTCTTGGTGGCAGGGAGGAGACTCCTGTGGTCGTCTCTGCTCCAGGCTCAGTCTGTTTCTTTGCTTGGATCACAGTCAATGCAGAGAAGGAGGCCTCACGTACTTATGTGGAGGCAAAGCTTTCTGTCCCAGGTCAGGGTGATCCAGGTCAGGGTGCTCCAGGTCAGGATGCTCCAGGACAGGGTGATCCAGGTCAGGGTGCTCCAGGTCAGGATGCTCCAGGACAGGGTGATCCAGGTCAGGGTGCTCCAGGTCAGGGTGCTCCAGGTCAGGATGCTCCAGGACAGGGTGATCCAGGTCAGGGTGCTCCAGGTCAGTGTGCTCCAGGTCAGGATGCTCCAGGTCAGTGTGCTCCAGGTCAGGATGCTCCAGGTCAGTGTGCTCCAGGTCAGAGTCTGTCCTGCTTCACACAGCCAAAGCTGTGAGTGTGGATGTGGTTCGGTCAGATGAGTCTTGTCCCTCGAGAGAGCAGTGCACCTCTGTGTGCAGCAGCAGCAGTGTGTCATCTATCCCAGCTGACATTGGCCAAAGGCAGGGTACACCCTGGACAGGTCGGCAGTCCATCCCAAGACTATTAATTTAAAAATATATTTTCTTTAAATCAGACGTAACCCATGGAGTAGCTTCTCGTACCCCCAGGGTAGCCCCATTTCAGAACCACTGCTTTAGAGCGTGAGCTTCAGCAAGTTCACCTCTTACTCCGGTGCCTTTGAACTAGTGCGTCCATGTAATATCCACCAAATGGACACGCTTAACACCGTCAAATCTGCTCAAACCTACAGGACAAACCACGGGGTGAGATGCAGCCCTCTCATTGAACCGTGGACAACTTCAAAGAGCCTTCTTTTTTTTGCCAAAATGATTTCTAATTCAGACCGCTCTACGATAAAAAGCAACCTTTTGCGGTTTGCAGACGAGCTCCTCTCAAGCCTCCGAGCCACGAGTACTACGTAAATCCAATCCCTGCTATTCTCCATGGTGGGGCGAGCTCAGGCACATCCTTGGGGCTTGTCATTTCAACTCTGCCTCTCTCTTCTTTTGTTGCCCGCCATCCCATCTGCTTCTTTTACACAGCGATCTGACTCGCTGCTGAGCTTCGTACTTCTCAGCCAAGTCACTCGCACAAAAGAGAGAAAACGCTCGTCTTTGCTCTGCCGGTTCACGTAAGTGAACTTGAAAGATTTGAAGGCAATGAGCGGATGGGGAAAAGATATTCAGAGCTTCACGGAAAAAGCACCAATATCAAAAAATAAACGCACTCTATTGCAAGTAAAAGTCCAACATTCAAAAGTATGAATTCAACAACAGAAGTAGTTTGGATAAGGATATTATTGTTAGGTTTTAATCTATGCAGCTACTCTTATCGATACTCCTTATCAGTTTGGTTCTTACTACGCTCTTAACGGTGCATTAGGACATAATTGGTTTTAAAAAGATTATTAAAAAAAGATTAGAAACAGGATCAGAATTAATTATCCTTTTTTATTTTATTCTGAATATAACTAAATAATATTTCTAGAGCAGCGACATTAAAGTTAAGAACACAAAGTCACATACATATTTAATATTAAGAAACAATTCCTGAGTGAAGTTTATAAAGAATGAGCAAGAGACCCATCAGTCTGTATAATAATATAATTATAAAATAATAATATAATTATATAAATATAATAATAATCTGTAGTGATTTTTGAAATGTTCCCACTGTTGGACGAATAAAAGAATATCATATATATATCATATCATATATAAGTCTCATCTTGGCAACCTGCTTTGTCTCATGGCACCACATCGCCCAGGCATCACACCGCCCAGACACCACACCGTACTGGCACTGTTCAGACCCATTACTGTCCAGTCAACATGTTTACAACCTGCTGGTCTGCTGGCCTGTTTGGTGTATTTGTCCGGCTGACAGTGACACAGTGACACCATTACTGTACGTGAAGCTCACATTCCTGGCTAATTGGGTTTGAGCCCCCTGAGGCTGGGTGTGTGTGAGTTAAATAGGGGATTGGTCAGCCTTGTGTGTAGGTGTGTTATTGGGATTTTGCAGTATGATTAAGGTTGAAGGGTCATTGGGTTGTTGTATTTGAGTTTACCCATGTGTGTGTGTGTGTGTTTGAGACAATGAATTGAAAGCATTGTTGTGTGGTTGGACTGGCTGTAGTCTGGGGAATCTCGGAGAAATATTTGCTTTCTCACAGCTTCTTTATGGATCTCTCACGGGTACCTTGACTCCGTGTCTGTGTGTGTGTTCACAGGGGTGAGAAACCGAGCTATGATAAGGTTGAGAAACAAATGGCCACTTCAGAGCCGAGCCGAGCGCCAGGCGGGGAGTCGGACGGCAGGCACAGCGGCTCCACAACACCAATTTCCATCCTTCCTCAAGTTATGCCTCCCCAGTGCTTCGCCTTCTAACACCTTGTGTTGCCACCCTCGGCTGTTTTGTTTTGTTTCTTCCTTCACGCCACTTATACCATCCAGGCGAGCCAGAACGCATTCATTGGCGGTTATTCATCTAAAGTTGATGAGCATTCTTTTGCAAGTGCAGAGCACACTTTTGGCGAAGAAAAAGTCTGAAAAGATGGATATGCTTATGCGGCGGGGGGTGAAAGCACTTGAATGAATGCTCCACTCCTCTGCTGCCCTATATTTCCCTTTTCATTCAGTGGAGGGTGGTGTCGGGATCGCTGCGAGTTTAGTCATCCGCGAGACATGAGTTATACACACCGGCTGTACATCCGAACACCGGAGGAGCCGAAGAAGAAGAAGGAGGTGGAGGAGGAGGAGGCGGAGGAAGGGGAGGAGAACAGGACACGTCGGTGAAAAGCCGAGAGCCGGTTAAGGGGCGGGACGGCCTACGTCTGAATAGACGGTCACAAAGAAGCCGACGGGGTGAAGGCGACGCGCGGCGTTCGGATGACGAGCAGACGGAAGTCATGCAAGCGGCACACAGCTGTACTTATTCAGAAGACGCCAGCATTTCGATGCAAAAGTTCCCAAAACTCTGTTTTCTTCGAGAAAACGGCATGAATAGAGGTATTACATTATAATTACTTCTTCGGCACATGACTTTTTGATACAAGTAAACTTCCAATGCACCTCACGTATAATAAACGGAACCTAGTATATGTTCTACATAAATCTAATGTGTGCAGACATGTGAGACTGAGGTATATGCAGCACAGAAATAAGCAGAATTCATAATGAATCCCTATTTTTTCTAATATGGATTATTTAGTGTTTTAGATAATAACCAAGCTGAAATGCCCATATTTGGGTTAACCCTAACCCTGCTCTATAGTTCACATATATCCACAAGAGCTGTATGGCTCTACGGCAATCTTCGGTGGGACTGAAACAACTATTGGATAGGAAGCCATACATTTTGTGCAGCTCTCTGAGTTCTTCAAAGGATTTAAAGTGACTTTGTTGATCCTCTGGCTTATTCCTCATATTTGTGTTTCAGATTCAAATGTGTAAACAGGTGTTGGAAGGATTGCCGCGATATTAATTGACCTTTGAATTGTACTATCTTTATATATATTTTAACTCGTTCAATCATCAGGTAGAATTTCGTATCTGTTGAAAATGTTGATCTTTACCTACGCATGGAATTTGGTGGGATGATTGGTTATTATCCGGGGACCATTTGATTAGAATTTGGAATTGATCGGGTCAAAGGTCAAGGTCATGAAAAGGTCCAAATCTTCTATTTACCATAGCGCGGTCAATTTCTATCCAATTGTCATGCAACTAATTCCAAAATGTTCATAATGCAATGCCCAATCTTGTGATATGCGAAGGTACGCGCTCTACCGAGTGCCCGTTCTAGTTTTAAATGTCTACATCAAAAAACTTGTCAACCTACTATCCTCGCTTTTCCATATGTTCTTTTATAAGTTGTTTTTGTTTTTTTAACCGGGATTAAACAACTGTCATGCATTTAGTTCACAGCTTAGATCTTCTGGGACCGGTTGCATCACCAGGGCTTACGCCTGGTCATACAGTGAGCTAAATCGGTCGTAAACGCCGGTTGCACCATTCAGGCTTATTTCTCTCCCGAAGACTGGGTGTAAATCTTAAGCCTGATCTGGAGCAGGCGTCAACGTACAAGTCAGAACTGTAATTTACATGTCCGTAGCCAGCCATGAGGTCACAGAGGTCTGGACATTGGTAATTATTTCCTTAAGAAACATTGAAGAAGTGTCGGGTGAGGTAACGAGGCAGTGTGTGAGTCTGAGTGTGTGTGAGTCTGAGTATGTGTGTGTGTGGGAGTCCGAGTGTGTGTCGCGCTGAGGGAACCGATCTTTGCAGCGATTTTACATACACAAACTATGTGAAAAGATATTCTTGAAAGTGTTGACACTCTCTGCTGCAATTCATTACTTCGAGATGTAATGTTGAACTTCAACATTTCCGATGACGATAATCTCGTAACATGTGACCATGCGCTCCGGGGGGGAAGGAACATGATGGTGAGACAGCGCTGATGAAATATGGAGTAGAATTTGTTTTTACATCATAGGCTTCTTTCTTTCACGACTAAAAGGTGCTTGAATACTTCTGGCTCACTAACAACACTGCCGACTTGAATGATTAAGTTAAAGGGGATACAGACGGCTTTTTATCAGAGGTAAGTGTTGGAGTTTGATTTGTCACAGTCTGCAGTATGAAATATATTCAATATTTTAAGTACACATCTATGATATCAGTATATCCAAACCAGTGAGAAGGTGTAGTATGGTTTGTGATTTAACATCAAACCTCAATGTATAACATGCAAAAAATCAAAGTAAAAATAAATACCTCAACAGGAAAGTTTGGGATTATCTGAGACCGCATTAGTACAGCATTATTTCCAAACAAAGGAGGACTTCAATATGAAGTTGGAGCATTAGACTTAACCCTGACTGTTTCCAGTTTTTATTTTTATTTATTACAATTTCTGAGACACATGGCACATGATATTGGAATGGATGCCTGACCATTTGGATCCTTTTTTTAATACGGTGTCTGAGATCTACAACACCATGTCACTTCAGCTGTTACAGCTCTATTAGATTTCCTTTTCTATTTCTGTGATTCTCCATAATAACAACTTTGCCACCAATGAGAAGTGATCAGCTAGACAATCAAAGTCTACAAAGACCGACTAAGCAGTTAGAACCAGGCGTGGTAAAGCCCATGGGCCATATTCAAGAAGCATCCTAGTACAAAGACTTGCTCCGAGTGACAACCGAAATAAAAAAATGAAAAAAATAAACTAAAAACAACATTATCAGTCCAATATTAGAATGATGATGCTTTCCAAGCACTTTCCCAAACAAGCCAATCATTTAGTAAAGATAATTCATAAAACACATCAGTCCTTCAGAGTGCTACTGAGGTGAAAATCTGTCCAGCACATGGTGGAGAACTTTAAGAGGATTAAGACCTTCTAAATAAGTCGAAAATATAAAAGCAGGAATATTCGCCAACCGTTGAATGATTGTTGATGATTAGATCTTATGTGGTCAATCTCACTAGAGATGCGCTCACATCTCCCACCCACGGCAATAATGGCTTACCTCCTGGGATGAAAGTGATCACAACACTTAGCATATTTGGAAAAACACTCCAGTGTTTGCTGTTTTAATTGATTCGCATCCTGCTTATCTAGACCGGCAGCTGATGAAAGCTGAGCCATGTTCAGCCGCTAATCAAATAGATGTAGCACTCAAATTACCAGCATTGAAAATAAATATGACAAACCAGCATATGAAGAGTATGCTTTCTTACATTGCCTCTTTAAGTAAGCTTATGGCTTATAATTTAATCAAGAGATGTGTTAATTACATCTAAAATGATTAATTATTAGACCATGTCTCATTCGGGTCCAAATTACATGATTTCCCTTTCCATTCTATGCCCATTATCACTTAGGGATCCAGCGCTCACAGCTCTTTAAAATAATGGGTCAATCCTCTCAACCCCACCTGCTCAGTGAGGTCAACGTTTCTCACCCACCTTGCTCAGTCGCTCTGAGAAGTTTCCCGGGACTCCTTGTTAGAACAAAGATAAACAATAGTTTGTGACGTTCTAATTACTCACCACTTTGGAAGGGAACCATATGGGAGCCTCCTTACCTGGGCCGAGTTTATAGTTCAGCTTATGTTGTCTTTATAAACCTTGTGATTTTGTATTTACAGTCATGAGTGTAAGACAACTGCCTAGAATAGTATAGCTCCAATGCAGAATGTAATGCTTTCAATGCTGAAGTTAATCTCGTAATGGTGATTCTTTTCCCTTCAAAATGACCTGCAATTAATGTGTAAAAACTGTCTTGTATTAAGAATGACTAATATATTTTACTAACAATGAGGATCTTTGCAAATTGGAAAACACAATCTCCTTTCATTCTCATTGCAGCGTTGGACGTTAACGTTTAAAGTACAAATCTTCTCTCTCCAGGCCACATTATTTGACTTGCCCAAGACATGGATTACATTTAATTTGCGCTACTGAAAGGAAAGTTTTGCAAAGCCTTGAGGTCGGTTGACCACAAGTGATGTTAATTTAAGATGAAGGATTGTCAGCTTCCCCGTGGGGTAAGCTAGACGTAGTCAACATGTGACCTTAAATGTGACTGCTCGGCTTCTATTAGTTGGCTGATTGGGTGGTTGGATAGTGTTGCTGTGAAACATTTAAAAGAAACTGCACCTAAGAACCTTCAGTCTTAGCTCAGTGTTACTTATAGACTGAAATTTGAGTATAAATGAGGCCCTCTCAGTCCAGGTGGCCCCGATCTTCCGCCTTGTGCTCGTTGCTAAGGGTAAAGATTGATGAACATAAGTCTGGTTTCTAGCTTGTTCCAACGGAGTAATCAACTCAGAGTAATCAGCCAATGCACTTCTCCTTCGGCAGGGTATTTTGGTGGTCTATCCACCATACTTATTGTGTTGTGTCTGAAAATAGACCAATGGAGGGGACAGCAATGAGAAGTTAGGAACTGCCTGCATCCTCCCTCTGACCCGCCCGCCATGTCATCTCTGCTCGACCAATTCCTCTCATCATCAGCGTCTCAATTGACATGCCTCCCAAACTATTAAAGCGTCCGCCCTGCTCTCCTTCCTCCCCTTTTCCCTCATTGTCTCACCCCCTCCTCTTGTTATGGATGCTCATTAAAATCTTCTCAGCTGAATCGGACAGGGCAAAAAAAAAAGCGGCATACTTTCCCTCCATCCATCCTACTCCATGCTCGCTCACTGTTTCTTTTTGTCTGCTAAAACAAGCAGCCTAAAGTGTGTTTTAGGCAATCAACTATTTCAATTGTGAGTGCTTCTGGGGAGTTTGTTTATGACAGGAAATAAAAGTGCCAATGCAAGTTGTTTACCGACTCAAACTTTGAAGGAGGCTGCAGAGAAAAAACGTACATTGGTGATATGGCCGTAAAGGGAGAAGAAGAAGCAATAATTCCGAGGACAGGTGCATTCCCCCACCTGTATTTTAATATCCATGTAGAAAAAGGGACAAAAACCTAAGCTGAAATACCAAACATTTGAAGACAGGCTGAAATATTGCAAATATGTTACATCTATACATACAAGAAGACCACACTGACATCTAGTAGATGGTAAATGGACTCTATTTTTAGAGCTCTTTAACAATACTTTGTAGCGTAGGATCTTATTTACCCAGTACTTTAAGTTTAACAACTCAACAATAAGGGCCCAGCTGGCTAGCCCGTTCCTTCACTACAAAACACACGTAGAACGCAAAGCAAAACACATAGCAAAACACAATAAACACAACTCGGAATACAGTTAATTCAGTGTCTTTCAAGGTTTATATAGTTCTTTCCGTCAAAAGAAACAAACACTGTCCTTTAACGGAAAACGCGACTCAAAAGGAGTCTGCAGATAACTGAAAGATTTCTGTTGTCACATTAAAACAACATATAATTTCCAAAGACACAATTACATAAAAATTGGGGGGCGGCGGGATGTGTGCAATGGCAGGAGGGTGGAAATGTCCTGTAGAGTCCAGTTCAGAAGATGGGGAAGGTGTGTGTGTGTGTGTGTGTGTGTGTGTGTGTGTGTGTGTGTGTGTGTGTGTGTGTGTGTGTGTGTGTGTGTGTGTGAGTGAGAGAGTGTTTGTGAGTGTGTGGGGGATTGTTGGGAGAAACAGAGCGGTCGGGCCTGGAGAAGAGGGGGTAAAGGACTTAGCTGTAGGGCATTTCTGTAGGGAAGGAGATTCTCGAACATCCGAGCAGATTCTGGTCTGGAGGCTCCTGACAACCTGCTTATTGGATCATCTGCTTCCCAAGTCTTGCTTTTCCCGGTTTCACCCACTCTCGCGCCTCGCTCTGGTCACCATGTTGGTTTTTTCCAAATGTTTGTTGGTTCCCTTCCCCCTTTCCTGCTCACAGGTGCTCCCATTTATCAACTGTTAGGCTCCACCCACTTTTCCTGTTCACAGATGCTCTAATTAATCAACGTTTAGGCTCCACCCACTTTTCCTGTGGGGGGGGAGGGATAAGGCTGTCCTCTGCTACAACTTGTCATCATTCTTACCCATTAATACGCTGATGGCAGGAGCTACAATGCAAGGTTCCACCTGCCAATCAGGACTATCAAACATTCATACACCACAAGAACAGCCTATGGGAGCAATTTGAGCAACCACCAAAATGATTATGAATGAATGAATGAAATATAATTTATTAATCCCCAAGGGGAAATTTGGTGACAACAGAAGCAGCCCGATAAAACTAAACACAATAAAATATAAGTAATATTTATTTATTATTTAGTTATACAGCAATTTGTGGTCAAGCGTCTTGCCCAAAGGCACATTGTCATGGACTTGTGGATCCAGGGAGCAGACTGGCGATTCTCTGATTGAAGGACAACCCTGATCTACCAACGAGCCACAGTCCATCTTTGAAGGTGGTCGGGGTCGATGGATGAGTCAAACAACCACGTGACTTTCTTCGTGGACCGCCCCTAGTTCTAAAACACCAATAGTACATTCTCCCCAAAACAAACAACCATTGTTCTGAAGGCCCGGAGCTCTAGAAATAGGCACTCTCCCATCAGCATTAGCATATGGCTAATCATTATAAAGAATGATGTTCAGATGAGACCGCTTGGACTCAGAGAAAACAAGCTACCAATCTGTCTGTCAAGACAGAGCACAGTTGGCTACTGGTATTTCAGAGTCATGGTCGGGCTCACACATCTCAGGGGAATGGCAGCCTAACTAGGGGGACGCATTTTGGACATTGGGTTGCCATTCAGCTGATGTCCCCTTTGCTTACTGCCTGTAACAATTTAATATATTGGTATTTCAATCCCCCCCCTCCCTGTCAGAGATGGTGGGGGAAATGATGTATGAAATACAAGAAGTGACGGATGATGACTTCATGTTACAATATATTTTACATTATAGTACAATAGTTTATAGAGACATGATGTATTATTCAATTTTTTTTACCTTTCGAAAATAACAAAAACATTTCAGAATATCACCTTTTTAAAAACAAATTAATCAACACAAATTAATCAACAGAACATATTTACTAAGTGAATACTTCAGCCTTGATCCTGAAAAAGAAATATTACTCATAATTTTGTATTTGTTTTTTGATGTTGATGCTTGTCATCAAATACTGCAGTGCTCTATAATACAGCAGCCCCTCTTGTGGAACACAGGAGAAAAAGCAAGAATTTCCCCCATAGGGCAAACATAACTGAAGGGCTCAATCTGGTGGGAAATAGTAAAACGTACAATTTTCAAGTCAGGCCGCTAGATTGAAACACAAATTGAATAGAATGGATGTTTTTTATTGTGTTACAATTGCTTTTCTTTGGTTTCAACGTCCTTCAGGAGCTGTGTGTCCACAATTTAATTATATATATTGTATAATGCTGAGGTTGAACTTCCAAATTAAAAATATATACAAACAAGATTCACAACCTGTATCCTTTATGCATTCAAAAAAGCCACACAATGTTCCCGTGGAGGCCTCAGGGTTTAAACTTATGTATTGTGTTGGATATGTCAGTATCACGCTGACCTCCACCCACACTGCAAAGTAGAAGCACACAATTCATACATATATCTGTTCAATCAAGGAAGCACCCTCCACCGAATGTCCATGAGACCACACGGTCAAATCGGCCCACTGGCT
Organism: Liparis tanakae; assembly: GCA_036178185.1. NCBI lineage: Eukaryota > Metazoa > Chordata > Actinopteri > Perciformes > Liparidae > Liparis > Liparis tanakae. Next base: position 18,626,273 of record CM070095.1, on the reverse strand, counting down.
CTCAGCGTTAATTGAATGCCTCCTCTGACAAATGGATTGTTGAAACCACACCTGCAATGCACCATTAGGTTCTCCTCTCCCCTTCATCCACCAAGGACTGTGTGTCTGCGAGCATGTGTGCACTCTCCTGTGTGTCTATGTGCGAGGGGGGAGTTTCCTAATGTCGGCCTCTGCTTCTATTCAGTCTTTGTGAGTCGTATCCCTAAAAGGTTTTTTCGAAGTGGTCACATTCAATTTAGTTCAACCTTCAAACGCCGAAGACAAGTCAATGTGAAAATAAAATATTCAAATGAGTGGCATTGTTGCTAAATTAGCTTGCACAACCTTAGGTCTTAGTTTGAAGCTTTGAAAATCCAATCATTGGCATTCAAATTCTAAATTGAAATGCCAAGTAGCTTTTTGTCTTCTCTTGCATGTCTGTTCATTGTGTTTAAACCTAGTTTTTATGTCAGATTGACATTAGATTGCCCTATTTTTAGGGTACTAAGTATCCATTAAGCAATTTTTCAGAGTACCCGCTTTTTAAAATTGTTTCTAATGAAGAGTTGCCTTTTTACAGGGCGTTCAGACTTTATTGAGTTGCCACTCTGAGTGCTCCAGGTTGCAGACCTCCTTGGAGAAAGTTGCTAGTGTTGTCACAGTGGAGGAAGCGACCCCCACATCGGTTCTCTCGGTACCGTTCTCTTTTCAGCAATCAGCAATACATTACATTTGTATAACCACTGAAACAAAAACATCCCACCAAATTGTTTTTCACAATTTGAAGATGACGATACTATATAAAATGACTAAACCTATTTACAGCTTCATTCACAAACCTCAATGGTAGCTTTACATGTTATAAAATGACATTCAGGGTCAGCTTTGAGTTCAGATGGCTGGAGAGCAAAGGCATTAGCATCCATCCAGCAGCGACTGAGTGGAAACGGGCCGGTAACATAGTCTACTGGCTGATGAGGGAAAGTGGAAACAGGTGAGGAGGTGAATGATAGTCAGAGAAGTGAGAAGTGGCTGGTCACATGGACCGACAATCAGACTAGAGTAGAATCAAAAAAAACGAGACTGACACTGTGACTTTTAACACTTTTGTTTGGTGAGGAACACAAAGGTTATGTTTAAAATGGCACACTAATAAACTGCTTGCTAACCTAAAGCCAACCTACCAACGTACTGACTACTTACATATTGACTACTAACATAGGCTACTGCCTTCGTACTACATACTACATACTACCTACTGGATACTAACTTACGGTATACGTAGTGGATGCTAACGTACTGCCTACTAACGTACTGCCTACTACCGACTGGATACTAACTTACAGTATACATAGTGCATACTAAAGTACTTCCTACTAACGTACTGCCTACTAACCTACTGTCTATTTACCTAGTGCCTATTAGCTTACTGCCTACTAACATACTACATACTAACCTATTGGATAATTACTTATGGCATACGTAATGCATACTAACGTACTGTCTACTTACCTACTGCCTATTAGCGTACTGCCTACTAACGTACTACATACTAACCTACTGGATACTAAATTACGGCATACGTAATGCATACTAACGTACTGCCTACTAAGCTACTGTCTACTAAACTACTGCATACAAGCTTACTGAGTACTAACCTACTCCAAGTGCATGATGGGTAGTGGAGTAGCCTCAGTTCCAATCTGGGTTAGCTTAGCTTCCATCTGGGCAAGTACATGGAGCTGAGGGTATTCAGTCACATGTACATGATGTTAAGCATATTCAGTTACATGTAAATAATGTTTAGTATATTCAGTTACATGTATATGATGTTGAGTATATTCAGTTACATGTATATGATGTTGAGTATATTCAGTTACATGTATATGATGTTGAGTATATTCAGTTACATGTATATGATGTTGAATATATTCAGTTACATGTATATGATGTTGAGTATATTCAGTTACATGTATATGATGTTGAGTATATTCAGTTACATGTATATGATGTTGAATATATTCAGTTACATGTATATGATGTTGAGTATATTCAGTTACATGTATATGATGTTGAGTATATTCAGTTACATGCATATGATGTTAAGTATATTCAGTCAAATCTACATGGGTCACCTTTGCAATAGGAAGTCAGAACTAGATCCAAAATTGAATTGGATTTTGGAGTACCTATTCATCACTACGTGCGACTCCTTTTACAACACGCAAAGTTATTAGATCCGATGTTAATTTAAAAAAACGAATGCAGCACTAAAACCTATCTTCCATTGAAATCCTGTAGGACATTATGAAGAGATTATGCCCACTCCTCGCTCCCAACACACACCTTATTTAACAGGCGTCTTCATCATGGCCTGGGCCCATTAAATACATCATTGGAGCGGTAATTAAAAATGAAACAGACTTAAATGCAGTGATCAATCATTAAATAGGTTAACAGGCTTAAAATGTAAGAGCTCTCTCTCAACCTGAGCTCACTGGGATAATAGAGGAGGAGGGCAGGGGATGTATGTGTGTGTGTGTGTGGGGGGGGATTGAATGGTTGTCTATTAAAAAGAGCTTCATGTGCATGAACAATGTTGCCAACGCATTAAAATATAAGTTATATGTTGACTATACACAGTGACACTAATATCAACATTAGCACATCTTTATCATGAGTGTGCACATATATATATATATATATATATATATATATATATATATATATATATATATATATATATATGTATATACAAATTTTACATTATGAGCTAAACTTGTGAAAGTAATAGATATTGTTTCCTTATTTCATTGAATGTTGTATCTGGTGTTTTGGGCTTCTGTCTCTGTGGTGGTCACCGAGTCCGTGTTTTAGCAGCCATGTAATATATATATATATATATATATATATATAGAGAGAGAGAGAGAGAGAGAGAGGGAGATGAATTGAAAGAGAAAGAGAAAGAGAGAGAGAGAGAGAGAGAAAGAGAAAGATAAATAGAAGCTGTGATGCTTCTATCCATCTGTGGATTCACACAGCGGTTAAGTGTGTGAATGCTGTATTCTGAAGAGCGCCCTCCCACTGATGTTGTTTTCCCTCCCACTATGATACCACGCTAACTTTTTCTTTTATTTCCACTGTGGACCGGGGAGATGAATGTGTCTAAAAATGTCAAAATTATAACCTTTCACCGTCTGTGCTGATTGCTACAGATGGGTGCTGCAGACTTGTACTGCTCAAGTGTGATGTAACACACGTGTTGGAGACATGAGTGAGAATCTCTGGACGTTAAACGACACAGTGTCTAATGTGTGACTTTGTATAATGTCTGAGAACTACATGCATGAAACAGTTTGAACCATAAATATGTTTCCAGACTCTTCCAGCCGGCCCGACTTTTTGTATTTTCTTGAACTTAGTTAAGGGTTTCCGTGCACCTTGTTGTCTAGTAAATCTGTTTCTTGTCAGTAAAAACAACATATTTGAAGCTCACTGCTGTCTCCCACTGCGGCGTTTGATTCCCATTGCCTGTGCTTTCGCCTGATTTCACACTTCAATTGAATACCGAGGTGTTCATGAAGTTGATCGTGCAAGCTCAAGATTTTACCCTCTCCAATTTACTGTTTTTGGAGAAAACCGTAGAACCTAGGTTGAACTCCTTCGAGTTAGCCAGCAAAACAATGATTCACCTTTCGATGATACTCGGTTATCTAACAGATGTTTTCAGGAAGGGGACTAGGATCCTTGTGTATCTAGTGCGGTTGGGTAACGCTCACCTTGATGCAACCGGAGTAAATTGTGTGCCAGGTTCTCCAACAATTGATCTGATTGGTTAAAAGTTCTCATGGGAGGGCTAAATTTACACTATTTTGAATTTGTTGAACTTGTTCAATGTTGCCGTGTGCTCATTAAAACACGTCCTGCTGCGTTGCTTTGCCGAATCAACGTCTCTCTGCTTTTCATTTTGCCACAACACTGTCAGCCGTCATCCCCTTTTAGAAACACAACAGGGCCGACCCAACTCGAAACTCTGGTGTGTCTCCAAGGCAAAGATGTGAAGAACAACTACGATTTCATTTAAGATCCTTTACACACGGCCCATGGACTCTGCTCTGGCTATTTATAGCATAACCGTGTCATTAGTCACATGCACTTATAACACGTAATCTGCAGTGATATCTTAATCAGCACCAGTAAATGTCAAAAATAATTATGAACATGATCGCACTCACATCAAACTGAATTGATTCTGCGGGTTCTGCCGAAGTTAAATTATAAAATTACAATAAACAGAGGAAAAAAAGTTAATGACAGTGGAAAAGACCAAAAGCATACAAGATTAAAACAATTAAAAAAATTGTGAAAAACAAAGGAATCAAGCTCATTTTAAAATGGGCTATTGACTGTATTATGATAAGAAAAGTGTGCAAACTCTAAAAAGACAGCGAACATGGCTATCTACCAAAAATTATAAAAAGATGATAGTTTTTTTATTTCCACATCACCTTATTAAACTGGCGTGGGCCCCTCTAAAGGGTGTCTGAAGTATGGCTGCACATCTACCTCATCTTTTTCAACTTGCAACATTCTTCTCCGAACAACATGATAAATCAGTGTGTCGGTACGAGCCCCTGAACCCCAGAAAAGTTTGGTTTTAAATAAATATGATTGATATGTAACTTGAACACCGGCGCTTGTTAAAGGAACGCTCTGTAAGATTTATGAGGAAAATAAGAATCATTATTTTTCCTAAGCTATTTATATCTACCTGTTTCTGAAGCTGCTCAGGACAGACAAACAGAACTGTTTCTACTTTGTATGAAGGTAAGTTATGTCTACCAGAACATGGCATTAAACAGTGTTGATATTACGGGTGCTTTTTATTCGCTGGGCTGATGCACAAGGCTGTAAAAGTCTTTTGTAAGACATTTGCCAAGCCGCTTTCACAAAATCGTCAAAAACTGAGAGACAGGGATTTAGGGGGGAAGAGAGCTCAAAACACTCCACTTTGGTGCAGATTGACTCGTCATACTTTAACGTAGAAACACTACTTGCATTTTGGTAAAATGTCATTTCTCAGGCACATTTGGGTGATTGGAGGGCGGTGAAGTGGTGAAATCACCACAAGATCCTTGCTGAGTATTGTGACATGATTACTTTAGGAGACTACGCCCACCATCTTTCTCTTTACTCTCTCCTCCTCCTACACCTCCCTCCCCCAAACACACACACACACACACACACACACACACACATATGCTTGTAGGAACTAATTATATGATCTTGCTGTTCATATACAATGGTATTGCTATTTGATCAGTGTTGTTACAAATGAATATACTATTTTAGAGTTTTAAAGAGCAATTGTAGGTGATTTTCTTGTGATGATAGTTTGTCTATTGCTTAGATTCAACACTTTACTGTGGAATAGGACTTTTTAACAGATGTTTAGACAAAATCCAGTCTGATTTGTGGTCCCTGAATCCAGGGTGATGGATGTTATCATTTAAATGCTAGTAATCCTATTGATATCCATTTTGAAGAATGATATTAATAATTACATGTTCATCCATGCTAACAACAACACTGGCTCCTACCAGATCCCAAAACTTTTTGCAACATTGCAGATATAATGCAACATCTTTCGGCAGCAGCAACCACACTAGTTAGTGTTTTTAATCGATTGTCATGCTGCAGCATCTCCTTTACTCTCACTGTGGAGCTCACATGTACGCACACACACGCACACACACACACACACACACACGGAAGAAAGTCAGCATGACAGTGACGTCAACCAGGTAAAAGTTAACTACGCTCGTTACTATTTCTGCAATTAAAACAATTGCTTATACAAAGCCACTTGCTGGACAGAAAATAGGTGAATCTACAGTCAAAATGAAGTTAAACAAGTCTTGTAACTTTCTCATTTTTTACAGCCACAGTCATCTGACATGTTCCTGTATTTACATCCTCTGAATTTATGTTTGTCATATTAGGACTCATCCGTTTCCTGTATTTTCTGGAGGAGACCTTACTTTCAAACTGAAAGCTGACAATTCCTTTGCAGAGAAGCTAGATGAAACATCGGCCAGCTAATATTAATGGTATTATGTTCCTTTCATCAAATGCAGCATTTAACAAGCCTTGCAGGCTAAAACGTTCACTAGCCACCGAACAAAGCCAAAGAACTACATTTAAATTAATCCAACCCACGCTGCTCCGCTATTAATTCCCAATGACCTTTCATAATGAATGACTGAAAAATGAAATGAGTGTTTCCTGCCGCACATCTCTGCATTGACTTCCGGAATGGGCAGAGAGAACAGAGCAGAACATCCTAAAATAGAGTCCCGCAGAACAAAGCAGAGAGCACAAAGTGTGTCCTATTTGTTCGGAGAGGGATTCTGAGTGGCTGACTGCAAAGCCAATTATACACATGGTGTGTGCGCCTCAGCAACAGTTGTTTATGTGATGTATGTGGACATATTTGTGGAGTGACATGTGTTAATGGAATGAAACAAGGAAGAGAAAACCAGCCGTCGCGATGCCCCGTGTTTTGACTGAACTGCACATACCAGCGGTCTGTGGGTACATTTCTGTTATTCCTTGAGCCATCTGCAAATCCTCAAAGGCCTGGCGTCTTCCAGTGTGAGTTTATGTCCAGATGAAAATACCAGGTGCATGCTGCCCTGAAGAAGGTTCAGAGGCTTTAGAGAGTTTTACCAGCCGTGAATAGCTTTGGTTGTATCTGCATGTAAATATCTGAGGAAGGAAAAAAAAGTCAGCTCGAGGTAGAGCTCTTGTCCCGGGGTCAGCTGTGGAGGAGTTGAAGGTTGGAGCAGACCGAGGGAGAGGACGGATCCATCTGCCGTCTTGTCTAGTGCCATCGTTTGTTTTGGATTAAGAACGACTTGATTATCCCTCATGGAGACGTTTGTTTGTTCCGGTGCTTCGAGACTCCCTGAAGTTGACAGCAGAACAATTCTTAAAAGCATTACTTAGACATTAAGACCAGAACATGCTTATAATAAAACCCATCTGAACATGCTTAAAATACTGTATGAATAAATAATTACTTGTCTTTTCCCAAAAATGTTCTATAATCAATAGAAGAACAGTTGCGGAGTAAACAAACATACTTCCTCGCAGACATGTCAGGCCAAGGTACAGTTCCAGCTTCCAGCTTCCAGGAGGGAATGTGGACGTCCGGTGCTGCAGGGATATCAGCAAGATAGACGTGAGCATACTGAAAATTGCCATTCCAATGTTTTTACTTGGATTACTATCTGAAAATGTAGCCAACAGCATATACTCCTGATTACTAGAAAACTTGCAACTGTCAATTGGACTTAACTAACTCAGACACTGAAACAAGTCCATCCATTACCTGTAATTTCCTGCGGGACGAATAAAGGTATGTATCATATTTAAGCAATAAGGGACGAGAGGCATTACTTTGAAGTCAATAAAGTACGTGTTCAAGGGTGTTGCCGGCAACCCTTGAATAGTACTTTATTGACGTCAAAGTAATGCCTCGAGTCCCTTATTGCTTTTATAATACGGTCACCAGCGACATTATAAATAGTAAGTAAATAGTAAGCTGCCTTTTAGCACAAAATAGTTGTTGCCAACCAAAGTTATGCATCACATTTCAGTAGCCGAGAGAAAGTAGTCCCCTCCGTGTGAAAGTAGTCCCCTCCGTGTGGCTAACGGACAAACAGCATTGTTTACATTCGTTAGCCTAGCTAAAGGAGGGGAGATAGTTAGCTAGTTCTCGCAACATCTCATTAATTCAAATTGCTCATTTGATGAAAGTTGCCTTTAAAATAACAACAATGACAATGGGACACTTTCAATAAAATAATATTTATTAAATGTTTCGTAGGCACTGGGTCTATGTTAGCTATACATGCTGTTTACTAAACTATAGTTACGAGCGACTTGGGACTCGATAGACTAACACTCTGCTGTTGTTAAGGCTTACATATCAGGGCTCTCACGTCTCACGCATTGAGCGTGAGACTCACGCATTTCGGTCTTAACTCATATTTCTCACGCTTAAAAAACCTCTGGTCTATTTAATGTTTGAATGTGCCGCAGCGCCAACATGAGCCGCTCTCTGTGGAGGAGTCCAGCTCAGACCCCCATCTCAACGCTCGCCGTGGGTCACTTTCCTGTCGCTGGTCATGTCATGTCACGCTTGCCTGTCTTCAAAACTTGAGAGCCCTGGTTTAACTTATGTTGATTTGGATATCTCCATGAATCATCCGTGGAAAACGTTTCTCATGTCCTCTTCGTCTCTGATGACATCGCCTCCTCTTCTCTCTTTGCGGGTGGCTCCGTGTTGAAGTGCCGTCTCCAGCTGGATAATGTGGATTTCACTCCAACGCTGTCTTTCATTGAGATTTGGTGCCCAGTAGCTTTGAAGGGAGCCGCAGGATTTATTTGAAATGACAACTAACAGTCGCGCAAAAGCTAACCTTATTTTTAGTGCGCATTGATATGAAACGCGCCCCTTTACTGTACATTATGGGCTGAATATAACACACTCCGTGACTCACTCTCAACTAATCAGAATGCTTGATTTCATCAACTCGTATTATAACATATCATAAGACTTATCTTATTCAGGTTCACAAAGGGGTGGAGTCGAGCCCAGCTGGGTGAAGACGGGGTTCACATGGACATGTCTCCAGACTATCACAGTGGTGTGATAGACACAGGCAACTCAAAACCCAGCTGGACCATAACCATTGAACACATGCACATGTCTACTGGACAAAGAGGTTATGGTTGGAGCTGTATGTTTTGATCTCAAGAAGACATTTGACACGGTTAATCATAGTACTAATTTGTCCAGGGTAACCAGCTACAATTTCCCTTCAGGTACACTTAATTGGATTATATCATATTTGCAAAATAGATCCTATTATTACAGTAATAAAGGATGAATAATACAAGGATTTCCATTAGTCAACTGGTCTCCCACAAGGATCTATTCTCCTGTTTTCTTGATATAGCAATAATCTACCAGGCAATCCACATTTCTGGACACCCACATGTATGCAAGTGACACTGTAATGTACTAACATACCCACATATACTGACCAGCTCCATAGTTCATGTAACAGCATGATGAAAGAAATGCTGTTGACAATTAGTCCAAAACTGTATGTTTCCCATATCACGTACTGTTCAACACCCTGGGAAGAGGCAGTACTCCTTCAGAACCACTCCAGTCATCGTAGAACACACCAAACATTCTCCTCGTTTTCTGAAATTGAAAGAAATATAACTTGATCGGTTTGGAACACATGATTATATGAATGTTAGCTTCATGTACAATATGATATATGGTTTGACCTCTCGCCACAAGAACAACTGCAGATCAGCCCACACGAGGGGTATGCCTTATCCCACTCAGGAAAAGTGCTTTCAGTCATTCTGCATGTTCTGTAAAAGCAACAGTTGAATGGAACTCCATCGCAGCAGACAGTTCATTTAAAGCTTGATTAAATAAATTAATAATTAGAACCGGCTCTGTGAGCACTAAAACGTAACTACACCGTACCTCTTCAATCTTTCCGTGCTGAACATGTGTCATGTATGTATTAGACAAACTCTGTTTTTAGTGTCTACCAATGCAATGCAATATAATTGTATCTAATTCACATCTCTATTATCCCTCATGTATTAGCTTTGCATGTGTCGTTTAATGAGCTTATGTGTTGCATGTCTTAATATTACTTGACTATGTAGTATAAGAGTGTCCTAAATGATCTTACTACTCCTTTTAATATTCTCTCTTCTTTTATTGATTCTGCATGCTTTGTAAAAGGTAAATAATGCACAAATGTGTAATTCTAATCTTATAATGAGTTTTATTGTGTGTCCAGGGACTACAGATGAAAAATAGCCTCTTGGCTAACTCTGGCGTTTTTACAGGAATGTTTTATTAATGTGCACTGTGCCTACCAAATGAACCATTCGATAACATAAAGCATTGCACCTAACTATCGCGTGTGATAATATTAATTTAGCCAACTGAGATACTGTTGCAAAGTATCATTCCTTCTGCTATATTGGCTTTCTGCTCTCTGATGTTGTTTCATTTCCTGTTATTTCCGCTTGGAGACACCAGATTCTGGAAGTATTTCAATTTAATTTATATCTTATATCTTATATTACAAGCTTCAAAATTGTTTATGTCTACCTGCAAAGACAGTATGTGCTACATTCTAAATGTCTACTAAGTTATGCCACCCTTTTAAGTCTCCATGACCCGGTTGTCACCCAATGAATATGTCTCTATAGGTCCATGGAGATCGTAACTCAAACCTCATCTTTGCGTACTCACCGATCTTGAGAAGAGAGTGAGCCTGTGTGACTTTGTCTTAGTGTGATTATGCAAATGCAATTAGTCTCTTTATCTATTCAAAGGCACCGGGATGAAAGCAAGGCAGACTTGACCCGCTACACATCCCATCTTCAGTGTCGAATTAGCGCTATGATAATAGAAGGCAAGACAGGGAGTGCGGAGTGTGTGGGTAGAAGAGAAAAGGATGTTAATTTCTGGAATCAAATCAATATCAGGGAGCAGAGGTAGAGAACATGTTAATGAGAGATTGAGGTGGTCTGCGTTCGGCACGTGGGTAGTGCACATCATACATGCCAAAGGAGAAGGCTTTCCACACACAGATGAACTGAATTCAATCTCCCCATTGCAGCTATTTGTTCTGAATGTGCTCCAGCCTCTTCGTGTCTCATAGCCGAATTCCAAACACCTCCAATTTACAACATTATGCTCAAAGAGGTTTATTACGTAACAGATTCATGTGAGAAGCCTGAATTAACAACTCTGAATTAGTGCCAAGAACTTCAATGTTACAACAATGTTTGTGCCAATGCTAATTGATGAATTCTTCAGTCTGTATGTTGTTGCAAGTCAACAGAAAGACCAATAAGTATACCGTTGATACATTCCTGTGATTGATACAAACATGTGTTTAGCTGCTCCTAATGCTGCGTTTACACCAAAAGCATTGAGAAACTTTCCCGCGAGTAGAGCCCATGCAATGGTTGCGAACGACGCACATTTTTCGGCATCCGGCGCAAAGTAAAGAATGTACCCGAAGCTGTGTTGCGTGAGCCTATCAGCGTTGAGAAGCTCCGCCCATCATCACTGACGTCGTGCCGTTGGTGAATCTAACTGGCTTCTGCTGCTCCAGTAGCGCTGGAAGCAAGAGTTATTCAGACGTAGTCGGTGAAATTTAATTTGTGAGCCTACAGATGATGTCATGAACTCTAACATGAGGGCGTTAGATGTTCCGACATTTGTGGGATTTCCACAACAAATATAAAGCAGAAATAGTGGGTATTTCTTAAATGGTGGATGGCGGAAATGACAGCTGTTTCCACGGAGTAAAGACACGAATGAAGCGAATGAAGCGAATAAAGCACTATACTTGTCGGGCGAGTAAACACAAGCTTTTGGTGTGAACGCAGCATAACAGCCTCTGTGTCTTCTGGAAATGTCACAAGTCAGTCACTCTTAATTGGTTATGGCAAAATAGGACAAAAGAAAAAAGCTATTCATGTCGGACTGAATTCTGAAAAGAAATGGCAGGCCATGAGCGTGTGCTTCCATTCCATGCTACTACTTGATATAAATGCATTCCTTTTCATCACCTGGGTATATCTGTGATTTTCATTTAATTTCTATAAGTTTTACCATTTGAAATATCAATTTCATTATCGGACTACTGGAAGGTGGTGAATATATCCAGAAGGAAGGCGACACAAGTGCTCTGGTAATGATAGACACAAACAGCTGAATATGTAACTAATTATATGGAATATTAATTATTAGGAGGGGGGTGGGTATTGTCTGATTGCAAGTGTAAGAGAAAATGACTCCCCTTTTCTTTTGATTTATTCCATCAGTAAACATTGTAAACGTTGTAAAAATGTTGGTCCATTTAGAGTCAAACCGTCCACAACACAGGCCATGCTTAAGGGATTGTGATTGACAGGGCGCTACCAGAGTGTTGACTGGTCTGAGAGTTGTCAAATTCCACATCGACCCTTTCACAGTGTTAAAAGTTAACTGTAACATTTCTTATGTAAGGGTTCTGTGGTCCAACGCTCCACACCCTAGGTTTGCTTCTCGTTGTAAATAACAAGATCACAAGATACAAAACCTGCTTCAAACCTGCAATCCAGGGACCCAAAGAAATGATGGGTGCCAAGGAAAAACTTGATTTAACCATTGTGTCACGGTCGTACAGCAATCTTAGGGCTAAACATATGATATTCAGCTGATGAATGAGCCAGTTATGGTGAAACATGGATTACACTTTTCTTGTCAGTCGAAATGAAAATGAAAATCAAATGGGACATTTTACTCTTTCCGCGAATCGCCACCTAAGCATGGTGGAGGAGTTTCAGAGTCTCAGTGATCCCGGGAGCTATGTTGTCCGGGCCCCTGGTGGGGTCTCCCAAGTCAAACAGGTCTTGGGTGAGAGTCCAGACTAAGGCCACATTTACACATAGCCGGGTATTTACAGAAACAAATATTTCTGCCCCTCCGTTTTCAAAAATAATGTTGTACACACAAGGTTGTTTTTATATGAACCCGCATATGAACCCGCATAAATACGCCATCCGCAAAGGACACTCACATGACGTGAAGCATTTTTAGTCGCATACTGTGACGTTTGACAACCTAAAACTCTGTTTGACTTAGTTCACACGTAAACACAAATACAGTTTTCAGAAATCTCTACTTCGGCCGGAGTTTTTAGAAATGATCGTTTTCCGTGATAAAACCTCAGTTTTTGTGTAAATAAAAGGCCAAAACGCATGAACATATATAATTTTCCCATCATGTAAACAGGGTCTAAGATTGCAACAGATATGGGTGGCTCCAGACAGATTTCTGTCATAAGGGAATTATTTGTTCTGCCATAGTGCGTTTATTTTTACCAGATGCTTTTTCCCCTCTTTCACCCACATCTGTGCAAACCCAGGTCCATTTACTGAGAGGACCAGCAGACCACTCAGCTGAGGCACAACGTCATCTCAATCGTCACACGAATGAAAGACGATGGTCAATAGACTGATCTCACGCTGCAGCGTGTTAATCAAAGTTAAAGTTACAAAAGGAATCACTGTTTTTATGGTCCAAAGAAAATCACAGGAATGGAGTTTTGTGATAGGGAACGTTTCGGTGAACTCCATGAACGTAACATCTAGTTGCCAATCAGACCAGCTCTTTTCATCCCATGTTTTATGATGTTGTTCTTTTCACAGTACTTCAGGGGTCTGTGGAAACACCAGGGACATGTTCATGTTAAAATAAAGTTATGAAATAATGCTTTTCCCCTTTAAAGTTGGGCCTCCAGAGCAGGACAGTTAAGCAGTTACCTTTTTCTTGCTCTTGTTTTGGTCTGCCAGTTAGAATGGAGCTGTGTGAGCAGAGCTCTCTATGTGGCAGCGCTCAATGCTTGGTTGACTCGATGAGTAATGACTGAAAAAGATACATTTATCAAATCAGCTTCAACTCATTGACTTTCTTCCTCATGGCTTCAAGACAGAAATGCACAGCTGTATAGCTTTTATACCCATTTAAAGCATATATAATTGTATGTACTGTAGATGTATTCAACTTCACGGCACACATGGCCACTCATTTTTTTGGTCAAAATATTTGATTACAATGTCTTGGTATTAAACATGATGTCAAATTATATTCACTGTTTGTTCTAGAGTTTTAATCTGGCTAGCATAACGTTAGCTCCCTGGCTCATAGCTGAGCCAAAGGGTCCTATAAGCTGAGAGGACCAGAAGTATCTTTCTTTTGACTTAAATAGTAAAGCAGTAAATAACGTGTCTATTGCATAAGAACCTGATGAGATGGGAAGGATTGTTCCTGTTACTTGGCAAACCGTGTGTTAAATGTATACATGTTTCCTATTCAACATATTTCGATAAATACAAGCAGAGTAAAAGTATTTTCTTACCTTAGCAACTCCTGATCCAAAAAATGAATTTTCTTTATCCACATTCACTGTAGCAAACCGTGGGGTTACCTAAGGGCTTTTGCAGGGGCAAGCCACTAATTGCCGTCTATCGAACTGTGTGGGGTTACATATGGGCTTTTGCAGGGACTAAACAATTGAGTCAACTAGGACATCTGTGCTGCTTCAACTATTCCAACTGTAGTGATTAGTTGGGCACAGCTGAACTTGAAATTTCAAGTACACCCAACACGTTAGGTGAACTGACTTAGGGAAATGACTTAGGGAAATGAGTTGAATGAACTAAAACCTCAAATCCTTTTTTAAAGTGTGGCAATAATAGTCCACCAGGGAGACGGATTGAACGGCTTGGGGAAGAAAATGTTAATGCAAAAACTAATCTTAATCCAAATGATTGTTAATTTTGGCTTTGGTCAGTGACCATACTGATTAGTTTACGTGAATGTGATGTGGCCAAAAATGGTTTGCTTCCATGTGAAGTTTGTTTAATGAAATCAAGCACATTGTGTTTCCACAATGCACCTTCTTCAACACTGCACGTCTGTGGGCTCCCAGCAATACCCACGCCAAGTGTGACGTGGATCTGATGGACGGCTCTGGAGATAAGTCAATGACACACAGACGGATGGAGACTGCTTGCTTTAGGGATAGATGAATCTACATTTAGATAGAAGTTGAAATGCCAGGCACCGTTTTTATTTAAGAGGGTTTCTAAATAATGAAAGTACACAAAACTTGTTGAAATCTTTCACTCCTATTTGGAATGGAACAAGCTGTGCGGTGGAGATAGAGTTGGCAGGTGTCAAACACAAAGAGAAATGTTCAAGATTTGTTTTTCTTACTCGTTCCACCTCAAGCATTAGTGGAGGGATGAGTCGCATTCTTCCCAAAGATACTTCATAAAGGTGTGTTTTGAAGCTGGTGGTGATGAACACCTCTAATATTCCATCACATTCAGCTGGGTTGAGATTGTCGGAAGAACAAAATGCTCCTCCACTGTGGTTTGAATGGTAACCATACACTTTTCTAGTTATCCTGTACAGTAGCGTTGTCAAGAGCAACATCAAGTACCCGCTAATGCAGATGAACTACTTTATTATTCCCCTTGTTTAAAAAAAAAGTTCCACTCCCATTAATACAACTAGAACGGGCACTGGGTAGAGCACATACCTTCGCATATCACAAGAATGGGCATTGAATTATGAAAATTGTTGGCATTAGTTGCATGCCAATTGGATACAAATTGACTGTGCTATTGTAAATGAGAAGATTTTGAGCTTGACTTTTGACCCGATTGATCCCGAAATATAATCAAATGGTCCCCGGATAATAACTAATCATCCCACCAGATTCCATGCGATTCAAGAAGATTGTGACCTTTTCATGACCTTGACTTTGACCTTGACCTTTGACCCGATTAATCCCAAAATGTAATCCAATGGTCAAAATGTTCAATGTGAAGGAAATGACACAACCTATTGATATGCATTGTTGAGAAGTGACAGGGTCACCTCTTCACCCAACAGTTCCCTCTCCGTACTGACTGGTCTGTGCTGCCCAATTTCCGACTTCCCAAGCTCACGTATTGAACCAATAAATCCTTGGCTGGTCCAAATAACACACAAATGGCAAAACCTGTAAAGCAAGAATGTTCTCAAATGCAGATGAAGCTTGTTCAATCCAACTGAAGACAATTCTTGTTTTTTTCATTTATGAGACGTGGTCTTTTATGTAACTCCACAGCGCGACCGCCTCGCATCACAAACAGTCCCACGGAAACGGGCAGCGCCATCGCAAGGCCGAGCGCCGCCGATGACTCATGCCTTATTTAAGAGGCGGCCTCTCATGGTGAGTTTGGCTGGCAACACCAATGAGGAGCTCTTGAAGAAATGAGCGCGGAGGAAACGTAAAATGTAGGGGAGTCGGCGGGATGTTATTCACCCACCACTCTGCCTGGCTTTTGGCAGAGGGAGACGCTGGCGCTCGCACCTCTCGCGGGGCGCTCTCTCTCTCTCCCTCGCTCTGAGGAGACTTCATTTTGTCCCCGCTGAATAGGAGGCTGCGGCCAAAATGACACGGAGGGAAATGCAATGTGACAGCAGCAGCGGCAGAAGCATCTGGGGGATGAAGGGGAGGCTGGTGGTAAGGGGGTGGCAGTGTATGCATCGCAGAGATTTGAGGATCGTCTGCGTGAGTGTTTCGCTGGGGTGGGAGTGGCGTGGGTAGAAAGTGTCATCTTTGTGTGTCGAATGATGGAAAGGTGTGAGTACATTCTTGGATTTGGCATGGATGTGGTTGGGGTAGAATGTGTGTGTTGGATCTTGGTAACCGGCACAAAGTTTGAGACCATGTTACTTGGGGTGGGAGTGTCCCGGGACTTCATGATCACTCAGTGTGTTTACATGATGGTACAATTCGAATTTTGCTTTAGTCGGACCATGCTATCTTTTGGGGGATCTGCTATTATCCCAATATACACAGCAGTGAGTAATTTGAATTATTGGCCGAAAGCATGTCATCTCCCATACGATAGGTGGCGCTGTTTTCATTACAAGTCGTGGTGATACAGCCATTTCCGCTTGCGTGCGCATGCACAAAGACGAAAAGTCCAGTTCCTAACCCAATTCACCGTTACATGCCACGATAGTCGAATTATCAACCGGATCGAATCGAGTTATCCAGGCGTGTTAGCCGGATCGTAGTCGGACCGCACATAGTCGAACAAAGGTGTTTACATGAAACGGATAATTTGACTTCAGTCCGACTAAGCCAGTTATTCGAAAGCATTTAAACACGGTCAATGATTGATTGTTGGTTTTGGGGTAAAGTTCCGAGAGGTGGTACAGCAGTGAGAAGGTCTCAGGGTGCTCCTCCCCCAAATGATCAACACTAGTCATCTGGGCGGAAGGGAATGTGTTGGTTCTCATAAATACATTCATCAGATGCAGTACCCTGCTCTGTGAACTTCATACTCCCAGATAAGTCCTGGTGTTGAATATGACACAGGAAAATGTCACATGTTCCTGTTGCTTATTCATCACAGACTCTACTGTACAGGCTGCATCATGGTGTATGTGTAAAGTCCATGTGTATCCATCATGATTTTTTCGATTTATTACTGAAGCGCTAACGGCATATGACACATTCATCAGCATCAGAAGGATCTGATTAAGAATCACCGCTCACGGACGACCAACTAGCCAGACCTGGTGGACCAAGACGCCCTCGGGGGACGTGTTGGAAAGATTACTTGTGAAGGATTCTGAAAAGTGTCTGAGGCTGACCTCCTCGCCCCGGGCTTGACGCATCAGCCCAGAAACGACATGTTTCCTCCGGCTGTGCCATCATTTTGGCGCTCTTCGGACTGCGGCAGTCGCTCTGATCGTTATAATGAGGCCGTGCCTCGGTTGCGCCGCCGTCACGCCGAGCGGCGGTATTTGACTTTGAAGTTGGGAGTGAGAATGTGTTGGCTAAGCAGGGTCCAACTGAAGCCAACCACAACATGTGTTTATCTATGCCTTCAACCATCTTTTCTTTCCTTTTTCCCTCCAATGTCAAAGGAAGGTTTGCATCGGAGCAAATTTCCTTGTAGGTTTGGAATGGTTCCACAGCCTTTTTTGGGAGGGGGGCGGGGGTTCCTGCCCTTTGAGATAAGTCAAGATAAGTTCAAACTTCATCCCGAGGTAAATTGTTCTGCAACAGTTGTAATACAAAGCGGGGAAAGAGTCCAAATATTAAAGTCTAGAATAACAATAAGCTACAAATCCAACAACCACAATGCCACAGTCAAGTTACTAGTATGGATCATAACAATATAAACAGGACAATGGTTGGGATCAGTGCAGCTGTGTTTGCATGAATCAGTTTCTTTAAAAATTGGGATGTAAGAGAAAACTGTACTTTACTACGAGATATCAAGTTTTATTAAAGACAAGTTTCAGAATCAGTTTGTTTATTGTCACGCAAGTTACACGTACAAGGAGCTTGTTCATGGTGCATAACAATAAACACATTGCAATATTATAAGACAACATGCGCCCAGATGGCCACACCGTTACTTCCTGTATTGTCCCTAAACATCAACAACAAACGCAAAAAAAGTGCTGATATGGGTATTTTGATGTATGTTCAAGTCTTAAATGTACAATCCTTAAGATGTACTTTCTTTAATGAGAGGAAATTACTCCGAGACTAAGTTCATTGTTTTTACATTGTGCACACTGCCAATAATAGATTGCCTAATGCAAAGCCTTGGAGCCAAAATGCCCAGCTACTCATTCTATGTCCTGCTTACACAAGGGTCTTACCCACTCAAAACTAATTTTAAGAAAAAATAACTCATTGCCTTTCAGAATTTCAAAGTTATTCCCAGCAACATCTGTTTCCCCACTGTTACCTGAGGTTCTGAGTGTTTCAGGAACACACGCCTACTTCCATCCCCATAATCAACACGCTATTCTCATGGAATATTAACTACCTCTGCAAGTACAGACCTCATTAAGAGTGAGTTGTGTAGTCTCACTTAGCTTCAAGCCAAACTGAAGCTATTACTGTCACCATGGGTGCTGGTGAAAAATATGTTCTTGACTAAACTTTTTTTAATCCTTTTTCTTTGTTTGGGAGGCAATAGAGGGGTCCAGGGGCATGGCCTTTCCTGGTGCACTCATGGACACGCAAATGCAACAATGTATAAATGATTGTACTGAACAGAACAACTAATGAACAAAACTAGCTATACAATAATAGGCCAAAGGCTGTAAAACGGGAAAGGATCTCTTATGTTGTGAACAAGGCCGGATCCAGGGCTGAATCAGGTTTGCCCTGGTCCAGCCCCTGGATATGCTGGTATAGGCTTATAGCTGCTGGGGATGTTTAGGATGCACTGAGCACCTCTCTCCTCTTTTCTTTCTCCTATGGATGAATCTTCATCTCTCCATCACACATGACTAACTCTGCTTTCTCCCCGGAGTCCTTCTGACTTCACGTCTCATGGGGTCATCGGACCCTATGAGACGGCATAGATTCCATCTGCTGATGGACCTTCGATGGTTGGATCTTGAGTTCCTGTCGCCAGCTGTGCCACTGCCCTGCTGGGACTCCGCCCACTCCTCCACTTGGGAGGTCTCCAAACTCTCCATCGTGGAATATGCCTAAATATGAACTATTGATAAACTCTGTCAGATTCCTTGAATGTATTTTAACTCTAAATATGTCCTTCTGTACACATTACATATATTGCATCTGTCCATCCTGGAGAGGGATCCTCCTCTGTTGCTCTCCTGAAGGTTTCTTCCCTTTTTTCCCCCTGAAGGGTTATTTGGGAGTTTTTCCTGGTCCGATGTGAGGTTTTGGGTCAGGGATGCCTATGTGTACAGATTGTAAAGCACTCTGAGACAAATTTGTAATTTGTGAAACTGGGCTATACAAATAAACTGAATTGAATTGAATTGAATCCACCATATGCTCCATAACTATTTAATTCATACAATATGTAACCTTGTACCATGCGTTGCATTCGAGTTACTGTTAAAATAGCATCAATGCGAATCGTCCAATATAAATAGAGTCTTTATTTTTCTGATGGACTCCATTTGTCCTTGAGTGCAGATTTGTGGTGATGTGTGTTCATGTCGCGGTGCTCCAGAACGTCGTGACATATCCCGATCCAAAGCTATTCTGTTCGGCTAAGCTGCTTTAAGTACTTTCAACTGGGATTGGCACTGCTGTTTCAAAACAATGGGACTAGCGATGTGAATAGTAGAAAATATTTCGCTGTGGAGTCTATCAATCGTGAAGAATAGCGAGAGAAGGAGCAACGCCTAAACTTATAACAGCTATTTAAAGACTTTGTGGGCTGAAATGCACATGAAGCTCTTTTCTCATTTACAAGAATGCTCTACATGTTTGCAATCAGGTAGGCACACTCATTAAAATGTGCAACAATGTGAAGTGAGCTCTGCCACCCATTTGTATCAAACACATTTTCTGTGATGCTCTGTATGGATGTCTGACCCGAGCAGAATGGTGTCTGATGTAGCCCACATTCTGTATCGCTCATGACAACATGTTATCCATGTTGTATGATAATATGCCATGGATGTATACATACTTCTGTTGTCAAACTGTAATATATATACATGGATATATATTACATTTGATCCAAACCGCTGATCCTATTTAGGGTCGCTGGAGACGATCCCATCTGTCATTGGGCGAAGGCCCCCCACACAAAATGTGATTATTTTCTCAATACTCAATGCTAGAGGGTTTGATTTTCAGAGACTGGGATTTGTCAATGATTAGCAACACAATTGATGTTGATGCATTTTCAGTATTTTTTCTGCAGTAAATAAGGAAAATATTGACATTATGCTTAGACTTTGGGAAAAAAGTCCCATTTTCCAACAGCCTGCTCTGATTGAGATTAGATTAGGTTATTAGATGATATATACTTTATTTATCCACAGGGGAACATTTCTTTGAAGCAGCAGCAAACATATTCACAATATATACAATACAATAAAATAAAAATGCATGGCATATTGGATTCAAAAATTTAAATAATAAAGGAAATGAAATTGAGAAGAACACATTTTACAAAAGAATGTACAGTGAAGCGGTGCAAGGGTTATTGATGTTGTTAACTTTGAGGAGGATCTGGCCAGAAGTGATTTCTCATACAGCCATCGGTTCCTGGGGTCAAAGGTGGGCCAAGACCAGCCTCTCCAGCATCTTCATCACATGGGATGCTAAAGCAACTGGTCAGAAGTCCTTGAGGTCAGATGGAGTAGTCTTATTTGGGACCAGGCACTATTAAATAAGTTTGTTGTCCTTATGTCCCCAAGCTACTGACAATATGTGGCCGAGGGCAAGATCTATCTGGGTGAAACCATTGTTTTTTAACGTGAGCTTTATTCAGTGTGCTTCAGCATTCAGCGTTAACAACATGGTTGGTAACTTTATTGACAACTGCCTTCGTTAACAAACAGAAGTAGTAATGAGTAACAGCGCCTTCTATTGGTGAAATTACTATATAACAACACTCCCACTTAATTTTACAATGGCATTAAGACACTTTAAATTATATTACAGAGCCGTGCTCCCTTTCACAAAATGTCAAGAAAATACGTCTTTAAACATCAACAAAATACTTCCTTCCTTTTTTTTGCTAGTACATGCCATTTTCAATTAAACTGTTCTCATTTATCTCTGAACATCTTTTATCAACAGTCATTTTCCGGAACTCCGTTTTTGCCTGTTTTTTAGACTTGCTTTGACTAGGCAGCATTCGGCGTTCACCTGTCAAGCCTAAAACAACCACTTTTATGTCTAGTCTTAGACAGGCACAAGTCCAATCTCTCCTCTGAGATATTCAAACTTTTGTTTAGTCAGTGGCTTGGTCAATATGTCCGCTTTCATGTCATTTGTTGGACAGTATTGTAGTTATATTTCTCCATTTTGCACACATTCCCGGATTTAGTGGTAGCGAATGTCTATGTGTTTAGTCCTGGAGTAGTCGACAGGATTCTTTGCGATGGCGATGGCTCCTTGGTTGTCTTCCAGGATCATTGTGGACATAGCCTCCAGTCCCAGATCACTCAGTAATCGTCTCAGCCAGATACCTTCTTGAGCGGCTTGGCTAAGCGCAACATACTCAGCTTCTGCTGTTGAAAGTGCAACTGTTGCCTGTTACTTACTGAGCCAGCTCACTGCTCCTCCACTCTGTAGGAATATGTTGCCTGTTGTCGAGCGACGGTCATCCTGATCTCCAGCCCAGTCAGCATCTGCGTATCCAATCAAAGCTCCAGAGTCTGACTGCTCATACTTGAGAGCAAGGTTCATTGTCCCTTTCAAGTATCGAAAAATCCTCTTCACAGCTGTCAGATGTGCAACATCTGGATTTGCATTGAACTTTGACACAGCACTCACTGCTTGAGCTATGTCTGGTCGTGTGGCCATTGCAGCATACAGTAGACTTCCAACCATTGACTGATAAGTAGGTTGGTGCATTGGCTTACTGACACCATCACTTTTCTCTGAGGTGAGAACTTCCGCTTCTTGTTTCCAGTCGAAGTTTGACTCATTGAAGATGACATCACGACGAGTAAGAATCCTCCTTTTCTCTTCATCATATGGGCGATAGCCTTTGGCATTGTTTGCATATCCCACGAAACAAAGCTTCACAGTCTTCTTGTCCAGTTTTCTCCTCTCTTCATCTGGGATATGTCATTCACACTCATTTGAGAATGTTTTCTCAAATTCCTTGAATTTGTTTAGCACCTCATTCTTCTGTTTCAGAAAGTATACCTTGCAGCATCTGGAGTAGTCATCGATGAATGTCACAAAATATTTTGCTCCACCTATAGACTCAATCTGCATGGGACCGCAGACATCACTATGAATCAGCTGCATCTTGCGTTTGGAACGGATTGCTCCAATCGACTTGAATGGCTTTTTAGTCAGCTTGCCTTTCACACATCCTTCACAGAAAGGAACATCTTCTTCTGCAGAGAAGTCCAATCCGTTCACCAGATCTTTTAGTTCCTTCAGCTTGGTTGTATGACCCAGGCGCTGGTGCCACAGGCGGACTGCTAATGATGGACTGTGATAGACAGATGAACTTCCTTCAACATCCAGCTGATGGCCCGTCAGCTCTTTGTGTTCCCATTCCTTGAAGAGTTCCATCTTTTCCACGTATGTAGCAGCAAGACTTCCTGAACTGCACTGTATTTCCTTTTTTGGTAGCAGCTCCCACTGAGAACAGATTTCCAGTTAGCTTTGGAACATACAGTACGTCATACATTGTCGCATGTTTTGCATCACTCATTTTGAAGCTCATTTTCATTTTAACAGTTCCAATTCCTAGGGCGTCAACCACCCTGCCATCACCAAGTTTTACAGACTGTGCTTTAGCGAATTGCTGATGATCTTGAAGTAGTTCTTTATCGCATGTCATGTGTTTTGATGCTCCTGAATCAATCACCCATTCTACCTGTTGTGGTCTGGCAGTCGAGTTTGCCTCTCTGGAGACAAAGCACTTTCAGACGAATCCTCAGCATCTTCACACATCATGCTTTTGGCCTTGTGGGTTTTCTTTTTAGCTGTATTTTTCCAGGTTGGACAGTCACGCTTTATATGCCCTTCTTTCCCACATTTGTAACATTTCCACGCGCTTGGCCTTTCTGCTCCCACTGACCTGTAGTTATCCTGCACATTTCCCCGGAATTGCGATGACATCATGCCTGATGCACCACCTGACGTTGTAGCACCACTGGAGTTATCATTGCCATTCACTCGCTTTTGCTCTTCATTAATCAATGCTTGCTTAACAAACTGCAGTGTCAGATTGTCAATCTTTGTTTCTAGTGCAGTGACAATCGTAGCATAGCTTGGTGGCAAACTTCCCAAAAGTGTTACAATTTGGTCTTCTTCAATAACAGCACCGATTTCTGATAACCGGTCTGTTAGCACTTTCATTTGTTTTAAATGTTCAGTTAAATGATCTCCTTCCTTCATTTCACATCGGAAATATTTTTTTCTTTAAGAACAGTTTACTTGCCAAAGTATCTCTCTCAAAATGGCCTTTCAGCGTGGTCCACGCCTCTTTGGGAGTCTAGCAGCTTGTTATCAAGTACAACTGGGGTGTACTTACGTTTAGCACTAAAATAGAGAATGCCCTCTCTTGCCGTTTAGTGAGTGCGCTCAGCCTGTGCGAGTGCGTTAGCATCTGCGGCTAGTGTTTCCGTCCCCATTAGCATACCCCATAGTCCTTTAGCCTTTAGCAGGTGTTCCATTTGAAACTTCCATGTCACCCAATTATCCGGTCCGCTCAGCTTGTCAACAAACAGCTTATCCTCCATTGTGTAATCCCACAACACTGTTTATCTTCCACAAAAAATCTGTGTTCAGCATCGACATGGGCCCATAACCTATTGTTTTTTAACGTGAGCTTTATTCAGCGTGCTTCAGCATTCAGCGTTAACAACATGGCTGGTAACTTTATTGACAACTTCCTTTGTTAAGAAACAGAAGTAGTAATGAGTAACAGCGCCTTCTATTGATGAAATTACTATATAACAACAGAAACTTCCCAGCTTGGAGAGGGACAAAGGACTGAGTGTGTTTGCAAAGTAAAGTATGAGTCACCTTTCAACTGGTAAATATGTGACTGCCATATGTTTTATAACGTTAACCACAAACACAAGATATTTGAGTTCCTTTGCCTCAGGCAGGCACTCTGTCCCCAACTGGAGGGAGCAATCCACCGTGTCCGGCAGAGCACCGTGACCTCAGACTTTGAGGTGTTGACTCTCATCCCCGCCGCTTCACACTCGGCTGCAAAATGCCCCAGTGAATGCTGGAGGTTACGGTATACTGATACCAACAGGACCAAATCATCTGCAAACAGCAGAGAGGTGATCCCAAGACCCCCAAACCTGCGCCTAGATATCCTATCCATGAAAATCACAAACAGGACCATGGTAGAGGGCAGCCCTGGCGGAGGCCAACACCCACTGGGAACTTAATGTTCGACTTAATACTAAAAATGCAAAGACAGCTCTTACTGAGGCGTACAGAGGCCGGATAGCCCGTAGCAACGAGTCCGATACCCCGTACTTCCGCAACACGCCCCACAAAGAACACAGAGGGACCCGGTCGAAAGCCTTCTCCAAGTCCTCAAAACACATTTAGACTGGTTTGGCAAACTCCCAGGACCCCTCCAGTTGTCTTGCGAGGGTCAATAGCTGGTCCACAGTCCCACGACCGGGACAGAATCCGCACTTCTCCTCTTCAATCTGAGGTTCGACCAACGGTAAGAGCAACATTTCCAGCATGCTCGCATGAGTTTTCCCCGGGAGGCTGAGTTGTGTGATACCACGATAATTCGAGCAGACTATCCAGTCCCCCTTTTTGAAAATGTGAACCACCACCCCGGTCTGCCAGTCCATGGGCACTGTTCCCGACCCCCATGCAACATTGAAGAGGCGTGTCAGCCAAGACAGACCAAGAAGGTCCAGCATTCATTTGTCTTCGTATCCATTAATACATAAAACATGACCATTACTTGCTGACAGAAATTTAAACAAGTGAAACAAATTCCTGGAGAACTCAGTGTGTGTCTCTCTCATAGTTGGATTTTTTTTTTTTCTTCTGCTGCATATCGCCAACTTCTGAGCAAACAAGTTCATTGGCTCCAAACCAGTTCATGGAAATGTGACTATTTTGCTTTTTCTATATGTGACATTTCAAAGGATTTCTTCATTATTGCTTGACATTTCAATAGAAACATGGCTAATGCCACGATACAACTTACAACAGCTGGAAAAATGCTTCACAAAAAACTCAATAGGACTTCTCGGGTGTTTCACCACAATGAAGACAAATATTTTTATTTTTATTCGCCGAAAGAAGCTTCTTGCTATGAAGGCTCTATGCACCATTAGTCCATTGGTTTATGATATTGAGATGACGAACCAATTAATTAGTTTGAACAGCAAGCCAGATGACAAAGTCTGAGTCTGTTATTCATCATATCATTTTTACCTTCGCATTGAAAATGCGGAAGGTTATGTTTTGATCGCTGTGTATTTATTCATTCATTTATTTGTATGCATGTTACTCGCATAATTAAAAAAGAAATAAACCAAATCGCATACAATTTGGTGGGATGAGTGGTTATTATCCGGGGACCATTTAATTCGATTTTGGGAGTGATCGGGTCAAAGATCAAGGTTTAGGTCATGAAAAGGTCAAATATCTTCTTTTTACCATAGCGCGGTCAATTTTTAGCGAATTGGTATGCAACTAATGCCAACATGTTCATAATTCAATGCCCAATCTTGTTATATGAGAAGGTATGTGCTCTACCGAGTGTCCATTCTAGTTTTAATTTTCTATGAATGTGTTTTTGTAGCAGTCAAATTGTGGTGTACCTGACCCCACAATCTGTACACCTCCCTCCCTGGGGCGGCTGTGGCTCATGGGCTACCGTGGTCATCCTGTAGCCACAAGGTGCCGGTTTGATCCCGGCCTCTGACAGTCGTCCTTGACAAACCACCGCTCCTAAAATGCTAATGATGGGTTAAATACAGTGTCAAATTTAATGTATATATCTACATATGTAAATAACGATCATGATAAGGTTTAAGTTTTTAAAAAGTGCATAAACACAAGGGGTCAGTCTCCAGACTGTTTGAGTACACTTCCTTTCCTGTCACTTTTCCAGTGTGAACACACGTCAAAAACAAAACCTGACAGAGTTCAAAATGTCAGGAACATGGACTTTGCCAACACGAACACAAAGCCAAGGGGCCTTGACACCTGGAGCATGTCCAGCAAATAGACAGATTCAGCCTGCGTATGTGTACTGTAGCGATCCCAGCAAACAGAGCAAGACTGACTGGCCCTGTTTAGAATGCCTGAAATCTCGGGAGCCTTTAGTGGGACCATTATGGTCTCTTTGTGCCAGTAAAATACTCCTGATTGCACTGCCAGTGTTGAAGTGGATATTTTACTCTCTTCCACAAAATGAAGCGAGCAGATAGCGCATGTCTGCTCGACACTTTATATATCGTCTTAGTGTGACTGAGGCTCACCGGTATTCACAGCAGGTCACCTGGTCCGTTTAGAGTCCAGACATGAAATCTACGGCTGTAAATTTACCCTCACACACATCCAGTTATTTCAAAAAGCCAGCCATTTAGACCCTTGGATGTCGTAAATCTTGCTCTGCAGCTCCCTGACACCAGGATTACAATTCCACATCTATCGCTCACACTAAAGCCCTTAATTCCCTTTTACACAAAGCAGAAACAACCCTCCCTCGCAAATGTGCTTCCAAAAAGTCAAGTGATGGAGCAAAAAAAAGTACTTTAGAAAGTATTTTGTGAAGGGGCCAACAGCCTGCAGTGACTTTGCAGTGCTTTGATGAATAGTAGCTGATGCAGCTCAGCTTCACGCATCATCCCAGTGAACCCCACTCAAAGCTGCCCCTGATGCGCCTATTAGCACTGTGTAAATTACCAGTAATTAGCTCAGCCCTACACCTGACACACAACACCCAGGCTTTAAGACTCCTTTGCTCACTGCTACTAAATTTGTCTCAGAATTACAATTAACTTGGCAAAGTAAGTATGCACATGTTTCTCTAAAGTAATTACACAGAAATAGAAAATAAATGCTTCAGGCAAAGCTGTAAAGAGAGATGTACACACAAATTGAAAAATAAAAATAGGTGTACTTATAGACTGGGTGATTAAGTACAGTACGTAAGGGTTAATGCAATTACTGAGCATTGTGGAGGCTGCTTCAGCTGGTTGCGTCTTTAGAGTCCATTAAATCCTGATAATAGACACCTCCAAGGGCATCATTCTGCTTACACCATGAGCACTTGCCGTAGGAAAAAACTATTTATTTTGTATGAGTATTTTCACAAGCCATTCACTCTATCTCCCTAGTAACCATGAATATTTGTAAATGCCTAAAAACTATAATTACCATAAGACTCATGCAATAGAAACATTGTTCACAAATTTACAACATAGTGTGCAGTTTAGTTTACATATTATACAGATGAGTGTTCGATTAAAATTGTATGAGGTCCAGTTTGATTTCTTCATGTAATGGTCACAATCATTTTTAGTTTGAGTAATGATTTAGTGACATATTAAAGTGGCCTAGAAGAGTGGTTCTCAACCTTTTTTCAGTGATGTACCCCCTGTGACATACTTTTTTCATCCAAGTACCCCCTAACCAGCGCGAGTAGTGCAGGCGAGCGTTGTCGACGGGGGTGGGGGTGCGCCCGCTGTGTGTACGCTATGTGCGCGCGTCACACTAACGAGGCGCGCGCCTGCAACGGAGCTCTAGCGACGCGAGGAGAGGAGACGGGGTGTGCGTCCGTGTTTCAACAGCGTTGCTGCTAAGAGCCGCAGTGAGAGACGGTCCGTGACGTTGGGTCAAACCATCCTGATATGGTGGGTACTCTGGGTTTTTAGGTTAATTAAATTAAATTGCCTACTTAATATACAATTCAGTTTATGAACTTACACTTTTGTATTATTAAATATTTATTAAATAACTATTTTTAAAGGATTTTTTAATGGATGCTAATTTTAAATAGATTTTTAAAAAATCTCACGTACCCCCTGGAGTGCCTTCACGTACCCCCAGGGGTACGCGGACCCCCATTTGAGAACCACTGGCCTAGAAGTTCCAAGAGGCATTTGGGTGAAGGGACTTTATCTGTGATTAATCAAACCACTTGTTTCCCCTCAATTCTCTTTTCTGCTCACATCATTGTTGGATAGTTAAGATGCGTCTGGATTCTGATCACATTGGGGACTCTCAGATTGTTCTTTAAAAGATATGATTGTTGTCTCGTAAAAAAGCTTCACATTAACAGTTTTAATAATCGCCACGGTCTCTGGAGATATGAGACATATTGATATTGCACTTCTGCGTAGAACGAAGAAAAAAGTGTCCATTTTTCTTTAAAGCCTCTGGTGACTTATAAAATAAATTCTGACTCATGTACTTCACCGACTACGCTGTTTCTCGCCCAGTCTCTCCTGTTATGCACGTGTGATTGGCCGAGCAGCATCACGTTATGTGATTTACAACTCATGTAATTAGGTGCGGGTGCTGGAAAGCTGAGTCATCCATTAAAATTGAAATATTATGAATTGTTTATTGGTTATAGGTCCAGGTCCAGATAAAACAGCGTTTGGACCTTCAGTGTTCAATGTAGTGTACATAGGTGTGGCGTAGTGTACATAATATAAGGCTTACTGTACATAGCAGCATAGCGGTTTAGAGTACATAGTGTAGTGTAAATATTGTACATTGTTGTTGTGAAGGACAAGGGTACACATCGAACTGGGAGAGCAGGTAAAGGTGGAACAAATATGGATTTTCTTCAGCCAATAACATATACACAGATTTAAGATAGGGAATAAAATCAGGAAAAGTGCAAAATAAGAACAAATAAATACATTTCCACATAATAACATAGTCAACAAAAATGTATTTAACTAAAACTTGAATCAAGACATACACTATAGTGAGGGTTCTATGGGTCAAGAACCACTCCTGAACCATCTTCACAGTGCAAGATATATAAAGGGTGGGTCAACTCCATAGTTAATTGAAGTCCTCTGTCCTTAGTGGTATGGACAGACTGCTGTTGAGGACACCCCTCTGGCTATGGGAACATGGTAGAGTCCGCTTTGGCAGCAGGTCTGTCTTTATTGCTGGATCGTTGGCTGGAAGTAACTTTCCTTGGGCCTGTACAGTGCAGTGTACGCTGTAGTGTGTGCTGGAGCGTTCCTAATATACAGCATAGTGTGCATGGTGTCAATTATCATCCTACCTATCTCCTTCGTAGTGTGGCTCAAAGCAGATGGTTACATACATTTGCACATATCCAGTGCCAACAGTGTTTTATTTTCACGTTGGAGACGTCAATTTGAAAAGATCCCTTTGCCTACACAAGATAATCTTCTGAGCAGATACGAATAAATTGATTACAGTTTTTTCTTCAGGCGCTAGCAAGCGTTTGTCCAATCAGCGGTCACATTTTCAAAACCCTAAACACGATTAGCACTACATCGGTGTTGTGTGGCCGTACCATTCACACGTTTCATGTCGTTTTCTCACAATATGCAGTCAGTGAACATATTTCCACAATGCTTACATTTTCTTAACAGACAAGCTATACCTCCCAACAAAACTATGGATCGTTTTTATATTATTTACGAACGTTAACACACAACATCCCACAATGGAAAACACAATATTCCAAACCTTAGATACAGTCTAAAAAACTATTCTGCAATAATATAAGTTATAAAACAATATATCTCAGCTGATAATAAACAAACAATTGATTCCACATCTCCTGATGGTATGTTAGAGTTTGGAATGTTTTTGAGGAATATGTTTTAGCAAGTTTTGGATTAGAATTTACATTTTGATTATGACAGGTTGAGATGCTGATCACACAGACGCCGCCTACATGACTCACCGAATGTTGTTCAATCATCTATTGCAGCCGTTGCCCCAAAACATAGTTTATTTGTAAACAATAAAAAATGAATAGATACATAATTTTGATTTACTGTAACGTTTTTAAAGGAACAATGGTTCCCCCCTTTTATCTGTTTTTTTTGTTCAGAATGCTCTTGTGTGTTTCTTGGATATTTTGTTCACTGTAAACAATACTGTAAAACTGTTTCAGTTCCATCAGACTGTAAACAGTATTCATACTGTACCTCCTGTAGTAAACAGTAAAGGAGAAAAAACTGATTAGTTTTTTACTGGAATGCATTTGAATGTGAACATTACATGTGGACATACAGTTCCCAGCCAAGACATGTAGTGTAAAAACAGTGGATTGCATGTTTTGCATGCAAATACCTGTAAAACTTAAACATAACAGTCTATGCAGTTTTTATAATGTCAGCAACAGCCAGAGTTCTGAGACCTGGAGGACTTTGACTGACTGGAAGGAGCTTGTGAAGTGAAAACAAGAATTATTGTTTGACAGAATAATTTCATTTTGAGTCAGATTTCCAGTGTTTTGGTAAAGTTAGTGTCTGCAGAAAAAGAGGTGTTCTATTTTGAAATGAAGAGTTAGTATATAGTTAACTTAATGTGCTTTCGCCAATTTGACAAGAACATAATCAATTTGGCGAATTGTGCTTTGTAGGTGTGAGTCTGTGTTAAGAGTTTAGAAAAAGTATCTCAAGTATGGATAAGCGTTTGTTAGCGATTGAACAAAACTGTAACGTAGATGAAATGTAGGAGTTCCACCCAACCACTTCATTATAAGGCAGTCACCTGTTGCAGGATAATTACAGAGGAACACACTCACACACACACGAGAGTCTGGGCTCACACTCGTGGACAGCCCCAGAAACAGATTTGTATTCAGAAGGTAGCAGAGAAGGTTGCTAGGGAACCAACGCTGAATGGCGTGCAGCGTTAGTGCCGGCTGCCTCGCCTCCAGGTAGAGCTGGGATTTGAGATTTCGCCGGTGAGGCGGAAGCGGCGGAGGAGATAAGGCTGCAGAAAAGCGACGCTCAGTACCGGGGAATAGCACGGATCAAGAAAACAGTCAGTGAGCTTGATCCTATTCTGCCCATCCACATGGGAGTTTGTTTTCTTTTCCCCTCCACTTCTTTCAGCTTCCTATGAATGGTTGCGTTGGCTGTAGCCCCGGCACAGATAGCCTTCCTTCGCTAAAGCCCAAGAAATAATTAGAGAAACCTCAGGGGATTTGGGAAAGTGTTCATAGGAAATGGCTGGTTTTGGTGTCAGATGGAAGAGGTGGATTACATGTGCCACGTTGCACACAGCAACAAACATAGCGAGACCAGAAACAGAGATTTGAAAGCCTGTTGGAGGCACAGGAAGTAACAAGCATAGTGACCCAAGAAATGCAAAAGATTGCAATCTGCCTGTTGTCTCTGGAGAAAGGAGAAATTCGATTGCCGGAAAACAATTTTATTGTCAACATTCTTTTCCTTTTAAATGAGTTGGGATGTTGTAATTAAGTTAAAATAACTGACATTTTTAATTAGGTTAAAGAGTTCAGCTCCACACCGGAAACAAAAGTTCAAAGCAAAAATCTGAAAGTGAGTTTTGCTTATTATACCGAAGCTAATCTTAAAGCCCCACTATGTAACTTTTCCACCTTAAAATAACAGCTTGAAAAAAATGGTGCCGCTACAATGGCTTTTAATATGTTGATTTGCGCCTCCGCCACTGCCATCGGGGGTCTGTGGCCAGAAAACTGCTGAATGTAAGATGTTGGGACCGGCCCGGTATTTCCGGTTTGGACCGGCGGAAGTACTTCAACTTGCTGTCTGGCGGTGATTACGCAACGTCATATAGTGCCAGTCCACGCGCGCAGGTGACTTTTTATTTGCTCCGCTACGCGACGCGTAGAGACAGAGTGACATGCTGCGGTGGAGAACACCGGGCCGGGTCTGAACGAGACGCGCTGCCGCTGATCGAGGAAGCGAGCCGCGATCAGCTGGGAGCTCACGAGCCGGAAGAGCCATATATGGCTCGAGAGCCAGACGTTAAATACCTGAAGGGGGCGCTACAGGGGAAAAGTTACATAGTGTCGCTTTAAGGCACATGGTACATTCATCTATATTATTGTCCAAACATAAATTATACTTTTTAGATAATTATTATCTCAGAAAGTATGATAACATATGATAACTCATAACAAGTTAAATATCAAAGAAAAAAGCAGCTATGCGGTGTAAAAAAAAGAAATAAAGACCTTTTAATAAACACATGGTTGGATGTTTTCCTCATAATTTTTCAGAAATCCATTGACAAAAGTTTTTAATTTAGAGTTAAAGTTCTTCTGTTACATACTTTCATAAAGGATGCTCGTATCATATTTCAAAACGTTTGACCGTCAAGAACTAATATTGCGTTTTCTTGTTATACTATATAATATTTTTGGGAATAAATGGTTTAAAGCCTCAAGGTGTTTCTTCTTGAAAGTTTCACACACTTAGAACTCAGTAAATCAGTTTAATATGTGGGTGTAGTTTTATTACATTTTAGATTTATTTTTCTTTATTTTTAATTTGATTTGATAGGGATCAAGGATATAATAAAAAAATTAATTTCAATACTGATGCATTACACATACACATACATAGAGTTTTAAAAGCTAATTGTCATCCCAATAAAACAAAACAGCATCTACATTCCACACAAGCGTAATAAAATACCCTTTATTATGTACACGTGCATAGTACCGTTTTGTTTCATTAGTTACTGTTAGGTTGTAATAGTTTATTTTGATAACATCTGCAGAGGTTTTATTTTTTAAATTAATACATATAGAAAGATATTATAATAGAAAATATTAGGGAGAATATTGATATTGTTATTAATGTATTATGAAGCATAGGGGTAATGTTGACTCTATGCTAATGTAAATGGCAAGAATTAATGTACGTTGCATGAGAGTTGACAAAGCCGGTTAAAATACGTGACGTGACTTAGATTAACAAGGGACTTTTATTGTGAAGGTGACTTTAATGCTGACAATAACAATAACATGACTTTTATTGTGAAAATACTTGACCGTAAATGACGTTTTGACCCCGGGTGAGTGACAAAACTCTGCGAGGAAGACAAATTGTGGCTCTTATCCAGGTGACCGCCGGGCCGTAAGGCTGGGGCGGAAGAAGCCGCCCCGAGGAAGAGCACGACCGTGAGCTTTGATTGTTTGTTTTACACTTCCTGCCATTAAATGTTGATTACTTAATTCACGCGCGTCTGGAACCCAGTTTTCCACCATTTGCGAAGTGCCCCGTTTCATTACATTACATTACATTACATTTAGCAGACGCTTTTATCCAAAGCGACTTACAATAAGTGCATTTCAACCTAGAGTACAAACTAAGAACAACAAGAATACAGAAAGTAACATTTCCTCAACATAGTTGAACTACAAAAGTACCATAATATGAGCCATTCAAGTGCTACTAAAGTGCAAGTCTGTGTTTAATCCAGATATAGTTGGAAAAGGTGCGTTTTCAGTTTTCGGAGGAAGATGTAGAGACTTTCTGCTGTCCTGATGTCAGTGGGGAGCTCGTTCCACCACTGAGGAGCCAGGACAGCAAACAGTCTGGATGTAGAGTGATTAGCTCGAGGTGACGGAGTCACAAGTC
The DNA here is from genome assembly GCA_036178185.1 of Liparis tanakae. NCBI lineage: Eukaryota > Metazoa > Chordata > Actinopteri > Perciformes > Liparidae > Liparis > Liparis tanakae. The sequence goes on along the minus strand of CM070095.1, from coordinate 18,592,546 downwards.
GGTTGGCTGTTGCCGAGCGGAGCGAACGTGCCGGGGTGTACGGTGTGACCATGTCCCGGATGTAGACGGGGCCCGATCCGTTCAGAGCATGGTACCAGAACCAATGTTTTGAAGCGGATGCGGGCCGCCACCGGTAGCCAGTGAAGAGAGCGGAGGAGTGGAGTGGTGTGGGTGAATTTCGGGAGGCTGAAGACCAGTCGAGCTGCTGCATTCTGGATGAGCTGCAGAGGCCGGATGGCCTTTCAGAATACCTTACATTACCTACTGTATGGTTAATGACATTAAAATCAAAGATTGTATTGTTGATTAATGCTAAAACCTGAGCAGTCCACATATGTCACATTTCCATCTGCTCCCTGCCCACGTATGCCACGCCCACGCATGCCACGCCCACTGATGCCCACTGATTACTCCAAACCAGTGACAAGAGTTCATGAATATGCCTGCAACCAATAAATAGATGTTGTCTTCAGCTTAATACAATCCCACACGTGAGATTTCTGCTCTCCTATTCGACAATATGAGAAGAGGAATTTCACAGAAGTTTCACATCTTTTTTCTCAAAGAACGTCACAATTGTTTTCTATATTTAGCCCGCAACATGATCAGGGAGATGAAGAGGAGGAATTTAGCATGGGACATGATTAGGAAGAGGAAGAGGAGGAACAGGGATGGTCTAGGCTGGGGTCACCAATTAAACAGACAAATACACCGGGCCAATGTATTACAGCTATTAGCAAGAGACTAAAGAGTAGACAGTGTGTTGATGCTCTTTAATGTACTTTCTTATTTCTCCTGACATTACAAATCCAATTTCATATCATCCCTTCCATGGAACATAACAATATCAAAAAGATGATTTAGGGGCAGAAGACATGTTTTCCATACCTTTCGGTATATTGAGGAATATATCTGAATAAACATCAAGACACAAGCCCGGGTTGTAACCCTGTTAATAATATTTTGTTGCTGTTGCGTGGGCAGCCTTTTCATAATGCAATGTATTGTCTTCAGCAATAATTGAGGTTATTAAATTGCCATCCACCTCCTCTCCTAATTACATGAAAACATCATGTGAGTGAGGGAGTCATGGGTTACTAGAGCATGCTTCTGCACTTATTCACTCCCATTGGGACATCAAAGGTCATAGTCATTACCGATCCCGCCGCATTGATACACAGGAGTCAAAACACGACATGATATTAACATCTTGTGATGTTATGAACGACCAATTCACGATACAAATTGAATTCATACATGTGCCGCGGGGCCCTCTGAGGCACGCGTTGGAATTGAAAACACAATACTTTGTGCCCGCATCAAGATGCAGACTCCGTAACGCACACACTCACAGACTTTTGGCACAACGCGAGATCCCATTCCATGGCTTGGCTGGGAAAAGCCTCCAAAACAGGCAATGTGTGAACACTCTGCCTTTTCCACCTCACGAAGCGTATCTGCTTGTGCGTGTACTCTGAAATGTTTAACACCCATGCAACAATGTAAATTTGACACCCTTTGGAGGTGGCAAAGGCAAGAAGAGAATGTGTATAGTGATGGATTTAAAGTATGCACATGCTTGTGTGTGTGTGTGTGTGTGTGTGTGTGTGTGTGTGTGTGTGTGTGTGTGTGTGTGTGTGTGTGTGTGTGTGACAGAGGGGATGGGGTCAGGGATAGAGGACGACAGCAGTGTATTTACATACCAAAGGCAGTGACTGGAGTTGGAGTAAACACTTTCTCTCCGTCTTCCTCATGCCCTGTGGAGAAGACCCTGCCATTGTCGCCCTTTTTTTGCCTTCTCTTTTCTTTACGCATACATCTCTCCTAATTAAGAGTTGTTTTTTGGTAGGTTGAGGCACCGGCTATCCGGGAAGTGACATGTGAGCTTTTCCAATCCGTGGGGCATTCAAGCCCCCTGATGAGCCCCTCGGACAAGCCCGTATAAGCCTCTCCTGAGACCCCCGGCTGTCTGGATCAACCAATTACCTCTTTCACCGTCTGCCCCCTCTCCTTCTTTACATTTCCTTCCATTTGTCGTCTTCGTTGCCATGCCCGCCGCATCCTCTTTCTTCTGCACTTCACCCACTTTCTTTTTCTTTTTCTGCATGTCGCCGCCTGCTTCCCGGTGCTCTCTCCCCGTTCCGCTCCTCCCATTATTTTGTATCTTCAATTTTCCTCCTCATTTTCTCTCGTTGCCTCTGTTGTTTACGCCGCACAGCTGTCCCGCCTGTTGTTCCGTGGGCGGTGGCGGAGCCCTATCTGCCGTTCATTAGTCCTGGAGATGGGGCTTTTTGTGGCACCGCTAGGCGGGGACCGGTATGGCAATGACCTCCGTCAGTAGGGATTAAGGGGACAGAGCGCTGTAAACGGGGTTCCTGAAAAGAAAACGTACTCCACTTAGCTCACCTCAGAACCAATGATTGCGCTCTTACGTTAGACTGGTGCATTGACATTGATCAAATATCGTAAAAGTGAAAGAGTGGAGATGCATCTTGGAGCTTCTCCACCAACCAGAGGAATCAGCCGGCGTTATTTGGGAGGGTTTTACCTCGGCAGACTGCGAAGGCTGCCACGAAACCCGCCTCAGTCCGCCTTCAAGGACTCTGTGGGAGTTCTGAAGACTCAGCCAAAAGACCTGAAGCAAGTGCATAAATAATGACATATATCCCATCTCTTTTAAGAAAGATTGATCACATCTCAACAACTTAATAATTCGATGCAAGCGTCACGAAATGTTTCCTAAGTGCTAAAAAGAGACTTCCTGGGGCTCAGAGAGCCTGTCGTTCGGTGGAAAGGTTGTCGACGTGTCTGTCCACTTTGTTCCTGTAAAGTCATCGTCACAGGAAGACATGCAACTTTGTCACAGCTTGGGCCTAGAGCCGGTCCGGAAAGCAGAGGGAAGAGACAGAAAGAAATATATATTTGAATATAATATTATTTTTTTTTCAGTTCTTTTATATAACAAACATGATTGAGTCTGAAGCCCTGCTGAGGATGCTAAGAGGCCAAATTATTACAGAGAACACATTGATGTTGAATACAAAAATGATGCTGATGATTTCGATGTTCTTTGGGTACAGGGTAAAGTTACAGATGTCCCTAACAGAAGATGGAGTTGTTAAAAAATATTAAATTCATTCTGTTCACAGACTAAATGTAGGAGGGTGCTTTCAATGAGGTACGTGAATGTGCTTCCGGAGTGAAATAACAAGCAGTTGTTGCATTGTGGAGTATTTGAAAGATGGATTTAAGATTAACTCATGAAATTGGTGAATCTTCGTTTTGCATTCATTGTACTATTGTATTCCTTTTTATTCGTTAAAGGTAATTGGACGATGTTTTGATCTCCTGCCACCACTAGGGGGACTCATTTAGGATGTTTTTATTAATATTAAGGAAAGGCTCCTCAGGGTCATATTAGAGGGTTGGAATAAACCACCTATGTGGTCGTTTGAGTTAAATTACTTTATGCTTTCATATCGCCCCTTACACACATGCACACACACAAACACACTCTAAGGAAAGGGCAGAGAGAGATCCAACACATCAAAATAAATATGCCCCATTGTTAATAACACGCTTCAGACGTCCGTTTGACCCCTTCTGGGGCTTCTGACCCCGAGGTCAGGAAGCAAAGAAACTAATTAAGAACAGAGATTCAAATGTGTACTGGAACCGTTTGAGCTTCATCCTAATGAAACAGAAACAAGTCTCATTGTAGTTCATGGTAGTAGAGATGAACATAAAAGCGTAACACTGCTCCTCTACTGACTTGTGATGTACTGCACAGATCACCCCCCTTCATCCATCCCCTCAGACTCTCCTCTCCCTCCTCTTCTCACTCATACCAAAACCACAGCCCGAGTCTGTTCTGTGACGCTGGACGTGTGCATAGTCTGATATCCATCATGTGCTGAAGAGTACTAACGACTTTTGAGTGTTGGTGCTGATGTTATCATCCCTTCTGCTCAGCCGCTGGGCCCGGCAGCTCGGGTCGTGTCTCAGACGGACTCGGTGTTGTCAAAGCATGTACAGCCATGCCGACAGACAGGTGGTCCTCTTATCGTGTACATGATGATGATGGAGGTGGTGTTTGCACACTATGATAGAGGTGCGATGTCAAACACATGAACAGCCGAGTCATTAACACCCCATCAGTTGTAATGGTGACAGAAAGACGGGCACCGAGGCATCCAATATGAATCTTACCGCTTTTTTTTGCTTCTTCCCTTCTCATCGCTCTTCATCCATCCTCTGAGTGAAAAAAAGGAATAGGATGTAGTCCTCTTGCCCACCACTGTCTTGTTTTCTTATAACTGAGATACCTAGAAATACATTGTGTAGCATTTTTTGGGAGATCTGAGCAGGAATGGACTTTTTCATTGGTGGATAATAACCTGAAACCAAAGAGGGTGTCGCCGCTAGATTAGAATGAGCTATTCAGATCTACATTGCAGACTCTTTGATGAGTCCACGATGTTACAGCGCCAAACCCTAAACACTGTCCTTTAAAACACAGACAGTAAAAATCCAATCAAATTAAGTTACAGTGAATGATAATTATACTAATGCTAACCCTGTGCGATTCCATCCATCCGTCCATTATCAGCTGCTTATCTGGGTTGCTTGGAGAACTTTTGTTTGTGGTCTAAGCCCCAGAAAGGGTAGCAGGCGATGATGATGATGATGATGATGATGATGATGATGATGATGATGATGATGATGATGATGATGATGATGATGATGATGATGATGATGATGATCTGGGTTGGGTCGTGGTGGCAGTGGGACCAGCAGGCCGAACGAGGCTTCGCTCTCACCAACAACATTTTCCAGTTCATTTTGAGGGATCCCGAGGCGTTCCTGGGACAGCTGGGAAATATAATCCCTCCAGCGTATCCTGGGTCTTCCCTGGGATCTCCTCCCAGTTGGGCGTACCCGGAACACCGCCAATGGGTGGCGCCCAGGGGGCATGCTGATTGGATGCCCGAACCACATCAGCTAACTTCTTTTTCGACAATGTTGCTGCATTCACATTATTTTCACTAAAGTGAGTTTACTCTTCTGACTATTTGTCATTTATTCGCATCATTCGCGCCAGAGAGGGGGCGTGGATTGTTTTTACATTACATTACATGTCATTTAGCAGACGCTTTTATCCAAAGCGACTTACAATAAGTACATTACAACCGTACTAGAGTACGTAGAGACATTCAAGTGCCACTGAAGTGCAAATCTGTGTTTTAATCCAGATTTAGTCAGAAAAGGTGCGTTAGCAGTTTCCGGCGGAAGCTGTAGAGACTTTCTGCTGTCCTGATGGCAGTGGGGAGCTCGTTCCACCACTGAGGAGCCAGTCTCTATGGTTTTACACTGTGGACACCATTAACATTTCCGCAATCCACCAAAACAACGGCAGGAAGACGTAGGGCACATTTTTTTAGGCAACTTTTTTCGCCATTTGGGGAACAAGGCTTTTTGTGTGAACACAGCATAAGGAGTACCGCCTCAGCTTATTGAATTTCCCCACCACATGTTTGCAGAGCTTTAATTCCTGCCTGTAGGCAGGAATCAGATGGACCACCACGTGGTTTGATAGTGTATTGTGGTGTAACAACCCAGAATGTTCTCTCTGGTTGAGCATTTAATTACATGTCTGTGTTTAGGAAGTGTATGACAGAGGTTTACTTTGTTAAAGTCCCAAAGGACAATAACTAAGGAGTCCGGGTAGGTCTGCTCCACACAACGTATCTGTTCGGCGATGTCCACTGTGCCTTCTGCACGTTGCCCTGCGGCGGCATGTAAACACCGGACCAGTATGAATGAAGCAAACTCACAGGGGGGGTAAAAGGGTTTGCTGTTGAGAAAAAATGATTCCAGATCAGGAGAACCGTGGATCACTGTCACATCGTTGCACATTCATCGTTGGCTTAGATGAATTATTAAACATTATTTACAACTCCTTGTTATTATTTGATTGCAGCAAAATAAGAATGTCTTGGTGAGATTGTGCTTGTTTCATAATTTAATTAAATTCCTAATTTAATTTCATTACTGCATTTCCTATTCCGAAGACGTAAAAAAAATAAGCACTTTTAGATTGTGCATTATATTTTTAAACCCACTTTAACTCAATAACAAAGTGATTTTAAACCGTTGTCGGCTAGAAAATATAACCCATCATACATGCAATATAAATATTATATAAATACTAAATAATTAAAAACATGTAATGGTTAAGCCAAAAGTGGCCTGCATAATAAAAAAAATAACTGGTTGGTTTGTTGGCAAAAGGAGAAGTGTTGTTCTTTATATACACTACACTGTAACAACCCATCCGCTTCATTAGTATGGACCCAGTGAAAACGCTCCAGGAATGTATAACGACCAAAAACATCTACACTGGGAGGAGAGGTGGATAGGTCCAACCCAGAACAACACAACACAGGACTGGAGGCGCTGTTGGTTCCTGCTCTTTGTGAATCCAACCTCTTCATGTCCACAGTACAGGTGTGGTTTGTTGTGTTCACAATGTCAAGGTTCAATTTCAGGACACCAGGGTGTTTCTCAATGATGAGGATCATTCATCGGTAGGAAGGGCTCAAAGACGAAGGACTCCATTGAAAGAAACAGCCAATTGTAAAAAAAAATCAAATTGCCTCGAATCTCTCTTTTCACCGTTCAAAGAATTACCAACTGTGGTTTAAACACAATAAACCCGCAATTCTACACATTAAATGTGGAACGATGCAGCAGTTATGCTACTTGACTCAATTGAAAAACACTGCAATTTTACCTACATTCAAACTCAATACAAAGAAATGAAAATTAATCAAAACACTCTTTCTCTTCACTCTGTTGCAAACATCACTCACAGTAGTTTCGTCGAAATGAAGCAGTAATTCAGAGATTTAATGATTTAATATGTTGCAATTTAATAGCAACTAATCATGTTCTATTTATTTTCCTGGACACTTTAACCTGTTGGAAATTCACTTTGGTCACTGCCTTGTGTATATATTTAGTTTCCTCTGTATATTTAGTATTTTATTATTAGTATTTAGTATTGTTATTGTTAGTGTTTTATTTTTATATTTTATTAATGCTCTAATATGCACCCGTATATTATCACAATTGCACTCTCGTTGTATGCTTGCTTATTTACTTAAAATAAAAATATATATATAAAAAAAAGAAAAAAAAGAAAAAAAGAAAGTAACATTTCCTCAACATAGTCAACATAGTCAAACTACAAAAGTACCATAATAAGAGCCATTCAAGTGCTACTAAAGTGCAAAGATCATTATGATTGCGGTCCTGTAAGAACCACGTATCTCTAAAAAGGATCAACAGCCTGTTTTCAGCTGTGATAACGCATTTTCCTCCTGATTCGACAGGCTTTTTAAACAGGAAGAAGAAGAAGAAGAAGAAGAAGAAGTACAGTAACTCTTCATCCTTTAGTTTATTGTACAGAAAAGTTTACATTATTTTTGTTTTCACTTGACAGGAAGGCTATGGAATAAATAGTAGCTAGAGCTATGATATACTATATATCAAAAGTACAATGTTATACCTCTGAGATGTAGAGATAAACAGAAATGGAAATAGCCCAGCAGTTGAGATAATATACTTACATTCCACCACTGTGGAACATGAAACTTACCATTGCTCTAGGCAACGCTTGCACAGTTGTAGACTTACCACGTCGACTTGAATTGCTTCAGTACAGTTTGAAAAGCTTTTTAAACTTCAACTGTTTTATGAGTTTGAGTTGTTGGCAGCTGAGAATACCAAATGGTTATTTTGATGGATGGTAGAGGTCTGGATCGTGGTCCATGCCTGCTACCAACTATTCATACATTCTTTCATATTCGTTGAATGTGTTGTAACTCTGCAACTCTGTTCATCTGTACACATGACATATATTGCTTCTATCCATCCGGGGAGAGGAATCCTCCTCAGTCGCTCTCCTGAAGGTTTCTTCCCCTTTTGTCTTTTTCTTGGGAGTATTTCCTGATCCGAGGTGAGGTCCTGGTACAGAGATGTCGTATGTGTACAGATTGTAAAGCCCTTTGAGGCACATTTGTAATTTGTGATATTGGGCGAAATAAAATAAACTGAATTTAATTGAATTGATGCTTTCATATCTGCCTCTCCTGTTATGAGTGTCTTCCAATGATGCCAAATGTCCAGTGGCTGTGGCCTTTTATCAGCCTGCTCAGTATGCAAGGCGGCTCTCCTAGAGCAACCCAGCCCAGTAGATCCTATAATTCACCTGGCTGTGCTTTTAGAGACCTGGGAAAATACACCCATTTGCAGACTAAAAGGCAATAGCTGTATTTCCATTTAGATTTATGGCATTCTCACTGATCAACGCAGTTTACCGCTGCACTCTGGAAAATAGAGGCATGGAGAAAGCGAAAAAGGAAGAAGAGGAGAGTAGTTTAGTGCGAAGAGCGAGGCAGAAACTAAAATGCAATGTGAGTGAACCGTGAGAAATAGAGGAAATAAGAAAGGACACAAACAATCTGTTTTGTGAAGTAGGGTGAGAGTTGTTCAGTGAGGTGTGTGGTTGTACGGAGGCCGTGTTTCTGAACATAATAGTGCTGTAAATCCGTCGCTGTGTTCCATAGCACTCTTCGCCAATTGATTGGGCCCACTACGGTGACATGAAAGAGTCGTAATGATGTATGGCGTCATCACAATGACTGATGTGTTGTCCTTCACGGCAAACAATCAGCACTAGAAGCCAATATGGGTTCTTCGATGCGTGTGGGATGTAAATCCGAAATGGCACTTAAGGCTCAACAAGAACAGTCAAAGTTCCCTTCTGCAAGGCTTTAGCTCGAGGATCATAGTTGAACAGACAGCTAAAACATAGGACCGACTGGTTTTACCACTGTGTGACCATGTATCCAGGGAGCAACCTCCGGCTCCTAAAAGTGAAGCCAATGCTGAATTTCCCTGCACTTGTATTATTTCTACTCTCTATTAGGGAGCGATTCCTCGATTAGATTCTTCTCTCTTGATTTATCCCCCCAATAAACACTCTAAACATGAGTGTATGGTCTCAAAGTCTAGTTTCAAGTCTTCTTCAATAACGCATGATGATGTTGACACTTTCACCTCATTCAAGAGTAGACTTAAGACTTTCCTCTTTGATTTGCTTTGAAACCATAGTCCACAAAACAAAGGATGGCGGTCCCTCCATCTACATCTTATAAACAGTCTTTGTATGCAGAACAGTGCAGCTCAATACATGGACGAGCAGCATCAATGGTATCCTGAAAGGTGCCAATTTACATACAAAGATCTCCTGGGTACCCATTCTGTAAAATGATATGGAGCTGATTGACTTGGTGCCCATTATCACCAGAAAGTAGCCAAATGTAATTTATTTGTGTATGAAGTAGGTATACGAGTGACTACTATGAGTTATTGTGGCTGGCAATCCAAATTGGGTTTCCACTCATGATTTAAATGATCGGTTGAAAAGTTGAAATACGGTACTGTGTAATTGTGAAAAAAACACAAATGATTACAAACCTAGTCCTGCCTCAAAATAACATTAATGTCCGTATAGCTATAATGGAAATAGGAGGAAGGGTAATTGACATGTTGGCGAACGGAGAGCAGAGCAGCCCGCTTACTCACCATCATTACTGCAGATACGCTTTCCAGTGTGGGCCATCCCGAATGCTGCTGATGTCAGCTGAACTATTACTGGACGAGATTGGACTGGGGCTCCATTTCTACTTCTGTCATCCGACGTTAAAGCTAAAATATATATATCTACGTATACTAATTGCATCAATTCTGTGTGAATGAGTAACCTTCTATACAATATTTCAATATCGTAAATGATGGTGTGATGGGCGCCCGTCTAATCGAGATGCTATGGCAGGAACGGCTAATTCTTCCATCGCCATCCATGGATGGCAACAGTGAAGCAGCAAAATCCTGAAACACTTAGTTTGTCATATTCTCAGTTGTTCAGTTACTCTGCATCACATTTGACCAAAAGGGGAATGAGGTGAATTAACACCATAAGAGCTTCTGCCCAGTTCAGTCCGAGGATGACTTGAGGTAAAATGAGGTGAGAATGGCTACAATGGAAACTCAGGCAGGAGTACAGATTGGTCTTTACTGCAGCTCCCGTTACCATCTGATGTGTGAACCTTGCTCCTTCTCCTCAAAGGTTTTTATTCATTTGAAGTGTTTATCCTTTCAAGCTCTGCCATAAAAAAATAGAATACGGACCCAACTGAACTCCAATGAAGCAGCTGTTTCCATCTCACCTGGACAAAGCAATCCAGCAGAGATGCAATCAGGGCGGCTGCATCCGTGTCCGAGGCTAATGACACACTTGTGCATGTTGATATATGTCTACGCACAAAAAAATGCCTGTAAGTACCAAAATAACTGTGTGCAAATATGGAATTTTCATGTCAAATGGTTTTCCATTAAGAAACACTGAAACTAACTTAGCAAATGTCTCTAGTTCCTCAGTGATTTATTGGGCTGTAGTCTCTGGGCTCAGTTCCATTAGGGTGCATCGGACCCTCAGTTAAATTAATGCACCCTCACTTTTCCCATCCCTGCACTCTGTAGGTTGAGTGCAGTGCTTATCATTAGATTTTCGGATTGTTTGACATTGCCTGTATTAGTATGAAGATGATCCATGCCATTTTCAAGAGTATCCACTCAAAGCAGAACATTTAGTTTGAACTAAGTAGTGTGTCTTCACTACTTAATAACTGTCCATATTAGTCCGGTTTTACTCCTTTGAGAGTTGCAGGAGCTATTTTGTGCAACACAGACATCACGATCATTAACTTGGCCTTAAAATGTACTACCTTCCACAGGTCTTACCTATTTTATGCACAACAAAGCATTGTGAGGGTCAGTTAGGGCGCTCAATAGAGACCCATGTATCTCTCAGGGGAGGCTGGAATGATCCAAATTGTCTTAATGAAACAACTGGTGCAGGGGATATGGATAAAGATCTACCCAAATTAATGGTACAGATTTTTGTGCAACACCAATTAGTCCAGCGTGTTTGGGTCTTTTGTTTACCGCACCCTGTTAAGGAAGTTATAACTGTTGAATCAGCCTAATGCCCTCGGAGGTGCATGAACCCCCTGGAAAGCGTGGGCACTGGCTCAGTGTTCCTTGGGGTAAACATAGTAGAACAGAGACATTTGTCATTTAGGAACGCCATATGGAGCCTTTCTTAGTAACTCACAGTGATATTGGAGACCCAGGATGTATGATTGGAGAGAGGGGAGGTAGAACCAGATCCTGGATGGGACAATGGTGCATGGAAACTGCTTCTGTCCACACCGACTGCCACAATAAACAAGAATTGAAAGTCCCTCATTGTTAGTTCAAGATATTAAGGGATTATCTAAAAGGTTGAGTCCTGACTTCAAGACATTATTGAGCGATTTTGGATGATATTCTGAACAACGGTTTCCTAATAGTCCTTTATTTCTCTCTCAGTGGGGACATTTTACAAACATCTTATTTGACGTATTTTTAGTCTCTTTTTAACCCATCCCTGGTAATTAAGGAGGAGTGGCCACAGTTGAGAGCAACTGGGAGGTCAGTGTGATAACTTGTGACACAAACTATGGGAAGACAAGGGATCAAACCCATATCCAGCCGCCCCGTGATCCCGGGACATGCACAGTCTCTGTTACATGTTGTAGAAAAAACATGCAACGAAGCAGCAGCAATAGTATTGCAGCAAGAGTTTTGTTTGTTTTCAAAAGACACAAATTAAAACACCTTTTCATGCATCCTATTCCTTGAGGTCACAACTTGCATAGGACACGTCAAAGCAAACACACTTTTAATTAGGTTGGTAAATTCAGGATACTATTCCTGTACTGCTAAGTCTGACAAAGGCTATTAACACAATAGAAGAATGTGATATCTGGGTTTATGACATCTGGGTTTGCCAGATCTCAACTGTCCTCACCTCCCTTTGCAATATTTTCTTCCTTTTATGAATAATCCATGTGAACTCTGAGTGGAGGCCTGCAGGCACGAGGTCTGTGCATGTCCTTGGAGGGAAAGACAGCTCTGGCAGAAGACCTTAGTGCGTTGGCTTTTCTGCTCCGCTGGAAGACAACAGGCGAACAATAGCTCAATCAAAGTTTGTACCCTTGACCCCGATACGTATGGCTGCAGGGGATGAAAGAGTGGCTTGTGGGGTGTTCAAGGATGCATCTTACTGTGTCAGATTTGACTGATGTGGATCTTGGAAAGCTGATATGTATGTATTTCTAGACTCTTTTTCAATAGAAAATGTCGAGGGTCGAAATTATTCTTGGACTCAAGTCAAATGAAAACCACTATGTATAAAATATTCAGAAAAGATCATATAGAACCATATTCATCCTGAAGGAAAATATGCGTGCCAGAGTTTGATCAAAGATTGCAACAGATTAATAATAAAACAAAAATGATGAAAATAAAAAACATATATGAACGTGAGGATATGAATGATTGAGTGTATGGGAAGTAATAGAATAGAATAGCAATAAGAGTAAGGTAATACAATTTAAAATCGATAAAACTAGAAAAAGTCAATACTAGAGTAAAAGACAACACACATATGTATTTACATTAAACTAAGATACAGGGAAGGACTATTAATACAACTACATTGAATAGCGGTCAACAGTTTCATAATAGCTACCGTAAGAAAGTGAAGTAAAAATGTAAAAAGTAAGTAAAAATGTGGCCAAAACAGCACTTTAATAAATAAAATTTACCGGACACTGTATTCAGAGCATTATTTTGTCATCACACAACTGAGTGTAGTAACGTGTAGCTGAGCAGGACCTGCAGTCTTGCAGCGATTACTCCATCTGCTGATTGGGGGCGGGTACGTTGAATGAACCAATCAGAGACAGAGCAAGTTTGGTAAACCAATCACAGCGTCATTGGCAATCTACAGTATTAAATAGGTTCTCCTCTCTGCTCCTGTCAGTTTTTGTTTAATTTCAAGTCGATGCGACCCTCCTCCACCCCAGGCTCCTCCAATCAACTCTTCTTCTACACCACCACCAGAGTCTGGACTCCATGGGGGGGATTCTGCCTTCGCAGATGTCAGCGTCTCTACCCCTGGCTTTTCCTAATTCAACATAGAGTCCAATCGCTAAAGAAGACTTTGCACTATTCCAATATGCAACTGTAATAAATGATTGTTAAACTCTAAATACCAGTCGCTCCTGATTGAAATGCAAACATACTGCTGTTTTGTAGATAGTTTTCCATGTTCACCATCTCAGTTTAGAGGATTGGCACATGTCACTTACACTTGCCGATTTCCATCAGACACAAGGCACAGCGGAGGCCAAAGCCATGAACACCAGTGTATTGGACAACAGGCCATGTTGACCTCCCGGTGGCCCAAGAGGAAGAGTTCAACGGTGATTTACTCGTCTTCCAACCACTCAAAGCGTCTTTACCAGCTTTATTTGAATCCGGTGAGGCCTGTCGCACACATCGAATGCGTCATACAGTCGTGGGGGCACTGGCATGGTTGTGGCACATCTCAGCTCACTGTTGACTTGACCTTTCACCGTGATTCAGCTTCTGAAGCGTCTGGAAGCCCCGGGGACACTTTGTTCTGTCGCCAGGGACGACGTGAGGCTCATCGTAGTTCTGGTTCGGACTGCCAAATTAATCGTGGATTGCTAAAAAAAGAAAGCTGAAACACATTGGTAGCGGTGTTTTTTATTTTGTATTTTCCTTTTTCAAGAAATGCATTTTATTTATTGAGTCTGAAACTACTTCCTTCAGACTTTAGACTTTCTCCCTGCACATGAGCACCTCCAATGTCAGCTTGTAATCCTCACACGCTTCAAGTACAATCCCACACTTGGATGCACAACGTTAGCGAGCCGATTCATGTTTGGCATTTTTCTCATCGGGAGTTTTAATTCAGAGTGGGGTTGACGGACAGAACTTCAGCCGTACACGCTATCACCGAAACGTTTGATGGGCTTCACGAAGCTGAACATTCAACGTTGTAGTAAATTATGATGGGCTCCTGACGTGACCCCACCATTTCAATGTAGCTGTGCCTGCAGTGTGTGAATATTAGCTCCTCCTGATGGGAATTTGGCACCTTGCATGGCAGCTCCTCCCATCAAGGTATGAATGATGTTGTGTTAAAGAGCTTTGATCTAAACAAGTGCAGTCCACTTACAATTTACACAATTCCTCCACATTCCCTTTTTGTCTGGGATCTGTATCAGCTAGTAAGAGTTTAGCTGACGGAGTACGGACGGAAAGTTACGTGTGACCCAGATTCCACCTTTTTAAGAGTAGACTTAAGACTTTCCTCTTTAATAGTCTTATAGTTAGGCCTGAATCAGGTTTGCCTTGATCCAGCCCCTTGATATGCTGCTATAGGTTTATAGCTGCTGGGGATGTTTTAGGATACACTGAGCATCTATCTCCTCATCTCTCTCTAACTAAGGATGAATTTACATCCCTCCAACTTATTAACTCTGCTTCCTCTTCAGAGTCATGTGACTTCACATCTCATAGGGTCCATTGGACCCGACTGTATCTGATGCCTCCTGCCATGGCCCTGCTGATGTGCCCCACCCACTCCTCCTATCTATCTCCATCTGCCTGATGGATTGTGGAGGTCTGGATCGTGGTCCATGCCTACTAGGAACTATTCATACACTCTGTCATATTCATTGAATGTGTTGTAATGCTTTTTATTATGTACACATGACATATATTGTTTCTGTCCATCATAGAGAGGGATCCTCCTCTGTTGCTCTCCTGAAGGTTTCTTCCCTTTTCCCCCTGTGAAAGTTTCAAGTTCTTGGAAGATTTTCCTGATCCGATGTGAGGTCCTGAGACAGGAATGTCGTATCTGTACAGATTGTAAAGCACTCTGAGACACATTTTTAATTTGTGATATCAGTCCATACAAAATAAACTGAATTCATTTGAATTAAACATAAAGAAGAGGCGTGACACGGATGGACACGTGTAAGTGTTCCTCTTTGGGTTCAAACATTGTATTATTGAAGATGATGAGATGAGCGATCAAACCTTCTGCCGTTCACAATTCATGGAGCTCCTTGTCAGTTTTATTAATGACATTCACCCGTTACTTGTGTTTTCTTTATTCCATTTAACTGCTATAACCCTGACACGACATTTACCAGAGGGAACAGCTGTACACGTCAAATTAAAATGTCAAGAAGAACACTTTCTCACATTCAGCACTAAATAACTGTCTTTCATGTTGTCATATAGAGACAGTATTTCTGTGTACATCATATTTATATCAAAATGACTATAATATACAATATATATATATATACTAATACAAAATAACCACAAATATATGTATATATTTCCTATGTGTGTTTGGCTGTGTGTGTTTAATAATAATTCCGTGACACCTGATGGCTCATGTCTCATTATGCCACATTGTGATTGAATGAATAGTAAATATGTAAGTTGTCAAGGACACATTTATGAGTGTAAAAACACAGCGTTTGATGTAAACAAACACAATCATATCTTCGTCTTTGTTAAACGCCTGTCGCCTCCTCCGCTCGCATCTCTTGCGGGCAGGACAAAGATGCGAGGAGGCGAGGAAAGGAATCGAGGAGGAACAAAAGCGGGAAATGAGAAAGACCCATTGTCTCTTCCCTTTGTTTCAACCAACCACCAATCAGCTTTCAGCCCTCCCTCTTGTCTCGATGTCTCATTAGTTTCGTTGTATTTGTATACAAAAGTAAAGATAATAAAAATCCAGTGTGGAGGAGGATTCATCAGGATTTAGGGGGAGATAGCGGCGGTGTTGGAGGATGGGCCCGGCGCTCACACCGAGCTGTGTAAATATGGTGAAACTACAACGTTGGGCACACGGACTGCAGAAAGGGATGCTCTACTATGCTGCCTCGTGCACACTGGAGAAACAGCTCCGTCAGTGTGTGAAGACACACACACAGACACACACTTTATAACCCACACTGCTCACATACCAACACGGATAATACACTGTGTGCAATATAAATATAAATATTTCCTTTATTATCCACTATGTGTTTATTACAGGCCTAGCTGGTTTGGTTTAACTGATGCTTATTGCACCATCCTCTCAGCTGCTTATTATGGGATTCTCTCATCAAGAAAGTACTAATCCAAAACTAATTTGGATTCTGAAATTAAATGAAGGAACACAGGCTTCCAGTCACAAGGATCAATTGGTAACATAGTCAGCTGATTGTTTGAGTTATGTGGAAAAGGTTTGAGCATATGAGTGTGTATTTCTTCATATTCCTTTGCAAACATGTAATATTGATTCCTATTTATTATTTATATTGTTTATGATTTTATTTTTATGACCAGTTTGCTATATTGACAATTCATTTCATTTTTGTTTCTGGAAATATTTGCAGAACTATATACAGGACATGCATAGTATTTGATTTAATGGTGCATCACTTTAAATGATGCCGCTGCAAGGAATTATGGGACGTCTTGATCTCCTGACCTTTCACAAAAAGGATGCTTCTGTGTATTTGTTGCTAAAGGAGATGAGACAGGAAGCATGGAAACCCCCTTCCCTTATCACTCACTCTGATCGCGTCTGATTCTTCTGGGTCAATTCACTCAGTTGATAACATTCCTGAGCAAAACTAAAAGACTGTTTGACTTCTTCGACTCTGCTGGTTCTCTGTTGGCCTTTCCGTTCCCGGTGGCCAGAGTCCTTGCCTGCTGTTTCCTCTCCTGTTAAGTTGCACTCTAGCCGGTGAGCTATATAAATTAAAGCCGTGCATGGTTTCTGGCGCCTGCTCCTCAGTGTCTGTGTCCGAGTCCGTCCCTGCTGCCAGCATCTGCAACCCTCCACAGCAAAAACTATCTTTCAGAGCCATTACGGCAGCGTAATCTTCAGATTTAAATGAATTTAAAAAATCGCTCCTAGCGACATATCAAAGGGGCCACGTTAACTTATTTCTCCTGGGATTTTCTTTGTTTTTTATGAATAATTTGAAACAGAGAAGAAGATCAGAACCCTTTTGATTGAAGCTCGTTGTCGGCGAATGCTGAGGTGGTTGGGTTCACTGATACCATCAGACTCCATGTCAGATAAAAAGAAAAGTTATAATCATAAAACTATGATGAGTGGTGGCTCCATTCGGAATGGCCAGTGCAGTATGAATTAACTAGACTACAACAACATTATTGATACATCTAAGTATCGCTTGGCTGTTTAGAATAACAATGGACAGTACTGTTTGTAGTTTGTTTGTGTTTGTGTGTGTGTGTGTGTGTGTGTGCGTGTGTGTGTGTGTGTGTGTGTGTGTGTATGCGCAGCACACTGATACATTTCTACGGATGGGTTAAAGGCAGTGGCCAAATTTAATGTATGCAATTAAAATATGTAATATTTATTTCATTTAACGAACAACAAAAAAAGTTTATTTATTTAGTCTATTGGCCAGTTGGTCAGCAGATAGTGCAACTTAGTCTACTTTGTTATTTATTCACACACACTATAGAAAATGATTAAAAGCACATGATATATTTTGCATCTTTTATTGTTTTATTTTATATTAATAATATATTATTTATAGCAAAATAGGCTGTTCGTCAACATTTAAATTTAAAATAGTAAAATGAAGTACTTAAGTTTCCAAAATGAAACAATCCTGTGTTTAATTTCCACGTCTCTGTACGATTGGCAGCTGAATCAAGCTCTTTATGTACTGGCTGCCATGCGTACACAGCACCAGCAAAGTATCAAACTTTTTTTTTTTTAAGTATAATATAATTTTCTTATGTTGTATAGAAAGAACCAACATGCTGTACTGGAATGATTCTGTCCCTAGGAAGCATCACTGTAAACCAGGATCCCGGGAGGTTTCCACTGTTCTTCTGTACAACCAATCCACTGTGTCTTCAGCAGCAACCATCCTGTCAACCATACTGTTGTGCCTCTCCTAATGAGTCTTGAGGCAATGATGTACTTTTTCAGATAAATAAATCTCATCAGTGACAGCTGGTGCAGGCAGACTTTCCGAGTGAGGCAGTGCCAATTATCCAATTCAATTATTATCCCTGTTGTAGGGACACACAAACAGGTTGAGTTCGGTTTCAGGCAATGTCAAATGAAGATGCAAAGTGAAAAGAAAAATATATATAATATATATATATATATATATATATATATATATATATATATATATATATATATATATATATATATATATCATTTTATATTTTCACTTTGTATCTTCCATCTATATATATAATATAATGTTATCTTTTCACTTTGTATCTTCCATATATATATATATATAATATAATGTTATCTTTTCACTTTGAATCTTTCATATATATATATATATATATATATATATATATATATATAAAAAAAACTAGTAGTAGTCATCAGTGCAAAGTGAGTGACCACAATTAAAAGGTAACTCTAAAAAGTAGCATTATAAATAAAAGCATTTAAATATTTTGTGTGAACGTGTTTATTTAAAGGCGAAAAAGCAAAAAGAGTAACAATGATCTGAAGCTAGAAATAAAATCTTTAGTGAAATATATCCTGTTTGACTGAACTTAACCTCCCAAAGTGCCCTCCTCAAGTTCATTGTATTTGTGTTGTTGTTTACAATCTGTCTGGAGAAAGAATGCCCTCCATGATACTAATCTGAATTAAAAACATTCAACAGACAGGAGTGACAGATTTATTGCGAGTGCCCCTTCCACCCCGGGCCCTGCTCTGGCCCTTCGCACTCCGTTGCCATGTGTAGGAATACTGTTTTTTATGCCCTGTTGAGAAGTTGTTTGCATTCGCCCTTGACCGAGGCAGTGGTCCTCGAGCTGGAGTCGGTCCCTAGGCGCACAAGACGGGTCAAATAATAAGGACGAATTTCCTCACGGGGATAAATAAACTCAACTTACTGTCTTTCTGTGGCCCTGCCATAGCCTCTTTCTGGCCCCGGTGCACGGACTTCTCTCGACCCCATGTACGGCAAGGGCATCAATGTCTTTGATTAATTTACTTATGGCTCAAAAGCAGACGTGCCCTTGTTTTCCTTGATTAAGTTTTGCCTCAATGTCACTTATGTGAACATAAAAAAGTAATTATTGAAATTTAAAGCGCCCATCATTATTAAAAAATAAAATCTTTTATTTTCAATGGATTAGAATGCAAGCTGGTAAGTCAAAGTCACTATATAAAATATTACAATCGCACCTTTGGGCTGCTTCCTTATGAGCTGTTGATCCATCACTTTCCTAGAGCTATTGCAGCAATGTCAAGACCCCATTAGCCTCTACGTTTGACCCAGGAGGTTGGTTTGGACAATTTATTTTTGGCATTTTAACCTTTATTCATATTTAAATATATATTCAAACTTGAGTCTTAGTTTTGTTCATTATGTGTAAGTAATAAAATGGCTGGTAACACCTGGTTAATGCTGTAAAACGTGGTTGGTTAACATTGTAACACATGGTTAACGGCCTAAAATGTGGTGGTTAACGTTGTAAAAGACAAAAGCAATAGATGTCATTTGTACAGAATAAAAAATATAACAGTTACAACACATTCAATATATATGTGAGAAATTATGCAGACCATTATGCAGGAGGCGGGGCCAAGGACGAAGGAGGCCATGGGCAGGAAGCATGGGGCAAGGAAATTTTACAGGGAGCCAGTGCAGAGTAGCTAAAACAGAAGTAATTTGATCTCTACCATGTAACATGGAATTAATGTTGTGTAACGTATCACTTATCGTGTTGCATGAACCTGTGGCTCAAGCTACACATGGTTGTTTAGCTTTAAATGAGTACGCTTGAAATAAACGTGAAGCTATTAGTGTGACGTCATGTGACTCATTGACACAGCATCAAGTGACATCAAGTTTCCAGTAATAAAAAGACAAACTTTTGGTTTGCTCATGATGAAAAGAGTTAAAGCGCTATTTGTGTTTGATCAAACATATTACAAATAAAGTGAAGTTGAATACCTTATTATTTACCCAAACTGTGTGTTCCCCTGTGGCTCGTCAACATGTTGGTGGTGCTCATTACTCTGACTCACCTAGCCAGGCCCCCAGCTGGCCAAGGCTACTAAAGGTAGCTTTTGCCCGCAGATGTTGTTTACTTTTTGGAAAAGACTTGACTTCACCAGGTAACTCTTTTTTTTAATTCCAGCTAGCGGTGTTTGGCAGATGCTACGGTCGGAGGTTGAGGGTGCAAAACACAACGAAATACGGATCCTGTTCATTCTGTCGAGAATTAAGATAGTTGTAGCTTTTGTGTTAAACATGTCTGCTGAGTGCCAATGCCCTCAGCTGCAGGCGAGTGGCTATGTTCAAATGCCGGAGGATTACTTGGTATGGGGTCAACAGATGTAAACTGCAATGATGTAAAAACTGTTTACAAGGATGTCCATAATAAACTGAATACTGAAATACGGTATAATAATTGATCCTCTTCACTGCTGGTTTCCACCATCTGGGTAAACTTGCAGCGTTCTGGAAACATGCAAATGTTAACAAAAGCGTTCCTTTGGGACCACCTTCCTCCCCTACAGTGGCTCAGTCAGAGAGGAAGAAGGACAAATTCTGCCTTCCTTATGTGAAAACACACAGAACCAGCCACAAGAGAGCAAACGTTAGCGTACAAAAGGTTTCCGACTATCCAAACTTCACAATGAGGGAAAACTCCAGAGAGAAAGGATGAACTGAAGGTCTGCTGAATATGTTCTGAACGCGTGTTGTTTTTAAAATTGGAGAAAATCAAGTTCTCGTTGCGGCGACAGCCAGAGAAATGTAAATCTACTTGGGGTCCGATTATACAATACTTAGATAAATTGAAGACTCTCTCATTAGATTCATAAACCATTTCTGTGGCCTTTAATGTTTCCTTTTTCTTTCTAAAAAAAATTATTTACAGGAAGGAAAAAAAAGAAGCTATTTAAGTCGTCTTGACGCTGTTGTAAGAACTAAAAATACCAATCATTTACTCATCTCTGGTTTCTGTTTGACTGTATTACCTCCTACACTATTTTTACTTTTGTGTAATACTTGAACTATTAATACTTTAATGTGCTTTTTGAAAATTGAAGCAGAGCAATTTGTTTGATTTGTTCTGTGTTGGGATGGGGGGGGGGAATGAAAAATAACATGTGCAATGTATAACTGTGTACTCAATTTACAAAAAAACAAAAGTGTCCTGAACGCTGGGGTATGATTGCAAAACAACTAAAATCTCTTGTGTTTGAACTTGTTTGCGCGTGTGCACCTCCTCGGGACAGGACATATGAAAGGAGACAGAAGACAATTAGCCAAATGGGCACTTTCAGACAGCCTCCTCTCAAAGATGTTTATCGCGGGGCAGTTGTGGATCAGAAGACGGAGCGGGTCCACCGGGTCGGCGGTGTGATCCACGGCTCCTACTGTCCGCAAAGTGTCCTTGACTGAGTCCTGTGCTCTTCTCAGAATCTCATAATGCTACTAATGCTGAGGCTGGTGACATCGGGCCAACTGTCATGTAGTACCTGTATGTATGGGACCATTGCAATGAAGGTGAAGTTATGGTGTGGATTTCTCATATACTCATATACTGATGTCTTTTTTAGAGAGAACATAATAATTATTGCTTTGTATAATAATTGTAATCTCTGTCTCTGATGCACAATCAAGCATGTTATATACCATAATCAGAAATAGTATGGGGGCCCCATCATGACATTTTTTAACAGAAGACTGTGACATTGGGCCATATACATCAGAACATATTTTCCCTCTTATTTTTATTCATGTCCATAATTTGTTTGCGTTTTGCCGAAAGTCATCGATTTTTGGGTTTCACCAGGGTTTTCTTATTTGTGTCCTTTGTTTTAGGAATGAGAAGAGTTTACGAGAGGTTGAGAGCACAACCATAAGCAAACTGTCCAATGCAAGGAAACACATGATGGAATAAATCATGATTATTATATGTTCTAGAGTAATTGTAAAGATAATTTATTTGACAAACATACAACTCGTGTATGATACTGGTTGCATTCAGCTTGTTAATTAATGGCTGACACACTTGTATTTGATGCTTTGTGATGTTCCTGTTACAGCAGTACCAACGCTTTGGAAAACCCTGTTTACTTTGAGTTCATTAACAAATCCCTGATTCCTCTACTGATAAAGTTATTTTTCCTATAGACTAATTTTGGTGACATTTCTCCAACACTTGGCCATGTGCCAGAGTGTTAGCACATGGTGAAGAGCAACTGTGAAGAGTATTCTTCCATGACATAGCATTGCCATTATTATTCAGACACTAATGAAAGAACAGATTAAAAAGTCATATTGTTAAAATTAAGTGGCACAATCTGTATTCACAGCAGATCTGATCACTGCAGAACCGCCTATAAAACAAGTCTGCAATATGTTTCTGATACATTGCTGATGACTATTTACCACGCAGTGTAATGAAGGAACATAAGTCAGAAACTCTGACTCCATTGGACTAAAAACAACGGTGATAGAGACATCAGTCAAACAGACAGCTTACATATTGTATATATGTATATTGTGTTCCAACACCTTTAAAACCAACTTGTCATTTACCTAAATTAAAGGAGCAAAGTCTTGATAGAAAGGTGACCTCCGCTGCTACCGTTGCTAGATGGGGACAGAGGCTTGATGAGCTATGACATTTCCTTATTGGATTCAAATAGTTTTATTAGGAGTCTACCTGCTACGAGAATGCCGTCATTCCTGGAGCGGACAAGCTAATAAATGAAATTAGGCTGCCAGATTTCAGATGGTACATTAGCATTAAAGTAGCACTCAGCTAACTGATCCTGGCGTTAACGCGGTAGGCGCACTTTGCATAAACCTGAATTATGGCTGAGGTTGTGGTAATAATGTCAGCAAGTATCAGGCAGGGATCGGGCTGGTGCGCCGGGAGAGCGGATCAAGGCGGTTTTCATGCAAGTTTGAGTTAATGCGGTGAGGCGGCCGTGCAGTCGAGGGATCTTATCAGCTGAACGTGGAGTTGGTGGGAAAAGCCTCGGCTCATATCCACCTCACCGTCAGCAACAGGGCGGCAGGGTTGGCTGAATTCTGCACTCATTGGAGTTCATCCACGTTCACTCAATTGCTTGTTGTCACGGTCTGCTGTGATTACTTACATGTGATGGTTCCAGCATGACTTTGTGGGGACCGGTCCAGTCTTCCCACACCACACTGAAAAAATTGGCCCAAAGCTTCAGACTCTGACGCTCTAGGTACCGCTAGCTAAACACATCTCAGGGATAATGTGTTAGTCTTCTCATATATATAATGATAAGCTTGTTTTATCACTAGGAATGTACAGATTTAATCTTTTCAAAATCAACGGAACTGTTCACAGGAAATATCCGTCTTTCAGAGTAAGACTCAAAGGTAGGTTTACTGAGTTTTAAGGTTTACTTCCCCCACAATAATACGCATCCAAGCTTAAGATATAAGACTTCAAAGATGTCAACTCCTCTCATTGGCTGTAGTGATTCAGGTATTGAGCCTGAGCTCTTTTTTAATTTCGGCTAGCGGTGTTTGGCAGATGCTGCGGTCGGAGGTTGCGGCTGCAGAACACAACAAAACCTGTTTGATATACGGAATTAAGATAGTTGTAGCTTTTGTGTTAAACATGTTTGCTGAGTGCCAATGCCCTCAGCTGCAGGCAAGTGGCTGTGTACAAATGCCGGAGGATTACATTCTTAAATAACTTGGTATGGGGTCAACAGATGTACTGCAATAATGCAAAAACGTTTAAAAGTATGTCCAGAATAAACTTGCCTGTGATTTGGGTCTTTTGTGACGGTACTCCAAAAACTGAAGGCAAGGAGAAAATGAGGTCAGGATTTTGCGTTTGAACAACGCATTTTTGTTAAATAACATAACTGGTACAACTCTTGCTCTCAGCAGCTATGACTGATATGGATGGGTTTACTAAAGGGGGCCTTGGTATCGCACTCTAACCAAGGGTTGTTACGTGTTGAGTTCGAGGAGGGGGTGGAATGATTAGAAACTGGAAAAGAGACAACCCCCACAGTGTTGGAAGAACACTGTTGGTGGAACATACTGTTTGCTTAAGCATTAAAGATTCCTGCAGTCTTTTGAACCTGAATGATGCAGGTTTTCTTAGATCTCCATCTACGGTTCAAAGGACGAGCTGGAACCTATTAAGAGAAACTCAGCTCAACTGCTCACTGCAACCTTTGTATTCATTGTGAGGAATGACAAATCCATATTTATATTACGGCACAAACATGTTTGTCGTCTTCAGGAATTTACGGGATTTTCGAGAATTGACTTATAATGGAACATCAAATAGAGTTTACAATGAATAAAAGCATACATTACCATATATTCATACATTTGGTGTAATCATCATAGCTTTCCCTCTCTGGACCGTTTAATTAACCCAATTAAAAAACAGATAATTATTTGGGTTTGTCATGAACTGAGTTTGCTCGTTCCTGTCTTCGGCCTTTTTGATCCATGTAGGACCCGGTAAACCTCAGCCAGGCCTCCTCTCACACGTCTGCTCGATGTTGGAGAGAGAGAGAGAGAGAGAGCGACACTAGGGAGGAGAACGAAGAGAGGAAAAAAGAAAAGAGAAGGAAGGAGTTGGGGGAGATGGATTAGAGCGGAGGTGAGTGGGGAGAGAGGAGAGAGAATAAAAGGTTTCGTTAGATGAGAGAGAGATTAGTTATTTCACTCTAATGGCGGAGGAGAGGGACTTCATTAGCCGGTCCTTGACTGATGTGCTCATCAGATGAAGCAGTTGAAGCATGATAAAAAAGGAGAGGAAATGGGGGAGGGTGGAATATGAAGCAAGGGAACCCAAAGAAACGGAACCCGTGCTGAGCAAGATGAAGAGAAAAAGAGATGAGGAAGAGGGAGACGGC
The DNA here is from genome assembly GCA_036178185.1 of Liparis tanakae. Classification (NCBI taxonomy): domain Eukaryota; kingdom Metazoa; phylum Chordata; class Actinopteri; order Perciformes; family Liparidae; genus Liparis; species Liparis tanakae. Next base: position 18,567,585 of record CM070095.1, on the reverse strand, counting down.
GAGAAGACACTCAAAAGAAAGAGATGGAGAACTACGAAGGGCTCGTCGATCTCTGCACGGCAGAGTGAACCCTCGCGTCACAGAAGCTTTGGCTGCGTTGACCGTGGTCTCACAAGGTAAATGTACCTGTATTGTAGAGCACTTTTCTAGTTATCCGACCACTCAAAGCTCTTAAATACTAAATGTCATTATTCACTCATTCTAACTGATGGGATGAGCTACAACGCAAGGTGCCACCTATCATTCACAAACCGTAGGCACTAGCCTGACAATGTCATACTCATAATTCTAGTCAGAATATGAGTCTGATACCGCTCCGTTGGGCTGTGATTATGGGGCGTGTTTCAACCGAACCAGGAAAGAAAATGCCTCTTCGCTCAATTGGATAGAGCTACAACCAATCAGAGCAACGGAGTATGTGAGTATTTTAAGCGACGCATAGTTTTCGAAATGCCTTGATCGAGTTTCTCTATTCCTCTTTCAAAATCAATGCTCTTTCGAGGTCTTCTAAAACAGACTCAATGGCAGAATCTACACATCTTAGCTCTCCAGCGGCAGCCATGTTTGTTGTAAACAAATTCAACCCAAGCGCCTTTTTATGACGTGATTGGTTACGTTACTGTTGATCATCTGTCCGTCATCGTATAAAGCCCGCCTTGACAATTTGATTGGTCCGGCAATATCTGGCCGCAGATAATTTCTCCCCAATGGAGCAATGCCAGACCGAACTTTCCGACTTCAAATGTTGAGGGCGGGGCTAAGTTCGGTCTGGTATCCAGGCTACGTAGGCACAGCTATGCGAGCACAATGGGGTTAAGTGGACATGGACTATAGCGTGGCCGGAGATTTAACCACCGATCCTCTGATTGAAAGACGACCCTGCTCACCAGTCACCCCACAACGTCTGGTTGGTCCAGACCGGTCGTAGCAGTCATGTAACAATACCCTGTTAGAAATGGTTGCATGCAGCAACATGCAACCATTTCCTTATGTCAGCGACAGTACGACCCTCAGGTGACTTTCTTATTTTCTTGGCCGCCGGCCTGGAACCGCTGCCATGCCGTGGTTTATAGTTGATGCCGCCGTACCCAGCTCTAAATGTAATGGAGGCACTAATAGCTCCGTCAGCACTTTCCCTGGAGTGTCGAGAAGCTGAGGCAATCTGAACGCTAGCCTCAGCGTAGAGAGATACAGTGATGCAACTGGATGTTGTGAAGAGTTTACTGCCTCCTGTCACCCCGCAATCACTTCCTGAGTAATGAATACTAACAACATGGCAATGTAGTAACCGAAAACTTGAGATATAAAAGTGATATCCATATATGTTTTTGTGGTTTGTTTCCATCTATGCTGCAAATTAGGACGTTGTGCCACCCTGTCGTATACAAATAAAAAAACTCGGAACTGTATATTCTAAAAACGATTTAATGTCATAAATAGTTCATGCAATGTGAATATTGTATCTTATTTTGAAAAACACATAAAAACATTTCCGATGCAAAATATAATGCGTATAGCTTATTCTGAAATTATAGTGGGTGAAGTTAAATCCCCATGAAAAAAACTGAATAGGCACAATTTAGAAGTGTACTATATTGTGTATTATGTGTCTAATCTGTAATATGTAGGCTGATGATTCTGTTGTGTGTTTTTTAAACATCCTAACCAAAGTTCACATGAGGGACTTTGCTCTTGTAACACAAAAAGAGCACTTCCATTTCCAATAGAACTAAACTAAACTAAATTATCCATGAACGTAATCATTTAAAAAGAAAGAAAAATTAAGTCACCCTGAGAAAGTTTAAAACGGTAAGGCACAAGAATCTTGGTATGAGGCCAGATGCCATTAAGAAAACATGTAAAGTGGAATAATATTATATTATAGTGATATCATCTGGCCAGATTCATCAATATAAGGGCATACAACCAATATTTTTTCTATATTTTTTCTTCATTTCTAATGCAGATTACCATCTAATTGACTATAGTATAGTTATTTTTTAAAGTAAGGAAACGGACCACTTATCTATGGCTGGGTGCCAATTATTCTGCCTCTTCCCCCTCCATAGCTCACCTCGAATGAGCCTTTCCTCTGTATCACATGAGGATGCATGGGGTCTCTACCCCACAGAGCTGCAGTAAAACACAGATGGAGCAACAGGTGAGCAGTCCAGGTGAACATCAAAAGCTCCCATGTGTGTGATCTGTCAGCGCATGTAATTAGACTAGAATTATCCTGGGTGGATCGCCTGGTTTACGAATGAATCTCTATCTGGTGCTCGAGGAAGTATTTGGTAGCCTGACCCAGATTGATTGTGACAGAATCATCTGAGAAACCATCATTTATAAACTGTCTACAAACGGGCAGGCAGGTGAATGGATAAACCATCCGTCAATCAAAGGTTATTCAAACTTAAGAGATACTCCCCGGGTTCTATTGTAGTGCCGAGGCAATCCTCTACAGGAGTCACCAACGGTCTCCTCGCCTGTGTCAGCGCACATACCTCAGCCTTGTTAGGAATTCATGCCTTGATGCTTTGGGTTTTCTATTTCTTAACAAAGAGAGATGTATAGAAATATCAGCAGAATCAGCTTTTCAGTTAACATTTCTAATTACTCCCTGTTCCATCGAAATAGTGAATCACGTTGGAAAGGAACTCAATCCGACAGCGTTTTCCCGATCCATACTAATGTGACGCTGGTTATTAACTGCAAGCATGGAGTTTCTGGATTGACATTATTCCGGATAACCTTGTCCACTTCAATGTCCGTCTCCACAGTGGGACATCTGAACACTGCCGATGAGCATCATACATCTTGTCCTCATCACATCACTCTGCTCACCTTTACCAATGTTAAATTACAGGCAAGGTGTGCCACCATATGTCGTTCTCTGTCTAAGTTTGAAGAAATGACTGCAATGCTTATGAATGTAGCAATACACCCGACAAAGTAATCTCCGAAATAAATCTCCACCAAAAGACCCTAAATGCCGTACATGTGTGCACATCTTTGAAGCATGTTTCCCACAGAGCTCAGTGTGCAACAGGGCCTGGGCTCCTCGGCAGCCTGCTGGAGCAAATCACTTTGAGAAGTTTACTCCTGTAGCCACTTACTCAACTTTGTAGATAAGGGACCCTGGCGTTATCCTGGGCTCAAACCTCTGCTTCAAATTAAGCTAGTGGCCGTAAACAATATGCAAATCAGATCTGACCCGGTGCCAGCCAGCCACTCTGACTCTCTGAGCATATTCATGAAGTCTCCTTCAAGGCAATGTGCATTACGATTATGAGTTCAAATTACTCTGCGCCGCTCACAAACCCCACCCAGCCCAACCACAATTTATTTCTTATGGACAGCCACAGTCCTGCTGTGATTCATGTTTATATCCCTTTTTAGATAATGCAACTGTTTAGCTGGAGAGAAATGGGTAGGGGGGCGGGGGGTGTATAAGAGAGCCAGTCCTCGGCGAGATGTGATTCATGTTGTATGTATTGTGGAGTAAATGGTTCCCTTAAAGTTATGTGGGCGCAATTGATGGCCAGAATCAAAACTTTTGATATATAGTTTGGGACACAACGCAAGAAAGTGGGTGGCCACTATTCATCATATTTTTTTTCCAACTGAAGACGGATACATACCTCACTAATGTATTGTGTTCCATTCCATTTGCCACTCTTTGCATATATATCACTCTCTGGATGACTTTATACAGTAACTTTTGACTCTTATAGTGCTACATCCACTGTGCACGGGGATCTGTAACAGTGAGGATAGCTTCTTGAATAAGGACACAAGCTACAGACACAGATTGGTCTGTAGTCAAAAAGATAGACTATATATATTGTTAGTATATAATAATAATAATAATAATAATAATAATAATAATAATAATAATAATAATAATAACTTTATTCATATAGCCCCCTTAAAAACGATGTTTACAAAGTGCTCCACAGAGAGTCAAAGCAAAACAAGTGGAATAGTAAGAAACCAATATTACATTTAAAAGTATATATTTTTCTTCTTTTTTTTAAAACAAATAAATAAATAAATTAAAAAATTACAAATAAATTACAAATAAATAAATACAATTATATAGTGTATTGGGGGAGTCTATATAAAGTCCATGGTCATTATCCCTCTATTTCTTGGTCGCCTGTATATTTTGAACCTTCAACGAAATGTTCTTAGTCTTTTCAGTACAGTGTTCATGAAGGGCAAATTTGCAGTGATTGGAATTTAATTAGTTTGAGAACAATGTGTACTCGAGTTTGCATATTTTTCAGGGTCAAACCCTTTTTTTATACTGGATTGAACCCTTTAAATTTAAAATATAGGATTGTCCAGCTATTACATTTGATAACCAGAGACACTGATGTAAAAGAGAGGCTTTAAAATACCTACTTTTTTTTGTTTCAACCAAACAATTCCTGTAATTATCCCCCAAAAGAGTAAATGGTTGTCAGAAGACACACTGACCCAATGTTATTCTGCCTGGCCATCACATTACTCTTGTACTGCAGTGTGGATTTGAACATGTAGTCATTGTACATGATTGTGTTTCTGTCCTCGGGAGCTTTTCTCCTCCCAGAGAGCTGAGCTACGGCCCCGGATGCTCTGGGCCGATGGCTTGTTGTGTGGTGAGCTGCCGCCGCCACTGCTGTCACTGACAACATGAAGAGGGGTGTCTGGGACTTGAAATGAGACTGGCCTTGTGTGTGTTTCTATCTTCTTTCTGGCAGGGTGTGTATTTTGCCTCGGCAGCTTGTATGTGTGAGTGCACAATTTGCGATTTTCCACACTAGTTTCAGCATGTAGGGAATTGGCTGTATTGCTTACAAGTAGTTGTGTTGACTGAGGGGTGGTAGGGCGACAGGTGGCACTGCTGGTGTGTGTGTGTGTGTGTGTGTGTGTGTTATGTCTGTGCGTCTGCAGTAATAGTTGAGGGTTGGTTTGGTTGAGAGTTGTAATTAGAGAAGCAGCCTCCAGAGTGTGTTCACTAACAATGTCTGCCATGTGGCCCATAATAAGGAAAGGGCAGAGGGAGAGACTCAATTCAAGCAGTGACATCATGGTGTAAGGCTTAGACCAGGCCTATTCAACTAGCGGCCCGCGGGCCGGATACGGCCCATTTGAATTTAACTCCGGCCCGCCAGACCGTCTGCAAATCAGTCTAGCTTGGTAAGAAAAAAAAAAACTGACGGACACGGCACTTTTATACATCGAGACATCTAACCCAGAGCCGTTGCATTTCACTGTTGCGTCAACCAGACCCGTATGGTGACATCGTTATGTTACGCCCCGTGTTGGTTGCCGTAACCCACTCTCACCAGCGCTCTGGTCTGGCTGACCACTGAAACACCGGCGCTAGCTGACGCTACCGTTAAGCTGCAACATGTCTCTCTCAAAGCCGAAGCGCCGGGAAGTTGTCTGCAGAGCTCTCAAGCCTCACGCATTGAGCGTGAGACTCACGCATTTCGGTCTTAACTCCCGCAGTTAAGACCGGGGGGGGGGGGGTATTTGATCAATATTCTGTGCGGCCCTCACAAACCCCTTGATTTTCTTATTCGGCCCACTTGCTACTGAAATTGAATAGCCCTTGCTTAGACAGATGAGGCAGACATACTTTATACCTTTGATAAAGCCTTTGGATCCATGTTTACTCCTTAAATGTTCAACTCAAACAGCATTATTTTCACAACACCATCACACACGTCTGCAAGATCTTACACTTCAGCTATTTTCAGCTGAAACTGAGTGAAATATTCAATCCCAAGACACCGTTCCGCCGCCAGACGGATCTTCTCCAGATGTCTGAGCACAGTTTTATAGTTTAGAGTAAGTGCACACTTTAACGTATTTGTAATCTAAATAATTTAACAGTACGTTAATGAAAGACAATCAACATCATGGTTGCAAATGTTTCTTAACACATTTTTAAATCACCCATAATCGTATGAGATCATTTTCGGATAGCATCAACCATTTAATATTGGTCGTGAACTAGTGCTAAGTGATTAAACATCTCTCTTGTTCTGCCTGTTTTGTGATACTCATGCCTAAAAGGTGCCTAATATTTCTAGACTGAAATAATATCGTCATTATAACTATGAGGATTTTTTTGGTGCCTATTTTGTGGTGCCCCCTCAGGACTTGGTGCCCTACGCACAGCGCGTTGTGCGCGTTGTGGGAGCGGCGGCGCTGGTAGTAGTGTATAGCATGCCGCACAAACAACAATGCAAGTAGTGGAGGCGGCAAGTTGCTCAGTGTTGCCAGATTTGAAATGGTGAAGTATCGTACCAAAGGCTCAAAATGGTCGTATTTGAAGGATAGTTTTCGTGTTTCTGGCAACCCTGAGATCGGTCGACCAATGACTGTTCTCTATACCGTCAGAGCTTGCGCACAAAGGTGGAACGTAAGAGAGATACCATTTCCAAAACTTGTAACTAGTTTGTGAAAGACCCAGAGAAACAAAAAAAATATCCGACGAAGCAAAATCCCAGACTTTTTTTTAATCCCTGCCGGACGCATTTTTTAGGTCTCAAAAAGACGAAATGTCCGGGGAAAAGATGACGTCTGGTCACCCTAACTAATTAGCTTCAAGTAGCTCTAGTCGGTATGTTTGCTAATGCTGCGCCACAGTTTTTGCCATACAGAAAGTGGGTATGGTTTCATCTCTCAGCCCCGTAAGACATTTTCTCTGTATTTTGCATAGTCAAAATGATGGATTCAGCTTAAGACCTGGGGGTGAAGCAATATACATCTGATACATAGTTACATTGGGTTCCAGACTGCACTTTGTATTTTTATGTGTAATATTTATACTGTATGTAGCAGTATATGTGAATTGTAGTGACATCTTTTGAAGGGTGAAAACTGCTGCTGTCAGCCTATTGACTCAGTAAATCGATCACATCCATAAGTGGGGTGTTAATGTGAAAGTTATGCCGTCTACGGCAGTGTATTTTCAAAGAAATACCGCAGGGAAAAATTAATCTCAGAAATGTTGAGATCCAAAACACAAGGGCATTCATTTTATTGTGTTTTATGATAATTTTCCACAGTTGTAAAGTCTGGGAGTATTACAAAATGTTTTGCAGAGTGTCTGATAAGCCTTCAAACACAATCTTCTCCCACTTGTTCCTGGATCATATTTCACTGTCTCAGTGTTTCAACCTGCCTCCTTGAAAATGACATTCCCATAGAACTGAATTAAAGTCTCAATTAAGTTCTGAAGATACATATATCCTCCCCCAAATTATAAAAAAAAAGGTTTAACCTGTGTGATACGTGTTTTTTACGTTTTATATTGATACCAAACAAACCATTCGACGGACACACTTAGGTTTAGTAAAAAGAACATCATAGGCTAGTTTGAATTAGAATGACAAATTGAAACTTAAACTACACTAAAATGTGAGAATTATTTAATTACAAAGGATAATAGGTTGTACAGATTGTACAATTTCAATTAAATTAGATTTGGTTTATTTGTATAGCCCATTTTCACAAATTTTAAATTTGTCTCGGAGTGCTTTACAGTCTGTATGAATTTAAAGATGATGGTGTAGGCTAGCAACAAGCTAAAGCAAAGTTACACTATAAGCTTCACGGTTTATCATCTCAATTGAACAATATCAATTCTGGCTCCTACCAACATAGCAGGATGACATTTTAAAGGTGTGCCTTTATCCTGTTGGTCCGAGGCGATTCACACCAGCCTTTAGCCAACTTTGTTTGGCCTCACGCTAATGCAGTGACATTCTCGGGCTCTCGTAATATGATCTTTTATATCAGAATGACTGAAGGACAACTCTACCACTGTGATCAGGACAAAGCACTTCCATTGTGGGGGACATGTGGAAACAAAAGGACTTCCTGCTCTGCACGAGCGCTCACCGTTAGCGTACTCACAAGTTATGTCATGAAAGAGCAGCTAGCATCATAGTAACACCCTTGACAACAGCACATTGTTTCATTCATTTCTAATTAATTAAAACGCATTTAGAGGCCTTTATGTGTTTGATTCATACTCGTACGGACAAATGATTTCTTTGTATTGGGTTAAGTACGAATGAACATTATCCTTTCATGCAAGCATTGACGACAAGTACAATAGATCATCATCGTACATCATTAGTATGAACAGTAGTCCACATTGCGATGGATGACATCATGGTGCTTACATCCACTTCTTTCATAGTCCCATGTTAATCGCATGACAAACTCTCCATTGTGGAATATGGACTATGAACTGTTCATAAACTGTCAAATTCATTGAATGTATTTTAACTCAAAATATGTCCTTCTGTACACATTACATATATTGCATCTGTCCATCCTGGAGAGGGATCCTCCTCTGTTGTTCTCCCGAAGGTTTCTTCCTTTGTTTCCCCCCTGAAGGGTTATTTGAGAGTTTTTCCTGGTTCAATGTGAAGTTTTGGGGCAGGGATGTCTATATGTACAGATTGTAAAGCACTCCGAGACAAATTTGTAATGTGCGAAATTGGGCTATACAAATAAACTGAATTGAATTGAATTGAATGACAGATTAAATATAGTTATATTATTAAAACTGCATATTCATGCTTGAAAGCGATTGCTTTTAGGATTCTTGGATGAATAGTGCAATAGACTCCCACAGGAATCCACCCCCCCCCCAAAAAAAGCTTTTGCCTGTGGTCCGGAGACCCAAAGCCCCGAAATAGAGTTGGAGCTTTCTCGTTGGAAGCTTCTCAACATCCTGCGAAACATTGGGATCATCTGTTCATTTTCAAGCCAAAACCGACGTAGAACAGCACTTAGACAGCTGGACAAGGGCCACACGAGGCTCTGTGGGCGAGTCAGCATCTCCTCGTGAGAGGGCTTGGCCAGGATTCACATGACTGCAGCTACTCATTTAGACTCCGTTTAGACCTGGCAGGTGGCACACCTCGCCGTGCCCCCACAAAGAGTCCTCCATTATTTCCTTCAGCCTATGTCTTGCCTCACTCCATTTGTCGGCCTGCTTAGCTTTCCCCTCACCTTGCCTCTCGCGTTCATTAAAGTTGGCTGACTGCCCCTCTTGCCCCAATCCCCCCCCACACACACACACTCCCTGCTCTCTTTCTCTCTCTCCTCTGCCGGCTTGGCCCCTCGTGAACTGTGTACAAATATAGATTAGTTTAGAAATTCATTAGCCCAGTCGTTATCTGTCATTGGCTTGCGTCGCAGCATAACAAGCCCCCAGAGGGAGAGGGCAGGGGGGGGGATAAGCAATGAGTTCCTCTTTTTCACTGTGTCAAAGAGAGGGAGAAAGAGGGAGAAATAAAGTTAATAAAGAGTTAGAGAGACGGTGGGACTGAGATAAAAATAGAGAGAGGTAGACGTAGGGGGGGAGCGAGGGGGGTTGAGGTGAGGGACGCAGCATGAGATGCCAACCGCATTCTGAGCATCTGTTTATTCTCTGCAGAGTACACACACACACACACACACACACACACTGGACGACACTCCTGACGATAGGCTACAGTGTCCAAGTCGGCCAGCTGTTCCCTCATTGATATGTTTGGTTGTGTGTTACTTATGGAGGCGTGTGTGTAAGTGTGTGTGTGTGTGTGTGGGTGTGTGTGTGCGTGTGTTTAAGTGTGTGTGAGAGATACCGAGCATCGTACACTACCATATGTCGCCAATTTCACAAAAGAGAAAAGCACTTGAGCCAAGCACTATTTTTTATTACTGCTTTCATCGGGGAGACGTGTTTGATCCGTACTTATTACTGTTCCATTGCCTCTCTGTTGGGTCTCACACACACACACACACACACACGCACATACACACACACATAAACACACATTTAGTGTAATAAACAACACTGTGAAGATGTGTGTGTGTGTGTGTTTGTCTGTTTGTGTGTGTGCAGACACAAAAAACAAAAGGCTGGTGCATCTGAACATATTCCGCATGTAGTCCAGTAAAGAGACTTTTGTTGATCCCCTCCAAAGCAGCGGTAGGCCAGCGGTCAGTTTGCTTTTGAAGGAACTGAAATGACGGAACCCCTTTAATGCAAATGTTTGAGCACAAAGCATTCGGCCGGAGAAAACACAATGTGCATTAATATTTCATAGCGAGATTGCAGAACATTATAGTGAGCGGCGCATTGCGCGGCGCATTGAGCCGCTCCAACGCTCCATCCCCAATTATGATATTTCTACATGGTTGGTCTTTGGTTTGTTGTTGTTCTTCCTGCAGTTTAGCAGTAATTAATCATCTAAATATCTTGTGTTTTTTCTATGGACTCCGCACTCTAATGGTTGGGAGCAAACTCCTAATTGGGCCTCAAGGAGAGAAGAATTATTACACTTGTAGAGCTCGTACTTCCGTGGCACGAACTTCAGCTGTTTGCACAGACATGATTGTAAAGGGAGTTATTAAGTTGCAAAGGGCTGCAGCACTTGGTTAAACAGCAAGCGCTGTGGAAAGCACGCCAAATGTATTTTGTGTCTTTGAAGTGATATGCAAGTAAAACCTGCATGTTCTGCGCAGTAATAAGCACGGTTTGAATTGATCAAATGTCTTTGTACGGCACTTTGTCATGTTTTAGTGGAGACTAACAAGAGGAATGAATACGGGGGAAGAAGATGCTTAATTAAAAAAAATGTACCACATTAGAATGCTGAGAGTTCATGGTGCGCATCTGATTAAGATAAAAAATGGAACAAGGCGTAATGCTCTTTGAAATTGACTTTAATTTGAACATATGTTTGCTTCACCTTTAAACCAGTGGTCTCACTCTTATGCTGCGTTCAAAACACGTGTTACTTCGTGGGATCATTTGTGGCTATTCGTTTCAGTTGTTCTCAACACGATGAAGTAGATTATCTCCATGGAAAGACATTAATTCACGCCATCAGCCATGGAATTAATATCCATCATGTATGCTTTGTACATGTTCTGGAAGTTACATATCCCGCGGAAACTAACCGCCATCTTGTCTGGGTTCATGACATAATCCGGAGGCGGTTGGTGAATTTCATCCTGTTGTATTTCATCCCGTTGTATTTCATCCCGTTGTATTTCATCCCGTTGTATTTCATTCCGTTGCATTTCATCCCCTTGTATTTCATCTACTTGTCTTTACTGTATCCGTAACCTTTCCTATCCAAAGAGCCATTTTGCTCTATTTTCCACGAAATGAAAAGTGTCCTTAGCCGCAAAAGCTATTTGATATCACACCTTACAGTTTTATATTCAATATATAGTGATAATATATAGTCAAAAAAATATAATTTGTTGTATTTATGAAATTCTAGAAACAATTAAATTATTGACATTGTATTGATATTTTACCGGTTCTAATAATATCTTATGAAGAGGAACAATAAAATAATTTGTATGTGTAGTCCTACATTAAGGTGAATTTATTAGACAACTATCCAGGTCCTAAACCCTTCCTATATTTGTGGCTCATGTAGTCCTGTAACCACGAGGTAGCAGGTTCGATATACGGATGTCTAAGGTCCTGAACCCCCGTTGCTCCATGTGTGCTCCACAGCAGCCCACTGCACCTAGGATGCTAAGGACGGTTTAAATGCAATAACCTCTGAAATAAACAGGCCATGTCTAAACTACTACCTAACCACTTTAAAACACATATATTCTGCTATGTTTAGACGAGAGCAGCTTGATACTTTTCAGCAAGCTGTGTGTTTGTTCTGGAAGAGTCTTTGAACAATAAATGTTGTGTTATTTGATAATTTCTCGCCATATATCAAGCATACAGGTTAGCCAGCATCGTTGGCAGTGAAAGCAAATTAATACGTCCACGCAGAATCAAACTATTTTACTCCCTGCCGTTTTTATTTATTTTTATTTATATAAGTATCAATTGTAAATGGATTGGAAATCCAATTAATTCCCAAATAAACACAAATATATAACGTGTATCCCCCTTTGTAAGTTTCACCTGTCGAATTGTCCTTTTTCACTGCAGGCTGCTGTGAAAGACAGACGTTCCAACATTTGCGGTAAACTAAATCACAGGAACAGTGGGTCAATATTTTCATGAAAGAAAAACTTTTGCCTGCCAAATTTCAACAATCTAGTTGTCAAGGCACCGAGCTGGTTAGATATCGACCCAAATTCACTTTCGGTGACTAGCGTTAATTTTAGATCTCTTAAATTAGTCTGCCAACAGCTAGTTTCAGAGCTGAATCCGCTCACTAATGTTCGTTAGTTAGCTAGCTTCTTAAATAACTATTTTTCTCATCAATCAAAACGCGTGAGTTTACTCGCTCGACCGTTCACCGTGTTCTTGACCATGAGCGTCGAGACGCTGCGTGAGGGGCGGGGCTTATCTCTGTGTCTCGTCTCTGTAAACACCGTTATCATCTCCTTCATCCACCATGAAGAACTAACCACTAGTTCTGCTTTATACTTGTTGTGGACATCCCACACACTAACGCCCTGGTGTTTGGGTTCATGACATCACCCGTAGGCTCACTCAGCTCGGTCACTTTCACCGATGAAGTTACTGTTACGTCTGAAAGACTTCCGCTTCCAGCGCTATGAGAGCGGAACTCAAGAAGCTATTGGCCCGAGTTTTAAACGCGTCGCCCACATCGCGGCTCTCCAAACAGCCCAAAGGCGCCGCCCCGGAAAATATTGCATCTAGCGCAGCCACACGCATCTATCTGTACGTTGACTGCTTATGGGATTTGGTCGCGCGAAGAAATTGTTTCGCTTTTGGTGTGAACGCACCTTTAGAGCCAGGTCGTGACACTAGCGATCTACTTCAGTTCCATTACATTCATTGTAGGCTACTGTTCAAGGTGTTGTAGCGTATGTGTTAAATATGTACAGCAGAGAGAGAGAGAGTGTTCACAATTGAGCAGTAAAAAAGAAAGTAAAACTAGAGTAAATATACAGTTTAGAGTTTGCTTTAGTCAAAGAACAGTTGGATAAGTTGTCTCTCGATTAATGAATGTTAATAGAACTAAGTGGATCATAAACCCACACAGAACTAATTGGCTTTAACAGGGACCAGGTGGGGTTTTTAAATCACAGTTGACTTTTGATAGCAGGGCTTACCCTGTCATGATTCAGATTGAGTGAAGCACCTTTTGGCACATGAATACAAAATCAATAAAGAGAGCATCAGGCCCCCGTGTGCCGGCAGCCGGGCCTCTCCTCCTCTTGCTCTGAAGGACTCAGAGTTCAGCTGGAGTGACTTTCTTTAATTAAGTTGCTGCTCTTCTTGTGAAACTTTCCTCAGGAGTGAACTATAGTATGAGTGCCGTAGCTCTCATGACATTTCAATTTGTCCTTAAAATAAGCGGAAGGTTTGTGATTATTTGATAAAGATGTCTTTCAGGTGATCTCCCCCACTGCAATGTATGATGACATCATCTGTATCCTCTAAATGGGGAAAACCCTGGATAGATAAATTAAATGAATGAATACCACAGTGGAATATAGTCGTACGTAACTGGTCCAAGAGAAAAAAAGCACAAACCAGACCTTCTGGATAAGTTTCATGACATCTGTGTGGATGAGGAACAAGGATGGATTCCAAGCGCATTTGTTTTTTAGAAGCAACCCATATTCAACCTGCAAGAGAAGTCTGCCAAAACTAGGTACATTTTCACCGTTATCTTTTCATGGGTTATGTTTACAACTTGTCAAATTTAGTTTCAAAGAATCTCACGGGAAATACTCTAAATCTCTGTTTTGTACATCCTTTTTCAACCGACACAGGAGCCAGATCTACAGAATGATTGCGGCCTCTCCTTGAGAAGAAGGTTCCAGAGATATTTGAGGAACTCCAATCTCAGGTCATTGTAACAGAGATAACTAGGCTCATCTCTGATTTGTGAGAGGCATGGATAATACATTTTGCAGTTTATAATAAGAGTCGTTAAACAAATATACTCACTTTTTGAGAATGTACAGGATACATCTATTGAGTGTATCAAATGCAAGTTCTCATTTACATGATACAGGGCACGTGTTTTTTAAAGAGTTGCTTTTCAGGTCCTTTTTAAAAGACTTATACCTTTCCTTCTGCTTTTCACCCATCTGACATCTTTACATCGAAACAGAGATCCTCACTGTCTTATTATTATGTCTTTATATTCTTGGTACCTCTGTTCACGATCCTCCAGACTGGGACCGCCATCGCCAATACAGAGCTGGACCCACCACGGTTTGGCAGGTGGGCGTGGTCCTCTTAAAAACACACATTGAGGTTGAATTTGAGACCCCCCAGTGCATGGAGCCAATCAGCGAGACGCTGTCCAAAAGTAAGAAAAAACATACTTACAAACATGTCAGATGACACAAATCTGTTCATCTTAGTATTCCTTTTTCTGATGGATCACTGGAGCATCACCCCCACCCTTCTTCTCGCTATGATTGCCAGGATTTCATCACACATGTTCGAGTGAAGACCCGATCAACGTCCATCCCTGAAACGCCATGGCTGAGAAAGAAAAAACACGCGGACACACACGCTAAATCCGGGAGGGTAACGCCACAAGATCTGTGAATCCGTGAGGATGGAGATTGGGATTGGACATAAATTTCCGCTGCTCTTGGAGTAAAGGCAGAACGATTAGTGCTTTCACGAGACGTGCTGTCTCCAAAACACCAGGAAAATCTCCAAAAATACCAGAAAAGTCTCCAACACGACCCGAAACACGTTGCCAGATTAAGTAAGAAAGTTGCCAAGTCGGCTGTTTTCATTTTTCAACTGGCTCCTCCAGCAATTTAGTTAGTGAGTCATTCAAACTCTGATTAGTAAAAAGATCACATGGGGGGCAGCATTTCACATCTACTACTGGGTCCATACTATCTCAATTTACATTCATCTATTATTTAAAATAAATTGAAAACTAGTAAATAACAGCAGGGCAAGTACTCGACCAAGACCCTATCAAATGTCTTTCCATGTGCCGTTGCCGTGCGTCCAGCTTCCGTTTAGCGTGCATTTAACGTGCATTTATCGTGCCTTTAACGAGAGGTTAGCGTGTGTTTAGTATGCGTTTAACTCCCGCTTAGCGTGCGTTTATCTTGCCTTTAACGTGTGTAGTGCGTGTGTTTAGTGTGCATTTAAAGTGTCTTTATCGTGCCTTTACTGTGCGTTTACCGCACATTTCTTGTGCGTTTATCGTGTGTTTAGCGTGCATTTCTACTATGCAGGTTTAACATGCATGTTTAGCGTGTGTGTCTAGCGTGTATGTTTACCGTGCGTTTAATGTGCCCCTCACGGGGTCTGTAGGGTTCATGGCCGATTGATAGTTTATTGATTGATTGAATCCAAAGTGACGAAGACAAGAAAAAGAACCCATCCTATTGTAGTTTGGACCTCCTCATCACACATGGTCATGCCGTGGAGGAGAGCCCGAGGCCGCTCTGTTAGAGTACCTTCCGTTAGCAGCTGTATAGCAATTCAATTTCAGCAAGGGCAATTGTTCTTCTATCTTCAAATGTAATCCGATAAACAAGCTATAAAAAACATACACTGCCCCTGCCCCTTGTACCCGCTCTACTTCTTCATTCGCTCTCATTCCTCTAAGGTTCAATTGGACCAAACAGTGACTCGCTATCGCCTCCCCCAGGTAAAGTGGCATGACAGGAAGCCCAGGCGTGGTTATTAGCATGTTCATTTCAGGAAGCTACAAAAATAGTGAACGCAACAAAAAAGTAAGAAATACATCGGGAACATTAGCACTTCTCCACTTCCGACCCTCCTACCCCTGACATCCTTGCTCAGAGCCAGACCCATATTATCATTTGTATCTCAACCAGACTCAAGTACCTTGACTGTATCTTGAACAGTTGGGTTCTGTTGGAGTACTCTGAAGCTCCTCGGTGGTAGTTCCTGCTGCAGTCGCTGTCTCCTGGAACACATTTTGCCACGCTCAACAAACCAGACACTCTCTGTCACAGCGGGTAAATGTATGATTTAATGGCAGAGGGTTTTTTTATTTTTCAATGACACCGGTCCACGGAGTCTCTTTCTCTGATCGTCCCTCAGAACGCACTGCAGAGATGTGTGGGGATGAACCTGGGCTTCATTTCAGTCTGTCATCACCAGCTGTGACAGAGTGTGTCTGGTTTGTTGAGCGACCTGTCTCGAGGTATAGAATTTGTTCCTGGAGACGGCGACTGGAGCAGGAACTGGGTGTGGTCCGAACAGGCGCACCAGAAGTAGGAGGGTCGGAAGTTGAGACGATACATTTTTGAATGCTCCTTGAGGCACAATTGTCCTGGACTTTGTCCTGCATTACCACAGGAAATAAATAAACAACACACAGTATTCTCCCCTCGGGGTTGTCTTTCTTGTTTTTTTTGCATTACAGCCACGTTGGTGAAGTGAAAATAACAACTCACTTTATAGAACATTGAAAAGTGGTGTAGGGGTTTGTATTCAATCCTATGTTATGAAGCCGCTGACAACGATGTGGTGCTTCCCATTGGCTACAGAATTCACACAGTTAAATGAAGTCCACCGCCATGTCACATGACCTAAGGGGGTACAATGAAATCCATTATTTATAGGATAGTTACCACACTAGGCTGTGCCCCCATATCTCATAACATGGACCTCTACTCAGCTCTATAGACCCCGAGTCTAGAGTGTGTTATAATCTGAGCCCAGAGGTTCTTATAAGAGAAGACCTGGTTTATTAATTCATGGTGAATAACCAGTGGTCTAATATCAGCCAGCCCTAGGGTCATTTGTTTATTTAATGTATTGGTTTATTTGGTAGGCACAGTGTACATTAATAAAACATTCCTGTAAATGTGCCAGAGTTAGCCAAGAGGCTATTTTCATTCCTAGTCCCTGGATAGACATTACAAAGCCACCCCAAAGAACAACACAGTAAGATATTAAAATTCCATTATTTACAAAGCATGCAGAAACAATAAAAGAAGAGAGAATATTAATATAAGTAGAAATCTCATTCGGAACACTCTTATACGACATAGTCAAATATCATAAAAGAACACCGAAGCTCATCAAACAACCCATGGACAGCTAATACATGAGGGGTAATTATGTTAAATAGAAACATGGACGAGACAAGATTATGTTGCATTGTTAGAAACTAAAATCGTAGAGTATGTAAAATATATAAATCAGTGTGACGCAGGCTGGTCGGTGAGGGTCCACTGTTAATTACTAGACAGACAGTCCGGTGAGAGCAGACAGACGGAGGAGGGAAGTGAGGTGCCTCGTTCTCTAATGGGAACTGGGATGGAGTTCCATTCTACTGCAGATTTGACAGAAAATCATCCCGTCTCGTCGTTCTCCTTCACATTCAACACACGATGGATGGTGTCGCACCACTGCACAGCTCTCTCTCTCTTTCTGAGTGATGACTGATGTTTTGTAGTTTCAATCTGTAGCTTCTTGAGGATATGACCTGAGCAGCTTCAGACCCAGTTTACACGATGGGAAAGCCCATTTATTTTCATGCATTTTGGCCTTTCATTTACACAAAAACTGAGGTTTTATCACATAAAACGATCATTTCTCAAAACTCCGGCCAAAGTGGAGATTTCTGAAAACTCTGTTTTTGTGTTTGTGTGTGAACGAGGTCAAACAGAGTTTTAGGTTGTCAAACGTCACAGTATGCGACTAAAAATGCTTCACGTAATGTGAGCGTCCTATGCGGATATGCGAACGGCGTATCTATGCTTTTTTGAAAACTTTTTTGAAAACTTTTGTACAATGTTATTTTTGAAAACGGAGGGGCAGAAATATTTGTTTCTGTAAATGAGCCGCCCAGCTCATAACTCGTTGTCCTGACAACACAACTTAACTTCTAACTTCTGGCCAATGGCTGTTAATTTAATGCAATTCAATTTCTTTGGTATATTGCCTTAAATCAAAAATTTCAAATTTGCCCCCAGAGGGCTTCACAATCCGTTACTTTCCTTCTCGCCTGTGTACGGTGTCTTGCCTTCCGAGGAAGCTCATAATTATGCAGCTGTGGTTCGTCATATGCATATTAATGTGTATGTTCAGCCTCATCAGTGTCAAAGCCACCACTGGGATCCAAATATGACCTACTTCGGTCTCGCTCGGTTATGTAACTTTAATTCCACTTTTCTCCATTTTAGATTATCTCACAGGAAAGCCCACATTTTAAATATACTGCATGTATATATATGCATATATAAATTGGTACATTTCTCTTAACTAAATTATGAGGCATTCATTTAGTTTATGCCTTTGTCGAAAGCCAATTGGTACATTCAAATGATACATGAAGTCATTAAATTTTCTTTTTTTTTAAATGTGAAGGGTGCAAAACTCATTTCTATTTTTAAATTAAAAATAATCTTCTCAACCTTCCTGTTAAGTTTGTTTCTTAGGTACAGTAATGATGTTCACTGGTCAATATAAAATATAGTTTGTACCTCATCACCAACAACATGACAATTCAATCAGTTTTTAGTGGAATGGAGTTATTCACCCCTCCATAAATCAATCAGGAGAACTTGTTTTAATGAAAAATACTTGTTTAAACTATTTTGTAGGTACATTGGAAAAATCTAGATATAAATTGCATTAGTCTACAATAATATCTATTTTCTCCAACATTTTATTTACATTTTGAAATAGAGATGAGACACCGGTGCTGTTCAGGGTCATATTGAGTGTGTGTGTTTGTGTGTGTGTGTGTGTGTGTGTGCATATGTGTGTGTATGTGTGTGTATGTGTGTGTGTGTGTGTGTGGTGACACATGGTGTCAGGGAGAAAGAAAGACTGTCTCACATTGACAAATAAATAAACGTTCTAAACGTGACACTTATGACCACTTATAGCCTCCACTTTCACTACCGGGTCAAATTGACCTGAAAATCATCCCTGTAATATAAATCTGCAGGAGAGAGTTGGAAATATACGATTTTTGAAACGTTGATTACAGTAAATAAATTGAGCAGAATAAGTTTTATATGAACAAAAGTACTTACAAATATGTTTCCTAGTTTTCCAAACATTGAAACTGATCAATTTGGCCGGCAACATAACAGGAAGGTTGTACATTCAAGTTAGTTTTACACTTGGCTCTGGCCGAACATAAAAACAAGTCAACAAGTATTTTATTTTTTTCCTACAACCTGAGTCCATACCACAATATTTCTCTAAAAAACTTCCATTTTCCATCCCCCTCCCCCTTTCTCCTATGTGGCTCTTATACCTTGTACACTGTGTCTGAGTCCAACCTCTCTGAAGGTCTACTTTTTCCACCGGGAAAACAATACAGCAACACCAAATGTCTCTCTGACATGCATGTGACAAGTTAGCCGCTCGTACCTCTTCCTCCCCCAGTGAGCGAGAAAAAGAAGAGGGACAAATACTCCATACATTTCAGACGACTCAGAGAATAATTCACGTTTCTTCCGGAAAGTGCGTGCCTTTTTTAATAAAGTCTCATTTATTTTATTGTTTGTAGAGACGTGACTCACCATCGAGTGTCTGACAAACATAAGCAGACGGCATGTACACCAGGAATCGTAGGCCTGCTTGTAAAAAAGAGACCTGCCATTATTCTGACAACCCGTTATTATCGAAACCACGATAGTCCAATGAACGTCTTTTATCTGACAGCCCATTATCCCAAAAACAATTGAAATTACAAATTCCTCACTAATTATGACACAAAAAGTAATGACCCACCCTAACCTGCTACTGGTTGATATAACAAAGTAGAATAACATTTGGGAATGCCAGAAGATGTCATCCTGTCTGACAACTAACCAGCTGTGAGCTTCTTTGCTGTAAGTTTGTTGCAGAGAGAGTTAGTATTAATGGAGAAAGTTTGTTTTCCGGGTAACACAACAGCTAGCACATACGATTCTGGCCCAATGGGATCTTTTCCAAAAAAAAATGTATATGGGGTTTCATAAGCATGTACCATGGGATCAATGGGCAAATACCAAGTATGAAATGAATCAATCAGTGAAGAACTCAGAGGCAAAGGCAACTCAACTCATAAAAGGTATACTTCAAACTTTCGTACACACTATTTCACATACACATTGTCTTGAAGTGTTCTTTTTATTTTTGTTATTGGGTTTCTTTAAAAGTCAGAAACATTCCAGGGGAAAAAGTATCTGAAACTTGATGTGGCTTCCAAATCCTCACTATTTTTTTTGCCTGGGTCTTTTTTTTATTTCTCCCCTCATTATTATCAGGTAGGATCCAATTTGAAAGAGAATCCAAGTCACCATACATGTATCTTTCAGGCCTTTCCGAGCAGACCAGCGCAGTACTGATCAATTTTGCCATAAATATGTTATATGCAGGTATTGGACAGCACTGACTGGTCTAATTTAGGATTGTTAATATTGTAGTGTTGTTGTGTAGAATCCGACAGCAGACGTGCTTCTCTGAGATGTTTGGGATTATGTTCCTGGGGGAATGTATATGGTATCTGTGATTGGAGGGAGCTGTGTATCCCCTCTAATCTAAGCTGTCTCTGGGGTCTCATTGAAGAGGTATGGTGTGCGATGTGAGGGCGAGATAGTTACTTTGCTGTCTGATTTATAATTGTGATTAAAAGAAGTGATTTCCCCTCTCTGTCATCCCTCCGTGGTGGAAGATGCACAGCAGAAGGGAACACTGAAAAACAATCAGAGGAGATTTGTGACTTTGGATTCAACCTTCCCAGACGGTGACACGCCGGGCTCCGGCTCGACTGCTCCACCCAGCTGCCCCTCAACTTCGGCCCGCACGGCCCCCGTCGTCCGCCTCGGATAGCATCTCTCCACATTATCGGCGAGGGGGGCTTAAAGAAAACCGCTTTCATGTTTTATAAAGGAGAGAGAGCCAAACAGGAAATGAAAGAGCCCCGGCCTGGAAGACAAACAAAGAAAGGAGGGAGAGAAAAAAAAATCGACGACAGAGAGGGGGGAATCAAATTTCATCACCCGGAGCTACGTGGGCGGGGGGAGGAGGAGGAGGAGGAGAGACACATTGCTGGTGCATGTGTGTGTGTGTGTGTGTGTGTGTGTGTGTGTGTGTATTATAGCTGCAGGGGTCGAGTGTGAGAGGAGCTGCTGTTGTTTTTTTTGGCCTGGCCAACTCTGTCTACTTATAAATGTTGTCATCCTTCTCGGGGCAAAAGATTAAAAGGGAGCTTTTGGGCCGAGCACTGGAGCTCATTTGTTATGTTGAAGAAGAAAAGTGCCTCCAGCCTGAAGGCACACACACACACACACACACACACACACACAAATGCACATATACACACAGGGAAAAAAGGGTATAGGAACTGAGAAAATAAAAGTATGCAAGCAGAAACTCACTCTGGCAGATTTACTTATTGAATCCAACCTGTGCCAGCAGAGTTTTAATGCATTTGGAGCTTATGGCTCTGCTTTTCCATCTACCATCAATATAATTAGGGACGCGATTCAAGCCTAATCTTATTCAAAAGCCTTTATAAATCTTTTCTTTCAGCTCCTCTCTCACTGTTCTTGACCCTCAATAGAGACTTTCGGAGGGATTGTGTATAATTCATTCGGACGGATTCAGAAGCTGTGTTTGTGTGTGTGTGTGTGTGTGTATGTGTGAGCGTGTATGTGTGTGTGTGTGTGTGTGTGTGTGTGTGTGTGTGTGTCTGAAAATGCAGCCCTGCCTGCGGTGACGTTGGAGGGGAGAGTAGGGTGTCGGTCCATTAGTGAAAACACAAGGTAAACCACGTGTCACTTAGCAGCCGCTCTCGATCTATTATCTATTATTAGGGCCCGGGCATCGACCGGCGGTCGGACCAGCAAACTACTCAGGGGTCTACTAAAAAAGACCCCAACCTTTAAATATCAAATTTGATATCATATAACGTATAGACATGCTGTACTTCCGAAAGGTTTTTGATTTGCCACTCTACCCCCTTTCCCCTCTTTCCCAGGCCCAATACTTTAACTTCTATTCATTCCAGTATATTCAACATACCTTTATAGTGAAAGATATCGAAATCTCCAAAAAGCAGCCATGTTGCACGATTCGCCATGAAACAGGAAGTTGACACAGGAAATAATACATCATCACACCATGTTTAAATAGCCACACCACTGTCAATAGCAACCCCTTTTTTACTCAGCCCAGATTTTTGAAATAGTGGCATCCTGCAAAGCTATGTAAAATTACGCTAAGGTGCAGGCATCCCTGCGTTTGGTTGCCAATAAAGTGGTTTAGAAAAATTACCGTGGAAGACGATGTCATGGCAGTTTCACATGGCTGAGAATCCTGCCTTTAAATGAAGGGGTAGGCAATAGAGAAAAAGACCCGCTTTCAACCAAGCCGTGCAGACGAAATGAGGCAATGCCCACTGGACTATGTTGACAGGACACCTCCAGGAGGTCCTACGTTCTCGTATGGCACAGAAGTCGCTCACAGCGTGGGTCTGTGAGGCTGATATGTGTTCCTCCCCGAAGCCCTCAGCAATCAACCCTCAAAGCATTATGAGCTATGGCTCTGACCTTATCTGGTTGTTAAAACAGTCTTTACGATGAAACATCACCAACGTTTGTACTCTGCAAAAGAGAATCCACTCAACAGAAAATAATCCAAGATAGTGTTCTGTAGAATTTCGATGTTCATAACAGAGAACCAAGAGGTGTCACTGTAAATGACCTGATTATTACATTATTTAAGACGGGCAGGGAGCAGCCAGGTACGTCGTGATATATACGTTAGCTGACAACTAATGGGGAGTAAACCCTAACAAGGAATGCTCCAGTTACACTAAAAAGATGGCATATCAATATTTCAAGTCAGGACCTCTCCGGGACTCAGGGCTCCTTCCGTCAGTCCGTTCATCTCAGGGAAGTTCAAGCATGAGGCACATTTGCCTCCCGATGGACCATATGTTTTCATTCCATTTTAATTCAGTGGCTTTTTAGCCAGCAATAATGCCATGCTACATTTCCTTTTTGCAACTACACAAAGTCAAGCTCTAATGCAGAGCGATCTATGAATATAAAATGATAATCCATTAAATGTATACAGAATATTCACAAACCCCAAAGGGTTCCCCATCGGGCCAATATTTCATTTTGTTAAAAGCGGCAATCATTGTATATTTGTTGCGTCTCCGAACGTTGGATTTGTGCCCATTTGGAAGAGTCCTCTGGCACTGAACCTTGGGAAAACCATGTCCTGAACAGAATATACAGGAAGCACCCCGTGAATTTAGCTGTTGACCCCTCTCTCTATAGGAAGACCTGTTTTTATCTGGACGTGTGTCAGTGTACGGCAGAGATGACGGTCTCTCCGGCTTCGGCATATATCCCTGTGAGAGATCGGGCCAAAGGGCCGTGCCTGTTGAGCTGCAGCAGCCTCCGCTTTTTGCTCCCTAGGATCTGAATAATTCACTCAACATCATGCCATCCCTTTCACTTCACGAGGATGAAGCCAGCAAAGAGAAACCTGAAAAGACTGCAGAGCGACGGAGAGCAAAAAAAGAGAGCGGGGAAGAGATACAGAGCTTGCGCATTAGTATTGCTCATGATTTCCATGTCTTTGAGCATATTCACAAGCAGCCGAATTAACCCTTACTGGGCAGCTATCTGTAGGCAGCATCTGGGAGGAGGGGGGTACAAGACCAATCGGAGCTATGCTGTGGCAGGAGGGAAACGGAGTGGAAAAATTTGACTAATCCCCCAAACCAAAAAAACAACTCTTCAGTCATTTGAGATGAATAGCAGGGCATGCGGGCATCCCCTTAGTTACAAACGTCGAAATGGTGGCCTAAATCTTTCTTAATGCGGTCTAATGGTGCTTGTCGAGTGGTTTACTTTCTGGACGCGGCCCCGCCGGCTCAAAGATAAAGCGTGACGCACTGGAGAGGAGTTGACAACTCCAGTTAACCCAATTACTGAACTGTCCCTCTTACATAACATAGCAGCTTCTTCAATTAGAAATCTCTCTCAGTCCTTAACTCTGTCACACATGTTTTTTAGGAACGGACCTCGCGAATAATTAGTAGGCCGTTGAAGCCAGTGGTATCGTCGGTAAATACCTCGGGGGGAGGGGGGGCAACAGACGTGTCATTGTCTTTCCTCTTGTCATAATCCGACATCAGTGTAAATGCAGCTGACATAATGGTTTGGTTGCACATGGGAAGTCCCTGTAATTGGTACTTGTTATCAGGGCTAACATCAAAAAGCATGGCGGCGACAGTCAAATCAGCGTGCCAGAGGGAGACGGGCCCGGCATGATGGTGATGGTGATGGTGATGGCGCGTTACACCAATACCATTCCTCCCTCTCGACCCGTGGGAGGTTGGATTGGCTCATCACGATGGACCCGAGACGCAACGCAGAGAACTGGCAGGGCGCCAGGGATGTAAACACATCCACTGGGGAGCAAAGGAGGCCGGGGGACAAGGCGGGGAGGGATGAATGGACGATTAGCAGGCAGAGAAATGGAGAGTGATAAAACACGAGGCCAGGGAGTGCTTGGATGCGAGTATTGTTCAAAAGAACACAAGCGAAGACCGGTGAGTTTACGGCCGTCCTGAGCAGACACTTTAGGAAGCCATTAATAAGCGAGAGACGCAAACCCATCCCCGCACGGACTTCTTGGAAAGGATTCTCCGTGTTGCACTCGCTCGGGGTTCACAGAGAGTGACGGATGAGCGGCGTGAGGAATGAAAAACGAATTGCCGCGTAAAGTGGATTGGTTGTTTTTAGAAAGATGCGAAAGTCGCAAACCCCCGTCTGACATGCGGAGAGGCCTTCCGCACTCGGTTCAGCCGTCCCACAAAGCCCATCGCCCGAAGTGCACGGCAAGGGAAATGAGAAGAGTAAAGGAAACTATGGGGGCTTAATAGGAAAGAAGGGCAGACAGGAAAGAACAGTGGCCTTTGTTCAAAAGGGGGAAGTAGAGGAAATAAATTGGCCTGGAAGAGAATATTAGAGGTAAATAGACGAATCAAGGGGTCGGAAGAGGGTGAGGTAAAAGAGGAGGGAGCAGGTGGCTGTGGGAGGAGGGTACATTTGGAGGGAAGTTAGGAAACATATTTCATAGTCAGATGCAGTGGGTTGTATTATTAGTTAATCTAACTCATGTTGAGATTAAAAACCCAACAGCAAGGCAGGCTAAGCCTTCAGGGGAGAAGACTTGAAAGGATCCCAAGCTACTGTACATGACACAAGGCTTCATAAGCAGACGTACCAAAGGGTTCAAAGTCACAGAGGGGGGTACTGCTGTACATGGGCGTGTGGTGTTAATTAGACAGCTGTGTTGTAATAGGCCCCGCATTAATCCCGTTCAATTGGATGACATCTTTGGGAAGAAATAAAGTGCCATCTGGGCCAGCGAGTGGGATGGTGGCTTGGTTCTGTTGGCCCAACAACCACAAAGTCAGCCAGCCGATATCTCCACTCCGAGACGGGGAACAAGCCTCATTAGAGTTCGGAGAATTTTTTCTCCGGCTGGAGTCTCTTCTCTTTAGCGTCGGGTTGTCTGCTGGGCTCAAAGGACCGTTTGGGGAAGGCGGGGATCCGAGCCGGCAGCTGTTGAGGCTGGCTGCTTCGTTGTGCTGCGGAGCGGAAGGTGTTTTCGCCAGGATGAGACCTCGGTGAATATCGCTCCGCTAGAAGCTGAATCAGTCACACAGGCCCGATATTGATAAGCCGGAGTCTTTAGTCCTGTCAGAAGCCATCTGTGGGGCGCGCTGGCTCTCGACACACTCCTCCACGCCACATGGTAACAGCGCTACGCCTCGGAAATACCGAAGTGCAGCGTTAATGCTTTGAATTTTTTCCTGCTGTGAATGTCTGTAGGTCAGTCGGACAAGCGGTCCACCTCTGACTGGTCTCGACACAAACATCCGGAAAAAACGTTGGATCGGATTTGGCACAAATATGACCCAGAGATCTTGTACCTGGATATATATATTTTTTTCATCATCAGGTCACGATGCAACTCAATTTTATGATCAGATATCTGAAACATGTATGACATTAAAGGCTTCACTGTACTCACCTATAGCCGCCCAATCGGTCAGATAAGTGGGGCATTGGTACTCTACAGATACAGAAAGGTATTTGCTCTCATCTTGTCAAGTGCCATGGAAGACCAGCATGCCTCATCAGCCTTTAGGGGCCCGAAATACTGCGTTTGTATCCCAGTGAGGGGCCTGTGAGGAGACGTATGATAGGTATTTCTATATCATCTAAGCTCAAGAGGCAAGAATGAACCACAGACAAGTCGTATCTTTAGTAGCTTTGCAAAGGGGAAGTTCAGCCACACAGCTCAAGGCAGTGTCGACTTCCAACGAACGCCCTTTGCTTCAGCCTTTTATTGAAATCTTTGCACATACACAATAGTGGGATGGGAAACACGAGGTCAGAGCGTTGACTTGTCTTCTGTGCATGCTGACTCATTTATTTCACATCCTATCAGTTGTGCAAGACATGTCCCCATCCTATGGATGGGGACATGTCTTGCACTCCTGATAAGAAGGTTCAAGAGCATAATAACATGCATAGCCCCATCACCGTACCAGTGACGACACAGAGGTCAGAGGCACTGAGCCTTCCCCTCTAGCCGGACTGACCGGTACAAGCTGAGTATGCAGCACGGTGGCTCAGTGGTTAGCACTGTCGCCTCACAGCAAGAAGGTCCTGGGTTCGAATCCCGGTCCGCCCGGTCGTCCCAGGTCCTTTCTGTGTGGAGTTTGCATGTTCTCCCCGTGCCTGCGTGGGTTTCCTCCGGGTACTCCGGTTTCCCCCACCATCATAAAGACATGCACACAGCTTTCAACCCGGTTCGTATGGATGTGAATGAATGTTGGTGGTGGTCGGAGGGCCGAGGCGCAGATTGGCTGCCTCGCTTCCGTCAGTCTGCCCCAGGGCAGCTGTGGCTACTGATGTAGCTCACCACCACCGGGATGACTGTGTGTGTGTATGACTGGACTCTGGACTCTGTAAGCGACTTTGGGTACTTAGAAAAGTGCTATATAAATCGAAATCGAGTATCTTTTCAAAATAAACTTGACCGGAAGTTAGGCAACCAAAGCACTTCGATAGCTTGAGGAAAAGAGCGTGGTTGATGTGAACTCGGCCCACTGACGACTCACCTGACCGGCACCTGATGAGATCCAATCGGAACATTCACTTCAGGTCTCGCACAGGACGTGAACAACAGTCTCCTGGACTTGGAAAGTCCCGTCTCCCGTTGACCAGCCCGGGACTGGGGAGCCCAAACGATTGGAAAGCGCTCTGGACCCAGACTGCCCCCCCATGAGGTCCAGTCAGACCCGGAAGGGGTTCGGACCAGCTTGTGTCAGCAAAGCCGTGGCGACTTCTAACAGCGGACAGTGTCAGCATGTCAGAGACATGACTCATGGTGACTTGTTATTGGACCGCAGCCTCGGTAGACGTGCTTTGTGCCCAAGGGACATATTCCACACGTACACACGCACACACACACACACATTTTCTCACACACACCCACACACACTGCCCACAGCCAGGCTTGGATAAGCTGGTAATCTTGTGAAAGCAGCAGGATATCAAAATATCACTAACATGGTGAATCATGCATGTACACAGAGATGACCACAGCTTGGAGGGAAGTCTGACTGTGGAAGTGTGTGAAGTCTGCTTACATACACACACACACACTCACACACACACACACAGACACACACACACAGACACACACACTCACACACTCACACATTCTGTCACACTGAACTTTCTTTCTCGGTGGGTCATGTTTTCTGGGATCTCACTTCCAGCAGAGTTCAGCACAGTATTCCTTGGAGCAGTTTATTTGTTTGTTTATTTGTTTGTTTGCTGTTGCTCAGGAAGTGGGCCACAGCATTCTGAGTCTCGCACCTTTTAATCATGGGAGCAGATCCACACCCGCAGATCTCGTACGCTCCAAGGTCACCTGCAGGTCACGGGGGCAGACGGATTTTCGGAGCCTTGCCCGAGAACATCCCAGCTAGTGTGTGTGTGGAAAGTGATCCCTCATCATTTAAATAGTGTATGCATACACACTACACAATACATCCAATTACTGGCCAAGTCCAGTATGTATTTACAATAATTGTTTAATTTAGAGCAGGTAAAACATTGCATGGAACCAAAAGCAGTGCATTTGTTCTGATTTCTTTTGTTGGTCCAAATTTACTCGATTATTAGACTTATAGGTTTATTTGTTACAGAGAAAACAGAATGTCCCGATTCCTGATGTTTAAATACTGATTCATACATAAATGTGTTTCACATTCACAGGGGGAAAAAGCAACACTGAACCTTTCACAGGATGATTAATTTGCTCTGTACTGGAATGTCTGGAAAGTCTCATTCATAAAACAAACATGGCATAATAATAATAATGGTTCCCTTGTTTATGGAAACAGTTCAGCATATTTAATTGCTGGTGGAGAAGTAGGCATCACTGCTTTTAATAGTTCACTGGAATGTTTTCTCTCTCCCTCTCTTTTCCGCTCATCGCTCTCCCTCCTTTTCCTCATCTCTTTCTTCCTCTTTCCCTACCTCCCTCCTTCCCTCTCTCTCTTCCTTCCTCTCTCCCTCTCCCTCTGTGACGCTCTGTAATATTTCCATCCAACCCCTCTCTCAGTCCTTGAGCCTCCCTCCCTCTCTCCCTCCCTTTTATCATCCCTTTCTTTCTCCCTCTCTCTCTCCCTCTCTCATTCTCTCTCTCCCTCTCCTTCTCTCTCATCCTCTCCCACTGTGATGCTCCCCTATACATCCCTCTCTCAGTCCCTGAGCCTCCCTCCCTCCCTCCCTTTCTTTCTCTCTCCCTCTCTCATTCTCTCTCCTTCTCTCTCATTCTCTCCCTCCTTCTTTCTCATCCCCTCCCACTATGATGCTCCCCTATACGTCCCTCTTTCAGTCCCTGAGCCTCCCTCCCTCTCTTCCTCCCTCTCCCTCTCTTCCTCCCTCTCCCTCTCTCACTCACTCTCTCACCTCCCTCCCTCCTCTCTTCCTCCCTCTCTCTTTCTCACTCTCTTACCTCCCTCACTGTCTTCCTCCCTCACTCTCTTTCCTCTCTCCCGCTCTTCCTCCCTCTCTCGCCTCCCTCCCTCCGTCTCCCACTCTCATTCTCCCTCTCTCGCCTCCCTCCCTCTCTTCCTCCCTCTCTCCCCGTCTCTGAACAAGGTCACAATAATATGAGGAGGAGCAGACAAGAGCATTAGCATACGCTTAAAGGTAGATTATGTGTTTCCCTCTGGCCTCTTTCAGTCCGTCCAGAGCCACTCAGGTATTCGGAGGAGAGCGCGCGAGGCCAAAGGAAAAGGTCGGGGAAGGTGTCTTCATGATTAGCGAATGTTTTCATTATCCATAGGGAGAGGCATTCACTGATACCTTTAAAGCTCAAGGCTTTGAAGCACGCGGCGTTCACGGCTGGAGCGCGTTGAGTTTGATAAGGGGGGATTTCTTTAGTATAATAAGTGACATGTAAACAGTAGCTTAGCAACAACACCATACAACAAACCTGACTAAAGGTTGTGGGAGATAACAACAAACAGACCTTTCATTAAACTTACACAACATTCAGCAAACACAACATAATAACAGAGGGCATATACAGTATATTGAGTCTACTGTATATAGAATACAAAGACATACAAAGTGGCGCTGAACTCCTGTCAAACGACTGTATGGTGCAATATTGCTCCAAACTTGAATGTATGGAGTATGGATCGGGAGGTGCACACGCATAAAAGAGCCAGAGCGAGGGGACGACATGAAAGGAAGCGCATGAGACCGGTACGAGTGTGCCGCTGTGCCACGTGGACGGTGTGAGGCGTTACACTCGTGGGCTTGGCAATGGGAGCAAAAAACAGCACATTTGCATTTTTTTAAAGGGAGTCATTGTTATTAACACCACAAAACCTGCTGACGTTTATTTTATTTTCACCGTGAGAAATTTGTAACTGGTCCTGAACCAGTCTCAGTTCAGTCCTGATCCCCCTATATGCCTCCAACAAACCATCAGAGAGAAGATGATCTGTTTCTATAGGGTTCAGTGTTTCCCCATGGTTTACAGCTTGGGGGTGTGGGGGTGTGGGGGGGGGGTCTATTTCATGCTTTATTACCCAGTACAAGTACTTCCTTTCTGTAGGACTCGCAGGGAGAATCTAGAAATTGTCCAGGCCTGGTTTCCTCTCAAAAGTGTCTGTTTATGCCTATTATATATCAACATCTATGAATGAATTTAATGTATTTGTGTTGCTCTCCTGAAGGTTTCTTCGCTTTTTCCCCCCATGACAGGTTTCTTTTCTATTCCTCAGTTTTTCCTGATCCAATGTGAGGTCCTGGGACAGGGATCTCGTATGTGTACAGATTGTAAAGCCCTCTGAGGCAAATTTGTAATTCATGACATTGGGCTATAAAATAAATTGAATTGATTTGAATGTATGTACCGTATTTACTTACTTACCTGCACTTGGACCAGGGGTTAAAGAACAAGGTCAGAATAACCATATATTACTTCTGCTGCTATCTGGTGCTATAGAGAGCATTACAGGGGGTGGAGGGTGATTTTTCCTACCCTGATCTAATGGTAGTGGAAACACTGGCGTCATTGTTAAAACGTGTCATTAGGTCCTACTGATCGGATTATGATGAAACCGGATCAACAGAAACCTCTTCAGCTCAGACTCCAGCGGGACCTCCAGCAGAGACACACAGTCGAGAGCTCAGCGCCCGACAGCAGCGTCTCCTCCCCCTCCAGGAGCAGAGCTTCCCCTCTGGGAGCCAACACCACCCTGCTGGAGAACCCAGGTATTGCAGGGCCGAAGTAGGGAAGGGGGGCACGGGAGAACCAGAACCAGGACAGAGGGGCAGACTGTCTGACCCTGCTGCAGTAAAATTAAATGTTTTCTAAAGGTAGTCTGGTGCTCGTGAACACTACCACTTTAGTCCACAGGGGGCGCCACAAGCAACACAACATGGACTTTTCTTGTTGTGACTTACACAAGTGTTTTTTTTTTTTTTTTTTCTGTGGGTGGTTTTAAGAAGCAGTTTTCAATTACAGATGTTTTAATTTAATCCAGAGGACAGCCGGACTGTTAAATACGAACTTCCAGCGTTTCAAGTCTCAGTCACACACTGAGCGCTCTGTTTCATTGTCCCACATACACACATGAGCCAAAGAAGAAGAAAAAAAAAGAAATACAATCTATAATGAAGTCAGGCTTTGATTTTCTGGACTGATATGCATCACCGCATACTGTTGAAATAAAAAGCCCGGGCTAATATCCGCCTGCTGTGTGGATAAGACCTCCTCCGCTATAGGGCTGTTTAGATTTGATGATCTCTTTATGTGCCAAATTAATTCCTTAAAATGAATATCTCGGGGCCATCCGCAAAAGGTTCGCTCTCAAAATTAAGCAGCGCTTCCTAATACCACATCCGCTTAGCTTGAGGGCATCTCCTTTTAAGTCTGTCTTTGAGAGGGCCTCTTTCTATCATCCTCCTGTTGGGGGTGGGGGCGGGGGGGGGGGGATCTGACTTACGGGCTTGGCGTCATATCAGATGACGGATTGAAGATGACAGGAACTCCGCCGGAAAACCTCACCTGTAAATGGCGCCCTATGTTAGACAGCGCAGAGGGAGGGCCAGGCAGTCGTCATCGGAGGAGGAGGGGGAACTCGACCGGTTCATCCCAAACTTTTTCTGTCCCACCCGCACCATTCCGTCTTTTATTTCATTGCCTCTTCTCACAAACAACTGCGTGGGGCGGGAATCGTTGCTGCATTCATCGCTTTCGAGGGGATGTTTTCAGGCTCTGGCCGAGCTGAGGTCAAGGGTCACACATTCATCCACAAATCATGCGCCACGTAAAAACATCCCTGCAGTTTTTCACAGCGGAAACCCCTTTTCTCATAATGATTCACTGATAATCTCCACGGCAGTTTTTTTTTCTTTTTTACGACTCATCTAATTGCCTATTTACTCCGGCTGGGAAATGACGGAGAATGTTTCCATGTAGATGCTGTTCACCGTCGGGCTGCGAAATGAAACCATTCCTTTCCCCCCGTGCCGACTGTTGAAGTCAAATAACTAGAGCATTTAACCCTTGTATGGTATTCATTTGTTGTTACTCAGAAGGTGTTGTGGGTCTGTTGGACCCGCTGTATTTTTGGGCTTTTAATTCAACACAATCAAACAATTTGATGTTAAAATACTGAACAGATGTTTTCTTCATCCCAATTACGAGCAATATAAACAGCAAATATGGTTAATATTTTCCCTTTAATTTTGTTATAACACATTATGAATTAAAGTGCTAGTGTTTTTTTGTAGTCGTTGATCAAATCAAGAAAACTAATTTCAAACAAGATATGAGTGGACAATGTTCCACAAATTTACAAATGAAGCAAGGTGGTTCATAACTATTGACTTTTATTCATTTGAATTTGTTTTGAATTTCATTCACTCTGGGTTCAATGCCATCCAGATGACAAAGGCGTTGTACGCCGAGATGTCCAGCATGTCAAAGACAAATCCCCAGTGGCCAGCGTAGGGTCCTCCTCTTGCAACTGTAGGCAGACACCAGCTCGTCCAAGTTGTCTCCTCCTTTTGAGGCATTGTAGTCCATAATTATCTCTGGTTTATGATGCTCCAGGCCACAGATTCTCCCATCCCAGTGTAGTGTACTCATTAGTACCACATTTTTGGTTTTCTTTGGCACATATGATACCAGGGATGTGTCAGCCGTGTAGACAAACTTAGACGAGTTGACATGCCTGTTCTTTGTAGGCAGAAATTGAGGTGGAACTTCAGACCTGTTTTTTCTCATCGTTCCAACCATGGTCAGTTTCCTCTTTAGGAGCTCCTGTCCCAGCTTGTATGATGTAAAAGAAATGGTCACATGTGATGTTATGTCCACTGACACACATACTTAGCTTACATACTTAGCTTAGCATACTTAGCTTACAGCAGGCCCACAAACACACACGCACACACACACACACACACACACACTTACAGCAGGCCCACTCACATACAGACGCATGCGAACACACACGCACACGCGGGCACACACACACACACACACACACACAGTGTCTGTCCTCCTCTTGTCTGGGCCTTCTGTAAACACTTACAGAAGGCCCAGACATGAGGAGGACAGACTGAAGGTACACAGGACCAACAATTTCCATACTTTTATTAGCCCGGGTCCAGTGGACCTGAACACCCTGTATGTAATACAAATGTGTAGGGGGGGGTACGGTGGGCTGTCGATGAAAATTGTATCTGATATATGTTCTTCGCAGAAAATGAGCCAAGGCCAATAAGTCTGAGTTTAAAAAAATAATGAATGATATTATTTTTGTTTTGATGAAAAATGAAAACGGGTCCCACAGACCCGAATACCATACAAGGGTTAATGAAATAATACGGACGATATAAGAAGCTATACTTTCTCCCCGTAGCTTTTTACCCAACAGGCTCCGGGTTCTGTGAAAAATCATTTACATAACGAACAGCGCTTATATAAATGCCAGCGAACACTGTAGAATACGCATGAATCACCTTTAGCCCGCCTGCCTATCGCTCTCGGTCTTTTTAATGGCAAGGGAAGCAGGTAGTTTAGTCGTCCGCAGCGGAGCGGCACGGTGGAAGCGGTTTGGATGTGTGAGCGAGAGAGGGCTGCGGTGTGTAATTAATCCGCGGCGAGCGAGCCGGCGGGGGGGAACGGCGGCTCCCTCGGCCGGACGGCGTTTACACGATGGAGCAACTGTCGATAAAGGAGCAGCGGCATTTTAAATGAAGATGAAGGGGTTTGCCGGCGGGGAGAAGGTGTGTGTGTTTGTGTGTGTGTGTGTGTGTGTGTGTGTGTGTGGGGGGGGGGGGGGTTGCAATGTCAGCAAAATCCTGCGTGGCCCCAGGCCCGGGGATTGTCTCTAGGATTATATAAAATCGCCCCATGTTTTCCAGCTGCACTCCAGACACGTGTCTGATTGGCCAGAGAGGGCGGCGTTGATTCCACACACACACACACACACACACACACACACACACACACACACACGCACACACACGCTGTGGTCCACCCCCTCTAAAAGCCCGAGGCCCACGGGGCATTATCGGGGTCCGTGGTCATCTCATTAGTGACACTGAAAAACCCACTAGAGTGTTCTCTAAAGTGTTCTATTAATTAACATGATAAAGGCCCCTGAAGGGGAAAAAAACGGCGGTGCTTTGTTGCAGCCGGCGGCGGCGATGGCCGTGCTGTACTTGCTGAGCTCTGGGATTACACGGTAAAGTCGCCAGGAATGGGGGGGGGGGGGGAGAAATGATCGGATGTTCAGTTGGGTCAGGTTGTAATAAATCTCACTTTTTTTTCCATTTTGGAGACGGTCCGTGTGTCTGAATCTGCTTTGACGACCTTCATTTCTGTTCATTTGTGTTACACACAGCAGGCACACACACAATACACACTTCTAATAACTGTAACTAAGATTAGATGTTTTTAGATTATCATTTCAATTTAAGAGAGCACAAGAGAAAATGGTGGAGTTTTGGGGACTTTGCAGAGCCGTGAAGACGCCATTAATCATAAGATGATTAATACCCGACGGACACGGGGGCACCTGAGGGTCTGGGCCCTGGGTGCAGCTGCCCGCTTTGCTAATACAGGCTAAGTATTCATCATTAACTATACATTTCTATTACTTTGTAAAATTGGAGCATAAACACAGAAGAAACATTTATATTCAACAATTTTGCCAATAAATACAAATGTGGGTCCTAATTGAAGAAAATGTTAGAAAATGTCTCTTCGATTTCTGAATCTTGGGGAATTAGACCATTGGTTATGCAGATAAGTAAAATTTTGAAAACAGATTAATCAGCAGTGACAGTTATGATTTGACCAATATAAACCTTTTATTTTCTTTTATTCTGACCCCATGCAAGGTTCTTGGACCGGGATGTCGTATGTCTATAAAGCCCTCTGAGGCAAATGTTTTCTAATCTGTGATTTTGGGCCTATATTTCTTTATTCCAGACTCAACAAACAACAAACACAAATACAACAACAATATATAAAATACAATACAATACAATACGAGGAGACAGGCCCAACCATTGCAGTTAAAAAGTCACTCGCGGTTAAAAAACATACAAACACTTGTTCCATTGCTTCAGGAAAAAAGACAACTATAACGCTGTTATAACTAAATTCTCTGAGACAGTCAATCAACATTTGAATTCATGTATAAAATTCCTCAAAACAGCATGGAGAGTGGGTAAATACAATAGAAACTGCAACTCCTCACGCGTTTCAATCTATAGCGTGACTACATTATACAAGGCACTGCTAGTTGTCGAGAAACAGATGGACTGTGATCTCTTCAGTTTCAAAAACACATTCCATCCAAAGAGTTGCTGAAAAGAAAGGCGTGTAGATCTTTGGGATCAGCTGACTTTATGCTAACCACCTCTGCAGCGCTCTCATGTAGCCTCCCGTCTGCTTCTAATTCCCCCAATTAAAACTCTCTTCCCTCCCTGAAGAAGAGGAGCCCTGTGGACTCATCCCTTTGTAGTTGCTCTCCGACAGCGCCTGCCTCGACCCGTGCGTCTGATTCAAGGACAGAGGTCAAATGCACCAAAGACTGCCTCAGCACTAATAGGCCAGGCTCAAAGTGCTAATCCAGACCAAGATTCATTTAGCAGTCGACTGTAGGAAGGTCAAGCCGAGGTTTCCCTATGAGACAGACATGAACCACTGAAGGAACTTTCCTCCGCCCTATCTGTATGTTCTTCACCACTTATGACTCTTATAACTATGTTCTATTCAATTCAGTTCATCTCGTATAGCCAAATATCATAAATTACGGATTTGTCTCAGAGGGCTTTACAATCTGTACACATACGACATCCCTGTCCCAGGACCTCACATCGCATCAGCAGTTCCTAACAGGAAATTCATGCAGAGAGTAGAGAGAGAAGAGGTGATAGCTGCTCAGACTCCGCCCACTGTTGAGACTCCGCCCACTCCTCCTCTCAATCTCCATCTGCCTGATGGATCGTGTATGGAGGAGTCAAAATGACTTAAGTATAAATGAATAAATAAATAAATGCACGAATAAATATAGGAATAAATAAATAAATCAGGTTTGGACTGGCCCAGCTCATTTGAATATACGGACACGTAAATGTCACACATAAATAGAGAAATAAATAAATGAAGAAATATAGAAATGTAGAAATGTATGTATTTAATGATGTCCTGTTGATTTATAACTTATATTCATTCATCCCTGTATTTATTTTATTTATTTATACATTTATTTAAGCATGTATTTATTTATTTATACATTTAGCTATTTATTTATACATTTATTTATACATTTATTTAATCATTTATTTATTTATTCCTATATTTATTCATGCATTTATTTATTTATGTATACTTAAGTCATTTTGAGTCCTCTATAATCGTGGAGGTCTCCATTGTGAAATATGCCTACTATGAACTATTTATACACTGTAAAGCTGTCCTTCTGGTCACATGACATCTATTGCATCTGTCCATCCTTCCTGGAGAGGGATCCTCCTCTGTTGCTCTCCTGAAGGTTTCTTCCCTTTTTTCCCCCTGAAGGGTTATTTGGGAGTATTTCCTGGTCCGATGTGAGGTTTTGGGGCAGGGATGTCTATGTGTACAGATTGTAAAGCACTCTGAGACTAATTTGTAAATTGTGAAGTTAGGCTATACAAATAAACGTAATTGAATTAAATTGAATTGAATTGAATTGCTCAGTGTATCCTAAAACGCCCCCAGCAGCCTATGGGTGTATGACTACATACGACTCCTATTGAAAACCTTCACACTGAGGACTATTTTAGTCACGGGTTGGGGTTAATAACATAACGTTACTATAAAATAGAAAGACATAACACACGTATTATTGTTTTCATGTCCACAGTGGCATGTAGCATGCAGATGGAGTCTAAAGTGGAAACCCATTGGAGTTCTCGGAGATTCTCTTAATCTTTGTTCACCTCATGGCTCTCGTAATGACATATTCTGAACTCAAAGTCCAGTTAATTGTTTTTTTCTGGAGCTGGCAGGCAGGCCCTCATCTAAATGAAGCTAAATTGATGTTTCTTAATGGAAGAAGCTTTCCATGCACTCATTCTTCCGTCCCCAGCTCCTCCTCCAGCTGACCGCGGACGTTCGTCTGAATTACGGCAAACACATTTTGCAACGATCTCCCCCCCCCCGAAAAAAATTGACCACGGGCCCCTTCACAGCGCATTACGGGGATGGTCCAACATGTTCGATGTACAAATGACTTGACCGGGAGGCGGATTTCTGAGAATAGCTATTATGCTCATGCGTTCGTATAAAGTGTTTTCATATTTTACATTGTTTGCATCCATATTTTAAGTCCAAACATGAGTATTTCCCACCACTTTACTAAGTGGCTTTGACGCCTAGACCTCATGTTAGTTTCATTGTTTTGAACAGTGGTTCTCAAACTGTGAGGCGTGACCCTCCAGTGGGACGCTAAGGTATAACCGAGGGGAAATGCTGATTATTTTATTTAAAGACCGTTTTTGAGAATGTCACATCATACAAAGTACACTGACGAAAAACTAAGTCATTAATAAATTAAGAGCGAAATGCCTGTACTTTAGTGTAAATGTTTACGTGAAGTCGTTAACGATACGGTACGTGATATGACGGCCGAGATTCTTCGCGATTTCCCTTCAAAATAAAAGCTCAACATTGAGCTTTATTGAGAGTGGCTGCAACCCCGTTTAAAAAAAAAGGTGTAGTGGAAAGCTAATTGCAGCGTGTATTAAAGAAAAAACCTGACAACTCACACATATCTGCACTCATTTTGTTTTGTTTTGCAAAGGTTGCACATCATTGTTTTGAAAAGATATGCTGTGTACAACTCAGTAAAGCTCTTCATTGCCACTTATTTGACATTGTTTTGTCTTAGTTTTTCACAGTTTCCACTGAGTTGTTATTATCTTGAAAATATATTCAAGATAATAAGAAAAAGTTGTTATTTCAACATAACGCGCTGTAAAGAGGTAGGGTTTATTTCATGTGTAAAGATCATTGTTGGAGCTATTTATTTAATATTAATATTGAGTTATTTTATTGACAAGTAGTATTGTCACATTGTTTCTTTATTTAGGTTAGATATTTTGATGTATTATAATAGCTTTTTCTTGTGATATTTTGTTGGTTAGTTTAATTTGTTGTTGTTGTTCCGATATATTTAGTCTTTTCATTGTTGATTTGTTCGCTAAATGGGTAACACTGTGGGGCCGCACCTTCTATGTAAGAGTACTCAGGTACAGGACCAGCATGCACCTGGGTAGGCCTATGATTTTTTTTTTACCAACACAGTAGAGGCCGCGTTGGGAGTTCCTTTGTCCTTTTTGTGTGTGCTTGTTTCGTTTAGTTAAATAAACGATCAGAAACACGGAATGCTGAATTTAAAATGCTTTTTTTTGGCCGCGTTAACCACAAACTCATGGTGCGCCAGTGGCAATTGTATTTCCGTTTATTTTTAATTCATTGGACAAATGGCCACTACAATCATGTTAAAAGCACCATTGCATTATTAAATATAATGCTAAATAATCTCCATAGTTGTAACTTAAGTGTTTGCTATTTAATACGTGTATTTGTGCACTATAAAGTCCAGAATCCATCTGTATGAATGCATGCATGAGTGCCCTTCTGATCTACTTCACACTTGTAATACTTTTCTGCTCGTAAAAAAGATGTGCCGTGTCACAGTTGGTGCATTACGGGCACGAGAGGCTGTCAGATGTAATAAGAAATCTTGCTAAAAGTAAGTGAGTTAACCTTGAGTCCACTATATTCTCATCATCATAAATGTACCCACCGAGTCAATAATTACCCTCTGCACATTTATGCTAATATGATGGCTTCCTCCTCTTGGACCGTGCGCTGCTATCGGCCCCCTCAAAGGTCAGCGTTGTCAAGATCGATTGGAATTGGACCACATTCAAGAATTCATCAGAAGCAAAGTTCATCAGAGGATTGCGTTCATGCTTCAATGCTGCTCTAAATGCTAAGAAAAGAAATATAAGTGTAGTTTCTAAATATCAGTTTTTACTGATTATTCATTTATTTATTTTTGAACTCGCTGCAGACTTTTTTAATATTGTGTACAGCATAAACATGGGGGGTATTACAAGTGGAGTATTTACACTGTGAATTGTGTATTCATTCTCATTATAATAAGAATGGTTGTTATACATTATTATGTATATCAATCAATCACACTTTTACTACAGACTCAACGTCCAGATAGTACAACACATTAAAATATAGTAAAATAAATAGAAAATCACAAGTAAAAAAAATGAAAACGAAGGACTACACACGCTTTACAAATAAACAGCTACACATCTTTTTATCTCAAAATAGACCAACCTTCTGGAGGTTTTTTTCCAACTGAAAGATGGAACACAGCCACATTCATGTATTCATTCCACTGAGCAGCAGCACTTAAGAATGGAAGATATATGGAGGAGGAAGTGAGTAATGCACGAAGAAAACCTGTGAAAAGACGGAAACACTGAGGTCA
Source organism: Liparis tanakae (assembly GCA_036178185.1). NCBI lineage: Eukaryota > Metazoa > Chordata > Actinopteri > Perciformes > Liparidae > Liparis > Liparis tanakae. The sequence goes on along the minus strand of CM070095.1, from coordinate 18,528,004 downwards.
TACATGCTTGCTTTTTCCATTCCAACTAATTGTATATTGACAGTGGATTTGAATGGCATATGATGACTCATCATCCCAGCAGCATGTCTCATGCGACATGTGACAAAGAGCTCATTCACACCCAGCAAGTGTTCATTGGCTCGGCCGAACGGAAGCGTGAGTCAGGTCACCGCGACATCCGTCACATTTTTTGGAGCTACCCTTTTTCTTCCCCGTTAAATGAATGAATACAAGATTAATAGAAAATATAGTCAAGACATTGACAATTTTAGAACTAATTATTTTTCATTTGAAATATTAATGTTGTTCTTCAAACTTGTCGCTCAAAGGAAGGCCAGTTTTAGAGCTTCTCTCACCGCCATAACTGTTTTCAGCTGCGCTCACATAAACATGCAAAATAAAAAGTTATACAAAAAAGAAAAAAGGGTTTTAAGGGGGTTCTAACCCTCTGCTAGTTTTCTAAGGCAATAACACAATGTACCACTAGAACACTGGAGATGGGCCTCTACACACCTCTGTAGAGATTCATTAAAAAACAGAGAATAGTCATTTACCACATTCACTATGTATTGCATTTCTGATTATTTTTTTATTTTTCTAAGTGACCCCAAACTTTTGAACGGTAGTGTATGTATCCAGACCCCTCGCTGCACCTTATATCTATTGCTCCCATATGGCTTTGAACGCCACTAAAAATAGCCACAAACAAACAGGCGGTGGAAACAACAAAAAAGACGCAAAGTTAGGTGGAGGAAATCATCACAAACACTTTGGTTCTTTTTGCTCAGGCTGTGTGAACAAAGAGAGGAGGAGCTCTGATAACACACACAGAGGGAGAGGCTTCATTCTCTGCTCAGGGAGACATCACTACACTAGATCTACACAGAGATGATAAGTGTGAGATGAGATATTAATGCTCTGAATTCTAAACACAGCTCCTTTAAGGTAACTTTTAACAAAATGGTTAGACAGGTCCCAATGCAAATAAAATCTATTCACTTCTAATCTAAACTTTAAATTACCAATTACTGAAGCCAACAGAGTCACTTTCATTCATCAGGTCTCTGCTTGATTGGATGCTCGTCTCTCAGCCCACATGAGAGGCTGATGTTTTGCCAAACTGTGCTCGGAAGACCAAAATAGCCAAGTCACCACCGCGTTTGATTGGAAAGAAGAAGAAGAAGAAATGAAGCTGGACACATTCATGAAGTGGCCAATTGCTTTTAACTGGGATGTATTCCAAATGATAGAAACTAACGTTCTAAAGGCTGTTTGCTATTCTCTCTGCTTTCATTTACCTTTTAAAGGGGACATTTTTCCACAAGTTCATATGGTTCCTTAGGGTCTTAATGTAATGTTTGTAACATATTTTGGTCAAAATACCACAAGAATCATTTCAAACAGAACCCTTTTTATCAAAAACACCTCCCCACAGATTGACCTGTTTTGAGTGCCTGTTCCTTTAAATGCTAATGAGCCTGTTTATGTTGATGTGGTGGTGGGGGGCGGTCCAAGGCCATGTAGCCAGACTCCCTACATGGGCGTGCTTCAAAATCTAGACATTGGTGGTGATCCCAATAGACGCACTCAAGCATATCGTTTCTGACATAGAGGAACCACAACAAGCCGTTTGAGTTGTTTCTTTCCAGCGTTTTTGTGTTAGGAGACATGCCAGATACCCAAATTAACGTATAGAAGCACTAAAAAAGTGGAATTTTCATAATATGTCCCCTTTAACACATATTTCTGAGAGCTTGTGCAATTGTTTCGTGGACCAAAAGCCTCATTTGATAAAAAATATATTGTCAATCGATACAGCACCATTATGTCAGTGTTTCTCGACATTAAGAAGCATTCAAATGATTTCATTTTCATGTCGCAAAGTGATACATCTTGGCTCGGTATAATTGTACCGCGCTGGAGATCCAGACTCCTGCACCCACACACTCCCCCCTACACACAAGCTCACGGAGGGCCATGAAAGTGTTCATTTGCTCTCTCCCCTCCACCATTACACCCCCTTATCTAGTCCATCTTCTGTTCTCTCGCTGCACTCTTGGCACCGCAATCAGGCCCAGAGAGGGAATGCTTCGCTGCATGCCGACGCACAGAGACAGCCTCTTTCTTCTTACCGTCTGGCTGATGAAGCAATGAGGCAATCGGCCGTTCCCGTGAGAGGGAGAGGCCTGATTTGGCTGGGCTTACCGCCGCCTCGTGTCACTTCTGCTCTCGACTCACCTGCTCGATGTGCACCCTTTGTTTCTTCCCCGTGCCGTCTTTCCACCAACAACAGCGGTGCCACGATCGTATCGCGTCATCGTGACTCCTCTCGCTTCACGCCACGAGCAAAGATGGAACAAAATGTGTGCATTGTAGTGAAGTTGGCCGGCAGAGTTCATGTGCACATGCTGAGGGGGTGTCGCTGTGTGGGAAGATGGTCTATGTAAAGGTGTCAGAGTGGAGGCTTTCAGGCGATTTATTAGTAGTAAAAGGAATATCATATTCATGGTTTTGTTTTATAATCACCCTGGAGATTTACAGAGCCATACATAGTCACACAGTGCACCATGTTTCCACAGGAGACCACAATGGACAAACCAGATGTGGATTGTGTCTTAACATCTGCATTCTCTCTCCTGGCCAGTAGGGGGAGCAAAAATAAATCTGGTTATACAGAAGTCGTTGAGAAAATGAACATGTCCTATTGATTTATTCCCTCTGTAAACAATGTAAACATGAGTTTATGGTGTCAATCTTACCATCCTGAATACAGTATGATGTTAATTTAGTAAATAATGGTCCATTTAGAGCTATAAAGCATGGTTTCTTTTAAGGCAGGGCTACAAAGTGATTGACATGACGTATACATCGTCACTACGTCGCTCCTCCGCATTTCAAATATGGAGACTTGTGTTCGTTGATGCGAAACAAAAGAAGAGCAACCGCATGGCAGAAGCTTCATAACAGCAGTCCACAAACCGACGGCTGACCTCACGATGACTCTTCCCACTTCTCATATACAGTCGATGGAATTGACCGACCGCTGACCTAACTCTCCCCTCCCATCTCCAAGTGGCTATAACCAGGTGTCTCTAAGGTCAGACATCTTGTAGGTTTTTTCTTTCGTCCAAAGAGCAGTTCATGTTAATCTAGTTTGAGATTGACTCAACCTGAACAGTTTGGCGTGAATGCCTCTGAAGGCCCCTCAGCTGCTCCACGAATGGGTGTGGAGCGTTGCGTAGGGAGAGAGACGGGGTGGGTGGAGGTGGCTGTAGGAGGAGTGAATGATGGGCTTCCAGGAGCAGATCAATAGCTCAAGGCTTCGAGCCCAGATTGGCTCTCACTCCACAGGGAATTCACCACAGTCCTGCAGGCATGAGCACTAAGCCTGCACACTTATGCATCCTATTGTACATCCACCACCTTCAAACCCTGCTCCTAATCCAGCCACGGACCCATCTCCATACATCTATGCCTCTACACCCCACTGCGTCGGTCCTATTCATCACAACTGAAATGCACTATGGGAGTATAATAGCTCAATCACAGAGTCCCCCCCCTCCCTTTCTTCACTTCCCCAATCCAGTCTGTATCAGGCACTAGCAGCACTCAAAACTCCTCCATCACGAGATTGGAATCAGGTGTTTGTTGCATGTGACACAGAGGCCTCAGCTATTTGTTCTTTGCACAGAGAGCTGGATCTTCATCTTCGGCTGCTTTTACTTGGCCGGCTGTGATTGATCTCGAGCGGCGATGCCGTTTGTGCTTCAAGGCTGACGGTGGCGTCGCCTGAAAAGCGATGCGGCAAAATTATCAGACTCATATGTTCACTACACACAGAGTCGTGCTTTGTAAATAAATAGTTACCCCTCAAAATCAAATGAAACCTTTTTCTCTGTCTACAGTTTAAAATCACAACGCCAAACACTGTCTGAAGCTCATCGATTGAAGCGTGTGTTTTAACCAGATTACAAAATTGCAAGGTAAAAACTGCAGCTTTTGGCGTAGGTTTAAAAATAAATTGTAGACAAATTGTGGAGCTTTGAGCTATTCGTGGTGTCCGCTAAATATCACTGCGCGCTCGTCTCCGATTTCACCCCACCCCCCGGAGGTTTTTCCAATGAAGCTACAAATGCCATCGTAAAAATACGACATCACCTTGTGAAATGTAAAAAAAGTTCCTTCGGCGCAAATCCTCAATTGCAATAAAGTGATTCATCAGATTAAGTGAGCGAGTGTTGTTTCTTTTAACAGACCTCGTCAGCACCGTTGAAAGTACACAAAGCTACAGTGACAAGGGTGTAAACATATACTACACTTGAGTATGAAGTGGTGGTGGTGAGTGAAAATCGGCCTCCCTCGATTCATCTGAGTAGAAGAAACAAGCCTGTGTGTGTTTACCTTCAGCCGCTCACTGATACTTAAAGGGCAACAAGGCCTTCCCATCACTGGGACCTGTTTCCAAAAGGGAAACGCATGCACAATGCTGGGAAATACAAAATCAATGTGTCCTCTCAGGAGAAGAGGAGGAGGAGCCAAGAGAGGGTGTAGTCTACCCCATATTTTTGTATTTCTTTACTCTTCTTTCTCTTTTTTATTGTAACTCTCTTTTGTCAAGTAAACTGATGTATTACTATTCTTTATCCTCTCCCGCATCCCCACTGCACTTATTAGAGAATTCAAGACATTTTCTGAGCGCCAAGCATATCGTCTCCTCCGTGGATTCCACTTGTGTGCGTGTGTCTGTGTTGCAGAGGTGTAATATATAACCGGGCCCGGAGAGGAGCTTCTTTTTTATCGAATACAAGAAATGTTATTGAAGTATTGTCGATGGTAAATGGAGAAACCTGCATTTATACAGGACTTTTTAAAGTCTTTAACCACTCATTCATTCACGCACACCTGCACATATTGTAAAACTAGATTTCATGATTACAGCTGTTCCTATTGGGTATATATATATATATATATATTGAGTCGAGGAATCTCTCAAATCTGAGAAACAACAGCGATCTGAACAGGACGAACCAAAACTGGGGAATGAGACGAACAGAGTATAAATACACAGGGAAGGTGCAGGTGAATGGACACAAAAGTAAACTAGAATGGGCACTCGGTAGAGAGCATACCTTCACATATCACAAGATTGGGCATTGGATTATGAACATGTTGGCATTAGTTGCATGCCAATTGGATAGAAATTGACCATGCTATGGTAAAAATAAGTTGTTGACCTTTTCATGACCTTGACATTGACCTCTGACCCAATCGATCCCAACATTTAATCAAATATTCCCCGCATAATAACCAAACATCCCACTAAATTCCATGCGATTCGGTTTAATATTTTTGGAGTTATGCGAGTATACAAATAAATAAATAAATCACAGTGGCAGGAAGTGCCTGGACACGAGAGACGGGGACTTCAAAATAAAACAGGAAACGTGATACAAAAAAACTCCAGATCCTTACACAATCGAGTGAAAAAGCCCAGTGAAGCCCGGGAAGCCTCTCCACAGATATCTGCCACTGTGGTCCTTCGACGGAGGGCCATGTACCAGGACAGACTCTGATGGAGTGCACTTGGATGGAGACTCCACTTCTTGCCCACTCTTGGCCAGCGTAACGGCGTCCATCAGCCAGCGAGACGGACAATGTTTTGACAGAGCCACGCCTGGAGAATGCCACAAGACGTTTAGTCTGCCTCGATGCTGGGAAAGACGGAGGGAGAGAAAAACACTGAGAGGAATTTGTTCAGACTTTAGGTGTGAATGAAGGATTTGGCTCTGCGTGCCCTTCAATCTGGTCTCGCGGAAAAGGCGACGAGGACCGACACTCACTCTCTCAGCGGATGGCGGTAGAAGCGTTGCTTTGGGAGATGGCGTCTTCAGAGACGGGCGAGGAGAATCGGTCGAGACGTGAGAGAGTACATCCTACCGGCGGGGGTCCCTTGTGATCGTTGGGGAACCACAACGCCCAAGTGTGCCTCTCAGTCGCCCGTCTGGAAACCCTGGGGACGTACACTGCTTTGATGGAAGGCTTGTGAGACGGCAGCACAACGTTCCCGGGCAGCCGATAGCGGCTCGTCGCTGTCATGTTGTCTGTTCTCACTCGTGGTTTTGACATCCATAAATTCATGGATGGCCGTGTGCCGCCCGAGGCTGTGCTCTGTTCGCGGTTTCGTGGAACTGTCACTGACGCTGTTGTTTGCGGGCGGGCTGTGTCGCCGGGTAGAACCCGCGGGGGGGATGGGGCAGGCCTGCCCCACCCCCTGCAACACCCCGTTTCTGTTTCTCCTGTGTTCCGTGTCTCCTATATCCCCCCTGTGTCTTCTTCTTCTTCTTCTTCTTCTTCTTCTTCTTCTTCTTCTTCTTCTTCTTCTTCTTCTTCTTCTTTGAGGTTTATTGGCGGTTGGCAAACAACTGTTTGGTGCCCCCTGTGTCTTCTCTGTCTTAATTGTTAAATTACCTGCACCTGCCCTCAGCCACTCTTGTCTCGTTAGTGTCTGATGTCCTACACCTGTGTTCCCCCCCTATATATTGTGTCAGTCTTTCCTATGTCTCCCGTAGGATTGTTTTCTATGGTCGTCTCTAGTTCCGTGTCTTTCTTCCATCGTCCTGTCTGTCGTTTCTGATCCTGCCTGCCCGGACCGACAATCCTCTGCCTGCCCCTTTGGACCTTGTTTTTCGTGAACCGTTTTTGACTTAAAGAGTGCCTTTTTGTATTGTATTCATATTTCATCCCAGCCTGTCTCTCTGTACCTGAGCCTCACCCCATCACAAAGACGTGTCACCCACGCGTGATTGACAGGACGTGAAAAATGGGCCTCATTCGGGGTGATTTTTTTGGATACGGATAATATAATATTTAATATTATTAATCCATACTCGAGGGCTTGATGGTCCGACGCTTGTGGGACTTTCTCAACAGAACATAGTATTTCTTCCGCGGTGGACGGTGGTAACGAACTGTTATGCCACGATAAGCCACGCCCCTTCTCCGGCGCTTCTCGCGCGAGTGAAGAAAACGTGACAAATAGTCCGGCGAGTGAACTCACGTGTGTACATTTAGTAAAGCAACGCAAGGGTTCACCTATCCTCTGGCGTGAACGCAGCATGAAGGAGAGTGAACAGACCGCAGTCTGCAGCAAAAAAAAAGACCTTCAAAATAAAAGCACAAGTTTTTTTTTCTCCTTTTTTAATTAAAGGCATCGTATTTATTTCATGCTGTCGCGGGCCACATAAAATGACGTGGCGGGCCACATTTGACATATATGCTCTATGGGATGGCATGGCAATTGTTGGGCCATGGCGAGAGACGAGGGACCAGCAGCTCCCACTGGTGAACGATGGGGGTAGGCAATGGTTTAAAAAAGTGTGTGTACAGTGAGGGTATACAGTGTGTAAATTGTGTATACAACGTGTATTTACAGTGTGTATGTGGTGCTGTGTAGGATCAGCGAGCAGTTTATAGGTGGCGTGCAAGCTTGTCATAACGCCTCAACAGGCTTCGGACATTAAATTCAGTTTATTTTATGTAGTCAAATAACACAAATGGTGCCAGGACCTCACATGGAACCAAGAAAAGAAGTAGAAATAAATCTTTCACTGGGAAAAAAAAAACCTTCAGGAGAGCAATAGAGGAGGATCCCTCTCCCCGGATGGACAGAAGCAATAGATGCCATGTGTACAGAAGGAACAATGTTACAGAGTTACAACATATTCAATGAATCTGACAGAAATTATGAATGATGAGTACGGCATGGACCACGATCCAGACCTCCACAATCCATGAAACAGAAGGAGACGGAAAGGCCAACCCACCAGACAGGAGGCAGCAGACCTAGACCCTATGAGACGTGAAGTCCGGGGAGGAAGTAGAGTCAGTAATACGAAATGGAGAGATGTAAATTCATCCATATGGATGGAGAAGAGGAGATAGGTGCTCGCCATCGAAGAGGAAAGTCTTGAATCTTAAATGAGGTGACTGTGTCTGCCTCTCGGACTGAAGGTGAAGCTGGTTCCATAAAAGAGGAGCTTGATAACTTAAGACTCTGGCTCCTATCCTACTTTTTAAGACTCGGAACTACAAGTAGCCCCGCATTTAGTGATCACAGCTCTCTAGTGGGGCAATATGGTACTACACGCTCCATAATATATGACGGTGCGTCACCAATGAAGGCTTTGTAGGTGAGGAGAGAGAATTTTAAATGTGATTCTTGATTATACAGGGAGCCAGTGCCGAGAAACTAAAACATGTAATCATCGTCTGAATGTGATGGAGATGAGCCATTGCAACATCCGACAGATTTGAATAGAGCGGCACACATATCCCAACGGTCTGATCGGAGTGCCAGGCGCATTCCTCAGAGGATAAATGGAACTCTTCCTTTGAATGATCATTTTTCCTTTCTGGAAGCGAAGTAAAGCAGCGACACAGACGCACTATGGACACTGTAGCGGGATGATGGGGGTCCAGAGGGATGCAGAGGAGGAGCCAGGAGGAGCTCGGAACAGGGAAGAATGTTGGACGACCCTGAAAGACCCGTAATTACAGTGACGTTACAATTACGTCTTTCAGCGTTGAATGCTCATGTTGTAGAATGTAAAATTGCCTGTTCCTATAATAAACGCGTGGGGCAGCTGTGACAGGAAAAGATGTGCGGCACATAAACAGGGACTGGCAACTGAAACCTTCTAGTTCATGTTAGGTTAACAACACCCGCAGTACGCTTTATTAAATGGCCGCGCGCGGAGCTTCTCACGCCTGTGGAAAATATGTCAGGTGTCGTTAGCAGATGACCTATTCTATCGCTTAGCTACAAGGACGGGTTGTACAATTTCTAGAATGTGACCTTTGACCTTTAGCACTCTCCTCAGAGGCGCGTTTCTTTCACATGACAGTCCAATAACACAGATTGTGCTTTTAAACACATCAGCATATGGAGATACTTGTTGCTCTGGCAAGCATGAAAAGGCTTTTCTTTTCCTTTTTCTTGTATGTATCACGGGCACAATTCATTAAATTGCATCAAAGTCATCCACCTAAAAGCTACTCCTTTGTGTAGCCAGCTGCTTTTATTTCTCCCACAGAGTGGGAAGGCAAAAAAAAGCCGATATGAAATATGATGGCGGTTTCCTGCACAAAAGAAAACACTTAATTGACATGCAGTCCGGTAGCGTGGCGCGGGCAGGTTATTAGATTATTTGGTTATTTGGTGCATCTTGTGAGGGCTTGACAGAACCAGGCTGGAGGGGCGGGGCTTATAAGCGTTCTGTTTTTTATGCTGCTGGTCAGTGCTGGACGGCTTCAAGTGTGTCAGGGGGCAATGGCAACTGGCAGAAAACGGCCTTTACTCTATTGTTGTGGTCTTCCTCAACGGGGGGGGGGGGCTGTGGTCTCCTCCACCTCTCTTCTATGTTCTCCGGCACATTCTCCCTGCTGAGGTTCTACCTCGTTTCTTCTCCGTGAGCAGGTGTTTATATCAGTTACTCTGTCTGTTTCTGTCCCCGTCTCTCGCTTTTTTCCCTTTCTTTTTTGAATGAGGACTAATGGTGACAGGCACTGTGGTTTTTAAAAATCCGGCACAGAGGCGTGCAGAGCCGACTCTATCTACCACCGGCTCCCGGAAGGATGTCCTTGTTTATTTTATATTGAGCTTTCATCTCGCTGTGCAAACATCCAGCAAAGCCCCCTCTTCGCTTACAGTGACGCCGCAGCCGCGTGCCGAGAGGACGACTGCTGCTTTTATTTTGTTGTGCCCCCCCCACACACACACACCCCACACCCCATTCTGCTGTCTCCTCCGATCCTGGCACACATCAAAACAACGGCCCCTCTTTGCTGGTGTTCCACGCTAACATTTACACAAGGCACATGTTTAATAAATGGCAACGAAACACAGCAAGAGGAGGTGGCCCCCCTTGGACTTGTAGGGCCATGCAGGACGGGGCTCCTTGAAGTGGGCGGAGGGCTCTGAGAACAATCCATTGAAATATTCTGGTGAGTGGAACATGATTTAGCGACTGTTGGGCTGAGCCAGCCCCAGATATGTAAATACTTACGTATAACTTTCGGTTCAGTATTGAATCCATCGCAGCCTTGGAGGCTGCGGGCCCCTCTGGTCGCCTCCTGAGGCCACCGCATTGCGTTGTGGTCGGTTACTGTGACGACCAAATGACACACACGTGGATCGGATTCACTTTAATTACAATGTGTATTAAAAAGGCTGCAGCTCGGAAATGGGTAAAGGCAGCGATTCCCAAAGTGTGGGCCACGGTATATAAAATATAATATAAAAATATTTATGATTTAAATTACTTGTTATTCTTTTATCGGTCCTATTTCTGATCCGTGACGTGTCTTGTATCCCGTCAATAGCGGGAAATCGCTGGAGCGATGAAGGGAGAGGCGGAAGTGACGTCGCTTGACATTATTGTTATGTTGGTAGACCTGTGATGAGACGCGCTGGGGAGCCGCTGGTCTCCGAGACAACACGACGGTTAACGTCACCGCCGCCGCCCCGGACCGACGCCGCCCTCAGCACCAGCACCTCGCGCTGACCCGGTGTTTCACCCCTACTGGTTTAAAACCTACTGGTTTAAAGCTACTGGTTTCCCTGCGCCGCGTTGTGTTCTCCTCAGTCCGCAGCTCTGTCTCGCTCACCAGACCGTCACACATTCACAAACATACTGCTGGAGGTCTTCAAGCCACAGTTCATCTCCATTTCGGGATTAAGATTGTATAAGTGAGCAGAGCATCACAGCCACTATGAAGAAATACATTTTCGAAAAAATAAAAATAAAAAGATCGCCCGAACTGGTTTCGATCCCTTTCACACAAAATTAGACCACACTTCAGACACGCAATTAGTGCACTGCATCACCAGATATTTATCCAGATTTGAGTAATTTATGTATTTATTCATTAAGTCAAACTTCTTATATTTTCATGGGAACAGTTTGATTGAAGGGATCTGAAACAACTGATTTAAATTGAGCGGATATTTACACTTTGAAACATGTTTAGCGATGCTTGTTCGCAATGTTTTTGCCACACAATACTGACGCACTTTGACAACACCCCCCCCCCCCCCCCTTTCGACGCAGCGGTACTGGGGACGTGGTGGGCCGCAGAAGATTTTCAGATTTCAAATTGGGCCGCGGCATTCTTGAGTTTGGGAACCGCTGGGTTGTGTATTTTTTTTTGTGTTTGCGTTTTATTCAGTCAATCAAATCAAATACCAAAAAATATTATCCTATATAATATACAAAAGAGAAAGACTGAAAAAGTATAGGTAGAAGCAAAAAATGCTTATAAATTCCTATCCTAAATTGAAATACAAATAAATCAGAAAATGTATATAAAATAAAGAAAAGAAAAAAAACAACAACAAACTAAATAAAAAAATATAAATGTATGTATACTGCCACATACATCTTCCATATTAATACGTTTTTAATTACATGTATAACTCTCAAGAATTGTTTTATAAATAAACGGTCATGGGTTGGTCGGCTTCTTGACTCAGCGATGACACGTTCTCACTTATTTAGTTAAAATTAGTTAAGATGTCTATATAGCGTTACTGGTTACTCGCTATGGAAGACCGAACAAAGAAAAAATGGAAATCAAATATACATATCTAGAAGAAGGAAGAAAACACTTCCAGAGTGAATATCTCTTTATAATGATGCAGACAAATGCTGCTTTATTAATGCAGAATATGTTAACAGTCTCTCTACAAAGCTTGACTTTGATAGAGAGAAATGAGAGGAATGTATATTTATTCTTTTGCATGTATCATACTTTTTATACCTCGGTCATTATCTCCACCGCCTCGAGAACACTCCTTTTAATCTCTTTTAGCCACAGAGAATCATCACACCTCCACATTTGGTGATGAGAACATTCCGGGGGAGACATGCCTGAGTGATGCTCAGGGAGTGCGTTGTCATGTACGAGGCAAGATGGCGCCTGGAGCCCTTTTCAAGCCCAAGCTATTCATCAACAATAAGTATTTGTATTTACAGTCAATAGATTTTTTTTTTGACCTGATCTTATTTTGCTGATGATTTGTCTAAGAAGAGATTGGATTGGATTGGTTGCTTCCTAATCCGTCGGTTGTCAGGGTTACGGTGCTCATTGCCGATTGCATGGAGTATTCTGCTAGCGGCTCGGAGTGCCGGGAACGATCAATTCTTGACATTTATATTTGATTATATATATATATATATTATGTAGTTAAGTTGTGATTCAAATGGATTACTTGGTATTGTAGCCCAGTCTCTGCTGACATAATTATATCCGCAGGGCTCTCAAGTGTCACGCATTGAGCGTGACAGTCACGCATTTCGGTTTTAACTCCCGCACTCCCGCCACACATCGTATTTATCACGCTGAAAAAAACTCTTGGCTATTTAATGTTTTAATGAGCCGCAGCGCCAACATGAGCTGGCCGCGCTGCCCTTCACCGTGGAGGAATCAAGCGCTCCCCTGGAGGTTTGCTGTGAGGTGCCACTCATCAGCCAATCAACAAAAAGAAATGGGCTACACAATAGCCAATCAGAAAACAAACGTATCTGTTGTATCTGGGTAAGATTTAATCCAGAAACCAATGAATGAATAAAGCATCCTGGAATTGCGCACGACTGATATCCTAAAGTTGTGTTCTGCGAGGGGGGGGGTGATGATGGATATGTCACACTTTCCTGTCTTCAAAACTTGAGAGCCCTGTATCCTTTCACTATATACTAGTGCAATTAAAAGTAGAGAAACTCTCCATCCAGGAGGGTTTAAGCCTGATGGCAGAAATTCAGCCGTTAAACGCCAGTTTGTCACTTCATGTGTTCACAAATAATTCTGGTCTCTAGTGTCAGATTTTCTACTTTGAGATTGTTCGATAATTTTTTCAATCTCAACATTTCCCTTTAAGCCCGGGCTAAGCTTAAACTCAGATCCATAGTTTAAAATCAAAAAGTCAAGTCAAGTTTTGGACCATGATTCATGCAGGATTGTTTGTTCTTTTGTTTGTTTGTTTGTTTGTTTGTTTGTTTGTGTATTTTATTCAGTCAATCAAATAAAATACAATACAATATTATCCTATATAATATACAAAAGAGAAGACTGAAAGGGTATAGGTAGAAGCAGAAAATGCTTATAAATTCCTATCCTAAATTGAAAATAAATCAGAAAAATTTATATAAATTAAAGAAAAGAAAAAAACAACAAACTAAATAAAAAACTAAATATATTTATATATACTACCACATACATCTTCCATATTCATACGTTTTTGATTACATTTATAACTCTCAAGAATCGTTTTATAAATAATTGCCTTGAAAACCAAAAAGCAGTTCACCATTCTTACATCCATTTTAACATGATTCCATAATTTGACCCCTACAACAGAAATACATCTTTTAATCCTTTTTCTAGCCTTTTGTAACGTGAACTTAAAAATATCTCTCAAATCATATTTACACTCATGTATTGAAAATAAACTTTGCACACAGTCTGGCAGTGACTTCACTTTAGCTCTGTACATTGTATGCGTTATTTTATAATAAACCAAATCATTAAATTTCATAACACGTGATCTGTAAAACAAATAATTTGTGTGCTCATAGTAGCCAAGATTATTTTGATTTGATGCTTCATAGATTATCACTTTGGTTTTCCTAACAGCTGTTGAAAAGTTAAGAGTCCCTCGCACAACATCACAATTGTAGACTGAACAACCCAGAGCTCGACGCTCTAAAGACCTCCAAAGATAGTCGAGGATTTTAAGAAGAGCCCCGTCGTCGGCTGACATCTGCCGTCCCTCCGGGACCCCTGCGCCTTCGGGCCCCCGGGGCGTTGCAGGAAAGATTACGGTTGACATCTGCCCACCAGGCGCTGACTTTTTTTAGAATCAACCACAAGCCTCGCGACCGCAAACGCAGTTTCTTCCTGGCTGCAGCTGCCTCGCCGACGAGGCCTCATCCTGCAGCACGGACACACGTCGTTACCTCTCCACATCCGACTCTACCGCACTGCACTCACACACAGCTCTGCATTATTATTATTATTATTTCGCACGCACTCTTCGTACGAGGAGTGCACATTCCTCACTTGCTGTGTTGCCCGTCCTCTTGGTTTTGTTCAATGCGGCAGAACTACTAACGACTAGAAAACTAATTTCTTTACCTTTATGCTTATGGGATACATTGTGTTAGGGAAACGTGGGTCCAGAGGAATCTGTTCAGGGTCGTATCGCTCACGACTATATATATATATATATCCTGCCTCAGTATGGACCACGGTTCTACTCGGGCATTTCACTCCCAGACAAAAAGGACTCGGGTCTTGATTTCGCTGTCAAGTTGACAACTCTGGGGCGACCACTAAATTGCCTGTGCGTTGTCCCATCTATTGGTGATTAATCTATTGGTTAATCTACATGACAACTGTAATTTATCATGGAAATAAAGCAATTTATTAAAAAAATCGTCACATTTCGGCAATAAAAAGTGTGAATGAACTCTTCAACTGTGAGCCGATTTGCAGCTCGTTCTTAGGTTATTTTCTTATTCTTTTGAAGGTGGGGTCGATATAGTTATTTCTTGTGTTTCAAATTTGCTCACTGGAGACCGTTTTCTAACTGTTATTTCCTTTCATGTGCCTCAAGTAAACCTAAATGTAAGTAGCTAACAATCGTTAACAACTACCTGGATTTACAAGTGCATCATTTACTTTGAGCTAAACTCCTGGCTGTAATCCTGGCTGTCGTTGAGGAGAGACGTTACTTGTTAAGGTGCGTTCCCACCAAAAGCGAAGAAAAAAAATTGCGCGACCGAATCCCAGACGCAAACATTTTTCCGGGCGGCGAGTTTGTGGCGACGCGATGTCGGCGACTTATTTTCAGCGGCGAAATTTTTGCCCCGAGTTTAAATATTTCAACTTTGAGGCGGTCATCTTGCAACTCGGGCCAATAGGTTCTTGAGTTCCGCTCTCGTAGCGCTGGAAGCGGAAGTCTTTCGGACGTCACAGTAACTTCATCGGTGAAAGTGACCGAGCTGAGTGAGCCTACGGGTGATGTCATCAACCCAAACACCAGGGCGTTAGTGTGTGGGACGTCCACAACAAGTATAAAGCAGAACTAGTGGTGAGTTATTCTGGTGGATGAAGGAGATGATAACGGTCTTTACGGAGACGAGACACAGAGGTAAGCCCCGCCCCTCACGGAGCGTCTCAACGCTTATGGTGAGAACACGGCGAATGGTTGAGCGAGTAAACTCACACGTTTTGGGCGACGCGAAAAATCGCTTCGCCTTTGGTGTGAACGCACCTTCAGAGTAAGAAACCCTGCACAGCGGTCTCCCCAAGGTCCTAGTGCCCGGGGAGCATATCGTTAAGTACGGTGAAAGGCTGAAGCCCCCCTAAAATGGGCCTCACAACGCCCCTGGGTTGTATCATCATATTGATTCAGGTCCCCGACCAAACACATAGAAATGGGAATGAGGACAAAAAAGTTGTTCTCACTTCCAGCCTGGACACACACCGTTTCTAAAGTGCTGCTCTGTCCAGTCCGAACACACACAGGACTCTCTCTCTCTCTCTGCAGAGCTTCTCCACATCCAACTTCAGTTGCGTTTGTGCTTTTCCAAGCGGATTTCCTTCTCACCCAGGAACTAGACGAGCCAGCCTGCTGACGCCCCCGAACACCACACAGTGATGGGGAGGACTTTTTCCTCCTCCTTAGTCGAGCTCCAGTGCCTCTGGCAGGGCTGTGAGAAACATTGGTACCTGTAAGCACAGGAGATATACAGCCTATGCTCCTGAGAGGGAGGGGTGTGTGTGTGTGTGTGCGCACGCTTACACACAAATCTACACCTACACACACACACACACACACGCACGGCAGCCCTGAGTCCGACATTCTCCTCACTGGCTGTAACAATGATGGATGTGGAGGGCAGCGCCGGCAGATTGCTTAGCCAGACATGAAGGCAGAAAAGCTGAATAAAAACACAGATTTCTCATCCTCTCCTTTCTTTCCTTTCTCTCTCTCTGTCCTCTTCTTGTTTGCCCTGATTCCCTCATGACTGCCACTCCCCAGCCCACCCACCCACACACCCACCCACACGCACACACACACATCTCTCTTTACTGCTTCCTAGTCCATCCGACACGGGTTGTCTCGCTCCTTCAGCTGCTCGAACAATGAGCCGTGAATTAGGGTCGAGCTTCAAAAAGTTAGCATGCAATATCGGCCGATCGATACCCGCCGTTCTCCGAGAGGCCTCTGAGGGTTTTGTTATCGCCATGGAAACGCCGAAGCGCTGACACGTCGCCGTGTAGACTTTGGCTCTAAAAGGTAGAGTGGCTTATTTCCTCGCACTTAGTGTTCCTGTTTTTTATTTTTATTTTTATGTGCGCATTTCATGTATTGAGAGTGACAGTAAAGTGAACTGAAGCTTTTCAATGGAAAGTGAGTGATGACAGAGAAGGGAGGTGCAGCGTGCTGGATGCTGACGGAGGCCATAAAGAGAGAGGCATTGAGAGAGAGAGACGGAGCTGTGGGAGGGGGGGATGACTATGAAGCAGCTGGCTGACAGAGCGGTAAATCCAGCAGGAAGACGGTCGCTGCTGTGTGTGGTCCGCTGCAGCCATTCAGTCAGCCACACACTCCCCTGGCAAACAAGTGTGAGCGGCCAGTGACTCAGCCTGTTCCCACTCCCACACGTACGCCAGCGAATGCAGCGATGAGTTAAGAGCCAGCTCCAGTTGTGTCCTGGACCAAGCCGGAGAAAGTTGTTCGAGAGTGGGAGGGAAGAATGAATCGTGGCCCCCAAATGAACCTCCACCAACCCAACAAGGTTGGCTACGTCGCTGATGAACCTCCACCAACCCAACAAGGTTGGCTACGTCGCTGATGAACCTTTTTTTATTTATTTTATTCATTGTATGTATTTTATTTTATTTATTCTATTTTATTTATTTATTTTATTTATTTTATTTATTTTATTTAACTAATTTTATTTATTTATTTTATTTTATTTATTTTATTTATTCTATTAATTTTATTTTATTTTATTTATTGTATTTTTATTTTATTTATTTTATTAGTTATTGACATGCAGTTGGAGCCCAACATAACAAACATGAAAAATCTAAACTCAATCAGTAGTACATTCCTGCAGCGCATTTTTCTATGATGTAAACACAACGTCTCCTCCCCTCGTCCCCCGCCAGGTGCCTGATCTCTGTGCTGCTGTCCGCCAGCCAAGTGCTGCTTGATCCTGGACCAGGATGGACCCGGGTCTCTGTGAGGATCGGGGCTCAGCAGTCATGACCTCCCGCTACTTTCAACCATCTTATTTTTCAGCGTTGGCATATTCTCGTCCCTCCCGGTGGCACAGAGATCAAAACCTCGTCCTCATAATGAAACGTAGCGGTCGTGATAACCTTTGTGAAATAGTTGCAATTTGCTTATTTTTAGGAAAAGATGATGTTTGGGTTGAAATAAGGACATGTTTTAGATTAACTTTAGGTTATGGGCTCTCCATAGGACACGTTCATCCATCCCGACCGGCCTCATATACAGATTTTGTCCTCCTTTATACTTCCTGACTTCCTTCGCTCCTGTCATACTCACTGCAGCCACTAGAGGCCTCTGAAGGTGAGCTAACACAAATAACTTTTCCGTGTGATATTCGGGAACATATTGCACGACATTAGCCTGTACAGCAGGGAAACATAATTAAAATGCTGGATGTATATTGTGGTATATTACGTGTTGTATGATGCATGTAATTTAATTTTAAATTCACACCGACGGCTTACACACATGGTTTATGGGTTTTCTCCATCATGATTAAAGCCTTTCATAATAATAATCCAATGTTAATAATGTATAATTATGAATGGGGTTAACAACAGGTTACTGCAAATAATGTGTTACGGCTCCAATAAACACAGTGGAAAGAAGACGAACAATAAAACGTTAAGAGTCATGAATATATGATTGAAATTTACAGTACAAACCTGTTGAAAAGGATATCTGCTTCTTCTGTTTTTGCCCACTTGTGGGGAGTTTCATGAATTTCAAATGAGCAAACATGCATTAAACAATATTTGCAAAATGACCCTCAAGGAAGAATAAAAGAACAACAATACAACATTCAGAAGTACAACAGAAAACGTGTTGCCACTTTGCTGCCTTGGAATCATTTGTATTTAATTGAGCATCAAAATTACATGATATTATATGATATTTCCTATCCTAAAAACGACAAGAAAGATGGATAAAATCAATGCAACAATACCCAAACAACTACAAAGTAGATACGAAGAAACACACAAAGAACAACAAACATAAAAAGCTGCAAAGAGACACTGAAGCCAAACAGGGACACATGATGTCCACAAGGAAAAACAACAATGACTACAAAGTTACACAACAATGACCACAAGGAAACACAACTATGACTACAGAGATACACAACCATGACTACAAAGAGACACAACAATGACCACAACGTTACACAACATGACTACAAAGTTACACAACAATGACCACAAGGAAAAAGAACAATGACTACAAAGATACACAACGATGAGCACAAGGTAACACAACAATGACTACAGAGATACACAACAATGACCACAAAGATCCACAACAATGGCCACAACGAAACTCAAACCGTCCACAAAGAAGCACAAGTAAACGGTAAGTGTACCTGTAGTGATACAGATCCTTCCGAGGCGTCTACTACTTCGAGAGCCGTACACTATATGTCACGGTTCACACACACACACACACACACACTCATACATACATACACACACACACGCACACACACATTCAGACATGGAGCTAGACATCAGGATCCAAACTAATTCACACCCACACAAGCTTCAGTATCCGGCCCCAAGATACTTGAACCTGGGGGCCGGGAGACATTTGAGTTTGAACTGTCAGTCTTCAATTAAGATGAAGAGATGTTTGTGAAAGAGACACAAAACAACGACAGAGAGAGAGGCGAAAAATGAGAAAAATATGTGCAAATCAACCACGGAGAAAAAAAAACAAAGCGAGCCGGGGGGATCAAAACAACAACCTGCCCCACCCGCTGAGCCACAGCCACCTGTAAGAAACAACAAATTACAAAGTGACAAAAAACAACAATACAAACACAAACCTCACAAAGTCACAGATACAAACACAAACATCACAAAGTCACAGAGGGATGTGGCAAGACTTCAAAGAGACACACACCTGAAACAAACAGAGGCTGAACAAGTTTGAAGTTGATACATGTTGAGCTGAATCTGTGGGCCTAGTTGGGTGAGACTACATTTCCCAGAGTGCAGCAGCAGCAATCAGTGTGGCTTATTAGGAACACCTGGCGAGATGCTCCGTAGAGACAAGCAGCAGAGAGAGGACGCTTCAGGTCACTCCACGGCTCAACCCCAAGACGGCAATGGTGAAATTATTTTTTTAGTTTCATGGTGTTTAAAAATGCTGATTTTGTGTTAAAAGAATATTTCATTTTGAGTTTGGTAAAAATTAAAAGTATAAAGTGTTTAATTAAAATGTAATGTATGTTCTGTCTTGAAGGTTACAACGTAATTCACTGGAAGACCAATCAACGAATTAAGTCAGCAACATGACAGATAGTGAAGGTGAAAGGGCCATAAATGTTTTATTGTTGTTGTTATTATTATTATTATTATTATTATTATTATGGATTTGCACCGAGAAGATGCCTGTTTCTGTGTCTGAAAGAGCTTGAGCATCATGGGAATGTCCCTCTACGAAGGGGAAAAGCATCTCATTAGAATCATTGCGTGCTTTGGGATTCTCACATCCAGAGCAATATTGATCAAACTACAATAAATATGTCCTCACACACGTTGCATTCGATCCACGAGGCTCGAGAAGCACTGGGGTTAAGAAAGCGCACTGATCCGAATTTGAATTAAAGGGGAAAGGGGACAATCCGAGGCCAAGCCCAGTGAACCACATGCGTAGAGTGTACACATAAACACAGGAAACAGAGGATGTGAAGCACACGTGCGTGACAAGGGAAGAGAAAGGAGGAGACCAACAAGGTGGTGTAAAGACCTCCGAGACATCCTTGGCTTTGTGAACGCTACACGTGTTAGATCTGCTGAGCGTGAAGGCTGGGGCCGTGTGGGATGCTGGGGGCGCAGAAGAGGAGAGAGGCGTCGACACGTCCACGTTACATCCGATGAGCCCGCTGTCGAGAGCCAGGGAGCGACTGGTCGGTTCGGTGTCGACACGTCAAGGTGCTTCACCGGGAGACGGGGAGGGAGACGGGGAGGGGGAGGGGGGGGGGGGGGGGTCGGCCTACCGGCCTTCTCAGCTCCACTGAGCTATACAGCCACGGAAGGGAGAGGAGGAGTGGACATGAAAAGCAGGAGCGAAGGGGAGACGGATGAGGACAGGAAGGGCAGGAGAGGGGAAGGAGAGCATGACATGACAGAGGGGCGAAGAGCGAGTTTTAAAAGGCAATGAAAAAAGAGAGAGAGAGAGAGAAGGAGAGCATAGGAAGTAGAAAGGATGGAAAGGAAACACACATGAGAGGAGAGACACTTGTTCACAGAAAAAAAAAGACAAATTGGAGAGCAACATGAGAAGGAGAAGGATTGAGACAAAGAAGATGATTCATGGAGGGGGGAAAGATGACCGAATAGGAGGATAAAAGAAAGGAGAAAGAGTGGAAACTATAGGGAAAAGATGATGAAGGGATGCAGAGAATAGAGAGTGTGAAAATGAAGCAATCAGAAGCGAGAAGAACAAAAAGTATCAAATGAAATGAAGAGGAAGGAAAGGATGACATGGAAAAGGAACATGGGAGGAGAACTAAGGAGAGTAATTGGTAGAGGGAGACAAATTTAAGATGAGGGATGAGGTGGTTGTGATGAAGAGGCTAAAGGAGCAGATAAGGGGGGATATGGAGAGGGAAGAGGAGAAAAAAGTAAATGATGAACTGGAGAGAAATAATATACACATGGAGAGAAGGGTGGGCAGAAGAGAGGTGGAGATATAAGAAAAGAAACGTGAGGAAAAGGAAATAGGAGATATATCGACGTGAAATGAAGCAAAAAGGAAAGGAGGTGAGAGACGGACAGGAAATAGGCTCAATTGGAAAGAGAAGTGGAAGGAAAATTAATGGAAGAGAGAGAACAAAAAGAGGTGGGGGTAGTGGTGAGGGGGAAAGAAAAAAAGAACGGAGGAAAAGGACAAAATCATGGAGCGTGAAGACAGAATTGCTAAAGGAAAGGGGGAGAGAAGAAGGGAAGGAAACAAAGCAAGGAGAGGAAAGAAAACAAGATATGATAAAAGAAAGAAGGAGACGGGAGAGAGACAGGAAAAGGAATGTGGAGACGTTGGAGCTGGGAGAGGAGGGAGGAGAGATGATGGAGGAGGGAGGAGGGTGCTGAACCTATCCGTTTGATTTCAGTTCTGTTTTGGTCCGGTTGGTCTGGTTCACACACACACACACACACACACACACACACACACACACACACACACACACACACACACACACACATGCACATTTCCCGTGTGAAGCAGCGTGGTGATGTGTCAGCAGTGAACAGTGACCCTGGTGCTGATCGGACGCTTTTAACCACTTCTGCACATATTTATTTTCCTCTCTCTGGAGATTCTCAGCTGCCTGAAAAACCAGGAAGTTGGGGTGAGACCAGAATCATTGGCTCCATTACCTCGGCTGGAGAGAAGCCAGTTTGCAACATCTCCCAGACGACTGTACAGCAGAGCCCGGGAACAGGATTATCAATCAAACTCCGACCTGCACATCAGGAGGATCTTTGTTGTGCTGCACTTTCAGCCACGTGTCATGTTAACCTTTAACATCTTTCTTTGTCTTCAATTTGTGTCTCTTTGTCATTGTCCATCTCTTCGTGGTCATTTTTCATCTGTTTTTCTGTCTCTTAGGAGTACCTTTCTATCCCTTTGTAGTCATTTTCTCTCTCTTAGGAGTACCTTTCTATCTCTTTGTAGTCGTTTTCTCTCTCTTAGGAGTACCTTTCTATCTCTTTGTAGTCGTTTTCTGTCTCTTAGGAGTACGTCTCTATCTCTTTGTAGTCGTTTTCTGTCTTTTAGGAGTATGTCTCTATCTCTTTGTAGTCGTTTTCTGTCTCTTAGGAGTACGTCTCTATCTCTTTGTAGTCGTTTTCTGTCTTTTAGGAGTATGTCTCTATCTCTTTGTAGTCGTTTTCTGTCTCTTAGGAATACCATTCTATCTCTTTGTAGTCATTTTCTGTCTCTTATGAGTACCTTTATATCTCTTTGTAGTCGTTTTCTGTCTCTTAGGAGTATGTCTCTATCTCTATATAGTAATTTTCTGTCTCTCAGTAGTCCATTTGTATCTCTTTGAGTTGTTTTCTCTCTTTGTATTCGGATTGTATCTCAGTTGTTTTCTGTCTCTTGGTAGTCTGATTTTATCTCTGAGTTGTTTTCTCTTTTAATGGTTTGAATGAATCTCGTTGTAGTGGTTTTCTGTCTCTTGGTAGTCCCGTTTTT
This sequence comes from Liparis tanakae, assembly GCA_036178185.1. Lineage (NCBI taxonomy): Eukaryota > Metazoa > Chordata > Actinopteri > Perciformes > Liparidae > Liparis > Liparis tanakae. Next base: position 18,505,440 of record CM070095.1, on the reverse strand, counting down.
TCTCTTTGTAGTCATCTTCTGTAGTAGTAGTCCGTTTCTATCTTTTGTAGTAATTTTCTGTCCATCAGTTCAGTTGTCTCTTTGTAGTAGTAGTAGTAGTAGTAGTAGTAGTAGTAGTAGTAGTAGTAGTAGTATGGTCTTATCTCTTTATAGTTGTATATATGTTCTGTCACTTAGTAGTCAGTCTGTGTCTCTTTATAGTCATAATTGGTCCTTTAGTATTCAGCGTGTGTCTCTTTGTGGTCGTTTGCTGTGTCTTTATGATCGTTTGATTGACTTTCAAATAACAAATTCACAAAAACAGTCACTTCATCTTTCTAGTGAGGCCTACATTGGATTAATATGCTGTGTCGTTTAGGTAAATCCAAGCATGATGTGTGTATGTCTTAGTGGAGTCTTCTCTCTTAACATAGGGTTAGGGGTTAGTAGAGTATAGCAGAATATAATTAGTTATTTCTGCAATTGATGCTTTTGCTAAACGATTTCAAATCAAAAGTGTAACATGACATTGTTTAACTGCAAAAAGGTTGGTTACTGGAGGTGTCTTGCATATTGCCAAGTTAATACAAACACATGTCAATATGATGGCAAACCAAGTTCAGTCGATAAGCGCTTGAAACTTTGGCAACACAAACGTGTCTTGTGACTGCGTTCCATTCAGGTCGATAGCGGCTGTCGTCAGAGAAGGAGCTGGGCTCCCTCCGTGATGGATCTCTCTCTGTGTGATTGTTAACACCACAGCAAAGTGACTCCAGAAAGATGCAGCTTGCCCTTTAATTGTGACAACAAAAACCCAACATTTATTATTGACGTTTCAAACGGATGAAACAATTTCTGCTATCGCACTCCTGTGGCTGTGCTGCAGACATCCCATCAATGACCTTCAGGGGGACAAACAGCTGGAGGCATCAAAGCAACTCTATTAAGCTGTTCAAATGTTTAACACTTGGCAAAAGGACAATTTGTTGATTTCTTTTCAAATATCTGACAGCGTAGAAATCTATGAGACGTCTCACGAGATTGTGAGAAGGAATTTATGGCCTTAAATCTTTTCAAATTCTTCTTCCAATCATCTGCTCATATGGTCTCAATGCTTTGTGTTAATGAGCACGCTGAACTCCCTGCAACGCTCATGGTATCATGATGACATCACAGCACATACAGGCCAATTATTTGGCCGTATTGATATTGTATAGCGGTTGAATGATAAACATGTTATTTTTGTTCTGGATATGAACATGATGCGTGCGAGAAGATGACTTTTTGTATCCGTCAAATGTCCGTTCAGCTTGAAATCGACATTTTAAATGCTTCACTGTGATTGTGGAAACAATTCGTATCACCGTATTCCCTTTTCATCTTAACATAATCAACAGCAAAGATAATAAGAGCTCTCTCCCTCTCTTTTTCTTTCTCTCTCCAACCCTGATTGTGTGATCACAGCCAACAACAGAAAATAAACTCTCTAAATAACACCGCAGTCTGTCAGAAGTGATCAAGCGTGTGCAATCATTTGAAAAAAAGTTTTTTGAAAAACTCAGATCCAAATAACACCTTAAATGCCACATCAGATGTTCACACGTACATGGACCGGAGCATCGGCGGTGGCAGGCCCGTGGCATTTCCAAAGCGTCCCATTTAACAAACCGCGGAACGTTCCAAGAAAATGTAATTCACACCTCGGGATTAGACTGCAGCCGATCCACATGATCCACAGGATCCACAGGATCTCAGAAACGAGGTCTTGCTGTAATCGTACACTCCCAGACCAGCTGTACAGACACCGAAGGAAAAGAAGAAATAAACATATACAAAGTTAAACTATCTATCGGCTTGTTTCGTGTTGTTTTGGTCGTTCCTAGTTTAAATATCGTTCTGTATCAAACCAATATGGCTGCGTGAAGGCGCAGGTGGCGGCATCTATTGTGAACATTAAGCTGACGCAACTGCATGACGCAAACATCACGACACGTCTCCGAATTAAAGTAGTTGTGGGAAAACCGCGGCGTCTTTTATTATTATCTGTTTGTCATTCTGAGCCGATCCTCACATTACACAACAGGAATACCGAGGTGTTGATAGGTGTTACGTACAGCTTTAAAAAAACAAGATGCAAAGGTGTTAATTAGTGAGCGATGCTTCTTCCTCCTATACCTCCACACTTGCCAACAGAATCTAACATCCTGACTCCATCTCCGAACTCATCTCTGACAGATGGACAAGGTCGTCTCGCTCTCCGATAAAACACCTGATGAGCACTCACACTGGCCTCTCTGGCCCTGCCAACATCTCTGCAAAACCTTTTTCTTTTTTTCTCCATCAGAGCGTTGCTGTGACATCGCCATCCGATTGGCTGAGAGGAGGCAGCGCTTCATCGTGAGCGTCAAGCCACAGCTCTCAACTCGCTTTTCTGTTTGAGCGTTTTCTTTTCTTGTGCCACTCCTCTTTCCCGTTATTCGAAATCACCCGAAAAAAAGTACAATGACACTTATGAAAATGTTCCCATTGCGTTACGGTGTAATCAAAATGTCGTTTGGCGAGCATCACTGCTCCATTGATTGGAAAAATTGTCCGCACCCAAATAGCGAGACTTTTTTTTTAAACAAGAATGAAAAATGTGCTTTCTCAAATGCCGTGTGTTTGGAGTGATTTGAAGTGGCTGACTGGCTCATTTACTTTCACATTAGGAAAAATAAAAAAAGGGCCCCTGACCGCTGGGAACTAGTTCAATCTGGTTTTATGTTAAATGATTTCTGATGAACTGATGTCCCGTTCATGCAGAAATGCGCCTTCGTCATTTAGGTCTTCATCATTTCCGATACTCCACGAACGAAGGACGTTCCCATGCGACTAAACAAAGTCACTGAGGTCACTCAGTCATGTTATGTGACTTAAGCTATGTACTTTTAAATCAATTAAATGTTGATACTAATTAGAATGATAATTGAGGTTTTCTGCTATTTTTTTCCGTTGAGGTGTCAATCCTGATTGACAGGTGATAGATACCTACTGCCTCCAGTCTCTGCTGCCATGCATGCAGATGAAAAAAACAGGATGGATGTTGAGTTTGATAATGCCCTCCACCTCCGGCCTCACATCCCTCTCTTCACTTCTCTCACTGCCTTCTCTGCGTCTGACAAACGGCAAACCTCTTTCCAGACTCCGGTGTCACTGTTTCGACACCGTTGTTGCCGTGCACATCTCCCTGGTTGCCAGACATGGATGGATGGTAAATTGGAGAGACATCCGATCAGGTAGAGGCTGCAAGCGCATACAGAGTAGGTGGAACGGAGCGTGTTTTCCATATGAAGTGGCCTGGACTGGAGGTGAGCTTGTGTCGGTGGATCAGAGCCCTGCAGAGCCCTGAAGTCCTGCAGAGCCCTGAAGTCCTGCAGAGCTCTGAAGTCCTGAAGAGCCCCGATGTCCAACAGAGCACCGAATGTCCTGCAGAGCCCCAAAGGTCCTATAGAGCCTTGAAGTCTTGCAGAGCCCTAAGGCCCCGCAGAGCCACAAGGTCCCTGGAGCCCTCGAGCCCCGCAGAGCGCTGTCGAATTTATTCAAAGTAAATTATTACTGCGTTGCGTGTCCAAATTACACGAAATTCGACACACGGCACTTTGTTCGGTCGCCAATACCGCCCGCCAAGTAAGGAGTAGATCAGGAACGGTTCTCAGGAGAGATTCCTTGCTTCATAATCAGATTAGGTGTTTTGATACGTGTAACATGTAACATGTATGATACAGTGTTTGATTTTATTAGAACCACAACATCCTAATAGTATCCTCAAGTATTTACCCCGAGGGTGCTCACATTTCTACAAGGCATATTTGAACACATGCACACACACACACACACGCACACACACCTGCTGTTGGGCCCCAAGCTGCTGCTGTGAACATGTGTTATTAAGCAGCTTCCATGTTTAATAACTCTATCACCACGTCTCCCTGGTAATTAGCCATTAGCTCCTGGGCAGGGGGAGGAGCTTCGTAAATGTCCAGAGTCTCGCTGTGCACACGTGCATGTGTTTTTGTTCCGTGAAAGCGTGGCTGTGTCATGAGACCGAAGCAGCATGTGTGAGGAGGAGGTGGCGGTCATTACTGGATACCAGTTACATATCGACTCTCGGCGTGTCAACCAGGGAATGCTGGGACGTACTCACACATTTCACACCGCACACACGTTTGCAAATAAGTATTGTTGATCACCTTTAAATTCCTCTTCTAACAACTTGATATGAAGCATTTCAGACAAAATGAAACCCTGATTATCGGTTTATTTGGGGGTATTTATTAGGGTATGAATTACATTTCTTTCATATTCATTCATGTCATTATCTACTCAATATATTTGAAGTCGCCAATGTTTTGGTACATTTTGTAAATGAAAAGGTTTCTTTAAATCTAAAGTGAAGAGGTACAAATTAAAACACCAAAGTATGGTCTACTGTGTCATTTGCAAGTCTCTTCATCATTTCAAGAGTTGATTGTAAAACGAAATGTCTAGTGATTGGTTTATTTTAAGCTTTTGGTTAGTTCTGAATAATTTAGCCACCACCAGTTAACAATCCTAAAGTTAACTCAACTCTTCAGGTTATAGCAGTTTATCACAATAGTCACCTTTCAATTTGTTTAAATAGAAGATGAACATGTGTAGAGATTGGTGGGATTGGGTCACCCTGGTCACTGGTCCTAGGCTTCAGACCACTTCAGCTTCTCCAACCAGGATTTACATTCTATTGACAGTAAATTGTCACCTCTCTTTCTGGAATTGAAAACCCAATGTTGTTCAATTTAGAGCTCATCAATGCAACATTTTTGTTAAACCTGCTTTCTGAAACCCGTGACCTGATGGTTCTTTGGCTTTTCTTAACTTGTCTTTTGTAGGTCCTTAGTTTATTTGACTCATGTTCACACATTTCTAGGTGTATGACCAAACTGAATTTTTTTTTTCCTATTTTCTCAGTGCATTGGAAACTTTTCCCTTGACCTAACTGTCTTATGAGAAAATACAAAGGGCGTTAACTAAAGATACCATGGACTTATTTTAACAATTCCTCTTGGTGTACTTAGTTTGGAGGATCCAGTAAATTCACCATTAATTTAATTTCCTTAAGTTACCCGCCCTTCTCCCTGCATCAGCTGTAGCCTTTTCATAATGAGAAAGCCGTAAAAAGACTCACAAGACTCACAATGCTGCTGTCACTGCTGACCTTATCACAAAGCAGCTTCTGCCTCACACAATCCAAGCTACATCTTCCGAAAGTATAGCTCCATATTAGTAATGTTTTGAATAGGCTTTGTGTGATTTAGACAATGTACTGGACGTGTGCCTCTCACTGAAACTACACACAGCTAAGTGTGTATGTATCTGATCAATCTTTTATTTTATTCCACTGAGGTGGAACACAGAGGGGGAATCAGAGCTGTGTTCTTTTGTGAGGAAAACACACAATTTTGCGTATAAGTTGGGTCATTGAGAACTCCTTTTTGTTATTTTAATATGTGCTATGTTAATATTCCAGGCAAGTTTGGTGCTGGAGCCCAAAGATGTCCATATAGTGCTGCATGAAAAAGCAAATTTGTGTTTGATTGCAAATGTCTGTGGATTTTCTGAGAAAGGACATGACGTCTCCTTCATTTCCTAGTTCCGAGTATTCCTTTATATCTCATCATTTTTCTAATGCCTTTTACATCACAGAGGGTATATTGTTGCCTCAATTTTAATGATTGTGTATTGATTATATCTTGACATCAAGACTTGTGGCACATTTTTATTGTTAAGCACTTTGTAAGATGTTTTGTAAATGTTCTAAGCTACATGCACAATGTAAATGATTGCATGGATGCAAGCCAAGGCAACAAGGCTATACACACCTGCAGACACATCACTCACAGTACTACACAACAACATAAGCACACTCGCCTCTTACTAACCCGACACAGACAGTGGTTCTGCTCTTCAAGAAGAGGAGAAACAACATCCTGCTTTGATCCTGATCCTCATGAAAGATGAGGACCAGGCCGTGAAGGTAGGACTGCTTGGTGAAACCTGTTTGATGTCTCTTGCCCTCATTATTCATGTTTGTGAACACATGTTTTGCGGTTTGAATCATTAAAACCGCCGGTCATTAGTGCAAGTGGCAAACCTTTGAATTCAAATTTGAAAGACACCCCCGAACTTTTGCAATTTTAGTATATTGCACACTCAGTACCTCCAAAACCCCAAAACGAACCTACTCAAACACACAGTTACCTACAGTGTACTTACAGCCTAGAACTCAATACCTACTGATAGCTTTGAGTGGGCAACCAGAAACGCACTATACAAGTCCATCCTCTGGGTACTACCATCAATGCAGCCACCATGTACAACTCCTTTGCAGAGGTGAGGCGAGTATCCACACATTTCACTCAAACATTATTGTTACTTTGCAATTACACAAGTAATCAAGTAGATTGTCAGTAATAAGTTGCAACAAACATTAACAAAAAAAATACTCGTCTTTTATTTAGTCTGGATATTAATATATTATCAAACATTATTATTATATATATATGCTCTCTTTTCTTCACTGCAGATGAAGGGGGAGTTTCTTATAATTTAATAATTAATTTATTCCACAACAGCAACAGAAACATCAATTAGTTTTAAATGCGATTGAAAAATGTTTTGCCAAACACACCTGGCTGTGACGTCTAAATATAGAGTTATTGTCCCTTTACATTATCATTGCATCACCGTCATCATAATAATTTCAGCAATATGTCAAAATGATCAGCAGTTTTTCATCATGATCAGCATCATTTCATCTATGGGCAGCAGCATGATTATAATGTACCCCACATGGATGGAATATGGTATAAATAAACACAAATCAGTGTAATGGCTTCTACAAGACCCATCGATTTAAAGACCTATTTTTCCTAATGTCAATATATCGCTAAAAGTATATTTAGTCCCAAGGGCATCACGGTGAAGGCGGTAAAAGTTGTTACTTGATGTTTTGACCACTTTGTAAAATTAGCTTCAAAACGCCCACCAGATGAACTCGCTGATGGATGCACAGCTGCGCTCCAGCCAGCATTTCCCTTCACGCAGTGCTGGGCTGACACAAGTTCACTAATGTATTGTTCCCAATAAGAACATTTCACTTTTTAACTGCACTTGCAGCAAGTCCATGTATTGTACCAGGCTGCATTTTCGCAGATTGTGTTTTGGGATTCTCGTGCAGATAGGCTGACCAGAGGAGGTATGCACCTAGAATCAAGGTAACTGACTTCTTTAACAAAAGGCTTTGACTTGATTAATGGATTTTTGTTCATGATTATTAATCGCTGCGCACCTCAGACCCCCGGCTTCCTGACCCCCCCCAGCAGCAATCTGTCTTGAATGAGCTGCTCAGGGATGTGACCTCCTGGAGGAAAGGCTGATGGTATGTCCCATAAAGGAAGCTACATAGTTATGATTTATCAACTATTGTCATGCATATACATTGTATTACGATTATGTGTTCATGTTGTAGTAATAGAGTTGCGTGGACTATGAAGGCCCTTCTCTCTCTCTTCTCTCTCTCTCACACTGTCAATGATGAACATGTTGGAGTCATGACGTTGGCCACGATGAAGAGCAAACAATATTTTTATGAAGAAATTTGGAGGCTTTGAAATTTTGCAGCCTCTCAACCTCAGCAGACCATCGTTCCCTCATCATCCAGCTGCTCCACCACCTCCTTCCATTGTTTCCTTAATGTGCACTATTTCTACATGACAACACATTTCCTTTAAGACCGTTTTCCTTTGAGTGTGAAAGAGAAAACGGGTTCCAGTGTCACAACTGGAGCTGCTCGTTGATTAATGCTGTTATTGATGTTTTTGGATACCATGAAAAAAAAAAAAAACTGTCTCTCCTTTCTCACTATCGATATTTTGCTTTTGTTCTAAAAAATTCTGTTTCAATCATAAGAGCTTATGTTCTTACGTATAACCTACTATCTACCTGCTCTGTGTGTAACTACAGTGCTTGATGTATATGTTAATGTGATGGTGGTGGTTAAATATCACAATGGAAATGAAGGTGCTTTTACTGAATGTAATAATACATTATTATAGAATGTTGTGGATTAAACTGCACAGTCGCGTCATTTAAAGTTGTCCACACCATAACCATAATACACTAATGCATCAATAATTATCAATTCATACAAGACAACATATTTTGAAATGGGCCATTCTACATAATAAGTATGTTTACTTTATAAGTATAACAGTATAATTGATTAATACGATTTAGAATGCAGGACTTGTTAGGGGTAAAGGAGCATGTTCACGCCGTGGGATTACTATTTTTAATTGAGTAAAAATTCTGAGTACTTAGTCTGGGCTAAGGCTAATCCAGCGGTGTGAGCTTCCTTTTGCCGTCTCTGGTGAAGAAAAAATATGTAGTATATTCAAACAGACTGATTTCAAACCTGCACTAACCTGAACTCACGAGAACCCCACATCATGCTGTTTGGCTGAGTCATGGCCTATTGTGGTGATTATACACACACTACATACGGCACTATTTTGGGAAACTCAGTGGAGTACAATATGACTCATGCGCCTGCAGAACCGTGTAATGAAGGAGGGACTGCGCTGGGTTGTCCTCAGGGTGGTCAGTGTTTTTGAAGGAGAACTGAGTCAGTCCCACCCACTCCAACCTGCACTGGTCATTATTAATACTGAGAGAACGGCCTTATATTTAAATGGGAAGTTGAAGAGTAGGAGTGTATGAGGGCTTACCTTTCATAATAACATACTCACATTTGAGGTGAAACATTTAATTCATTTTTTGGAACTTGTTTTTTCAGAGTTTAAACATCATCAATTAAATCATTGACATCCTCTAATTTTCCTGGAGGTCCCCTGCAGACTTCCCACAACCCCTTCAAGCTCCGCCTCTGGTTTGACTAGAGAGCAACGAATGAATCTGACTTAATGTAAAGTTGACAGGCTATGCGTTGCCATGACAACAGACATTGTGGTATCGCCTACGATGCCGAGTGCCGAGAATGCATGGTTTAACACTACATGATATCCGTATGCCCTGGATGGACTGGCGACCTGTCCAGGGTGAACCCTGCCTTCGTCCTATGTCAGCTGGGCTCGACTCCAGCGCCCCGCGACCCTAATGAGGATAAGCGGTATGGATAATGGTAATGGATGGACATCATTCATACCCATTCATACACTAATGGGAGGAGCTAAGGTTCAGTAGTAACTCTCATTCACAAACAGTCAGACACCATAGGAACAGCAACGGGAGCAATTAGGATGAAGTGTCTTGCCCAAGGACACGTTGACATGGGCTAGCAGAGCTGGGGATCGAACCACCGATCCTCTGATTGAAGGACGGCCCTGCTCACCACTGAGCTAGGTCCATCACAAATACGGAAAAGACACCTAAATAATCTCAGTAACTGTAACATCCTGTTAATGTTGTGTCCGTCTCCCACCCAGTCATTCCCTGCACATGCCCTCACCCTCTCCTGATTGTTTCATTCTCGTCACCTGCCCCAGCCACTCCCGTCTCGCTGATCCCTGATGTCCCACACCTGTTTCCCCACCTTATATATTATCCCAGTCTTTGCTTTCTCCCCTGCCAGATCGTTGTGTGTTTTGCCCCTTGTGTCAATTCGCTCATGACCAGTCTGGTTTTAAGTAAAAACATTTGTTCCTCAAACCCTGAGTCAAAAAGTTCTTCAGCACTAGAGCTTACCAGTGTGAACCTTTGAAAGTAACAAATTGTACTACCGGTAATGTTTACATTTATACATAGCAACGTCTGACAGCAGTACTCGCCGCACCATCCAAATGTCTTCCGAAATCTTCTAGTTACCGTATATTGTTCAGTTATGGATTATGCTGATATACATATATTTAGGATATTACGCCCCACACTACACTTTATGGTAGTATAGTGTTTACTGCTGTCGCTTCCCTGGAGGAGGAACCTGCAGGCCTTCTGTGGAGAGAGAAACATGAAATAATGCCACCACTAAAAGGTGTGGTAAAGGGTACATGGACTTTAACACTACGTGTCATTCACAACCTAATGACAGGGGGGCTAGCATCACCACTCAAACAGAAGCAATTGTGGGTTAAGTGTCTTGGAAACACACATCGACGTGGACTGGAGGAGCCGGGGATCGAACCGCCGATCTTTCGATTTAGAAATTCGCTCTTCCTCTGAGGCACAGTCGTCGTCAAGGTATCCAGCGGTTCACATATGGCTTGTTGTTGGCATGCTGCTTCATTGAGCATGACAGGCCTGGTCTGATGGTAGGTATGATGATAGATGCAAATTCAAAACCCCGTTATGAATGATGACTTCCTGCCGGTGACGGCCCGGCTCAGTCACAGCTGCTATTACCCAGAGCTGCCAGATGGTCGGCCCTAGTTGTGTTACAACACAAAAATAATTGTATCTATTACTTTGAATTATTCCAAGTTTTTCACTAATTCAATAGTATCATTTGTTGTTGTTTAGTAACAGCCCCGAGGCGGGAACACCTGAGCAGTGATGGTAAAAAATGAAGGGGGGATACCTGGTGGCCAACCAATGGAATGACAGACTGGTGTCCTTCATGCTGTGTCATCAAATAGATTCTGATTGATGTCATGAGCTAGCATCCCCTGTTAGCTCATGTTGGAGGACTAGGAGCTGAGCCACTAATGTCAAGTCAGTTTCAGGGTGTTAGCCGGACCACTACTACGCCGCTCACTCAATATGAGCTGCTAGCTCTATTGGCGGATGGAGAGCTTCATGTGTGCATGTCTAATAAGCTCAAGGCGACGCGACTGCAATCCTTTAAATGTGACTGAGAGCTTCAGTAACTGGCTGTAGCTGCAAAATGGAAATCTTTAAAATAGTGTGTAGACATTTCATTAACTTTCAGGCCTGTAAATTAATTAATTCACTCAATTAGTCTGCACGAAATTATGAAAATGAGTGCACGGATTAACCAACGCAAGGGCACCAGCTCTATCTTATGTGCTTAATATCATCTTGTGTAACTGTGATGTATTAACTCAAAGCCTTGAAATACACATCATAATTCCCTACTCCCACTCACAGGCTGTGTGCAAAGTAAAGGTTTAATTATAACAACCACCTAAGATTGTGACACAAAACTAATTTGACTTTTTTTTCTTTTTTTTGGAGGGGCACTGTTCTTTGTCTGTAAATTGAGATGCCCAAGGCCTCGAGATGAGATGCACCATTCGATTTTAAAATCCAAGTGGAGCCCTGCATGTTTGTGGAGGAGCAGCTCGTGCTTAAGGACAAATGTTTTCATACAAGATGCCAGAAGAAATCACGTCTGAAAGCACCGGGGTAATGAAGTTGAGGCGAGTTGATATTAAGATTTACTGCGATATCTTAAAACCTATAGCAACAGCAGTGAATAATACATCTCAATTCCAATTCTGAAAGTATCTATTGCCTTAGCACCTCTCCCTCTCCAGGGCCAGCATATATCTCGAAAATGTTATTAAAGCTCTGCGAGACGGAGACAGATATTGGAAAAAGGGAATTGTAAAGAATGTTGGCTTGACTTTATAAAGAGTGTGGTGCAAGAATGTAGAATGAGTATGAATGGCACTGACCTGTGTCGCAGGGAGCTAGAGTTTACATATGTGGTGAAGAAATTCCATTAGCTATGGATTGTCTCTTCCATTACAAACCTATCTCCTACGAAACATGTTTTTTCATCTTACTAATGCTATTTTTTCTTTTTTTTTAAAGTAGAATGTCCTTCGACACAAAGATTTATGATGGAGATCAAGGGGGATGATTGGGCTCCTGAAACATGTTGTTTAATGGCACATCTTGCAATGTTGTACAGCACTTTTACCAAGTAGAGCATCTCCTAGGAGACGGATTAAAACTGAGAAACCGGAGCACCACAGGCCGATATATCATAACTTCTAGTCTAGGTCTAGCTCTGAACATGGTTGGATTCTACTATTCCTAGTGATGTAACTTGTGGCATCTATTAGTTACATTGCTCTTGGAAAACATACATGAGTAACAAAGTCTGCGCTATATTTCTACTATACTTTTGTAAAACTAAACCTTTCTCTCATCCACAAGTTAACCAAGTCGTAGCGTAACAGGGATTGCAAAAGGTTTTGGATAACCGCCCACATCCTCTGCACCCAAGCTTTCAGCATGTAGCCTCCAATCCCACGTTGAGGTAAACCTGAGACACGGATGACATCATGGACACTAGTTATACTCATACCTTTGTAGCTGACGTCTGGGTTTTGAAACATGTTCAGGATGCAGAGCAGGTCTGAGTGTGGCACCGGACTGCTTCCAGAACTCTAGGCGAGTCTGGTGTTTCTTTTGTTAAATAACAGAAACATTAGACCAATCAGAGCTCTGCAAGTGGGATTATGCATTGTGGACCTACACATAGGCATCTATGGCATCTTAAAGCAGAAAAAAATAGATGTTTCCTTATTTTCTACATCTCTGACCATCACTACCTCCATCCGCAGCCATTTCCCCTTATTCTTCTCTGAAGGCTCTTTTCCTACCTGTACCTCCTGCATACGTATGTATGTGTGTGTGAGCGTGTGTGTGATCGGTAGTGGCTGTGTGCCAGGCAGCTCTTTCTTCTACGTCTCTTTTCTTCTCTTAAGGCTTTGTGTTGGAGTCTTCCATCCTGGGGGAAGGACACTTTAGGCCAGTGTCCATCATCAGAGCTAATGGTGATAAATGCTCCTTCATTAACATGGCCCACGTGTACCACGCTCCAACCACCATGGATTCTTCCCCTCTCCGTCTTATGCTGTCCTGAGAGTGAGATGATCAGTCCCATGTGTGTTAAGCAGGACATGGTTAGCCTAGCTTAGCATACAGATTAGAAGGGAGGAAGGGGGTAAAGTAAATGGACTTGCTCCCTAAAATGCAAGCATGTCTTAAAGACATAAACACTTGGATGACCTGCAACTTCTTGATGTTAAACTCAGACAAAACTGGAGTAATTTTATCAGCCCTGACTCAGCGATCAAAAATCTGGTGATGTGGTTTCTGTAGACGACATCGCCCTGGCATCCAACACCTCTGGAAAGAATCTCGGCGTTATCATTGATCAGGACTTGTCCTTTAATTCCCACGTGAAGCAAATTTCATATCGCCCCACTAGAGAGCTGCGCTCACTAAATGCGGGGCTACTTGTGTTTCCTAGAGTCATAAAAAGTAGGTGTTACGGCCTCAATGAACTAGGGGTGAACAGGCCGCAACATACAAAAAAGGGATACAGCTATGGGGGAGAACAAAGGAGGCAAACAATAAAGTTAAATGTATAAGCAAATAAGGTGGATTTAATTCAGAGTTAATGATTAACAAAGGGTGGAATAACAAAGAAAGCAAAAGGGAAAATAGGCGTCAAGGTCTCCAAGGCCAACACAACAAACAAAACTACGATGCGAACTAGAAATAAAAGATACCACTGACCTACCACAGAATAAAGGAAAAACAATACTAAGCTCCCTGTCTAACCACAAAACAGGAGAAAATAGACACAACAAAAATGGCAGAGAACCCCTACAAGCTTGACTGGACAACACAATAATGGTGACCTACACCAAGGCACCATGACACTAAACAGTCTAAGCTCAAGAGGTGGAGAGAGAGAGGTGTATATAAGCCCCGCCCACTGATTAGCTGATTTCTCTCAGCTGGTGTTGCTCCAGGCATACCAGACCTGAGAGAGATAGCTCCACCCTCTTCCCGAAAGAGGGTCGTCACAGTCACGGGACGTAACAGTAGGATAGGAGCCAAAGCCTTTAGTTATCAAGCTCCTCTTTTATGGAACCAGCTTCCACCTTCAGTCCGGGAGGCAGACACAGTCGCCTCATTTAAGAGTAGACGTAAGACTTTCCTCTTTGACAGAGCCTTATAGTCAGGGGTAAATCAGGTTCACCTGGTTCAGACCCTAGAGATGCTGCTATAGGTTTATAGGCTGCTGAGGGACGTTTTAGGATACACTGAGCACCTATCTACTCTTCTCTCTCTCCTTATGGATGAATTTTCATATCTCCATTGCACAATACTAACTCTGCTTCCTCCCTGGACTCCTTTTGACTTTGCGTCTCATTTTGGATTACAGCCGTCCAATGAACGGAAGCCGTACCATATTTAGAATGTGGAGGAGTGATGTAGAGACACTGTATAGCTCTATGGTAGCGGCAGCGACCTCCTGATTACAGTAGCCCCGCCCTAAAGCACACCCTGCTTTATGGTCTGTTTGACTCTCAATGGACCATCATTTGATACATTAACATCATGCTCTATTGAAGAAGACTTGGAACTAGAGATTGAGACCATACACTCGTGTATACAATGTTTACTACGGGAATAAATCAATATAGATGTAGAGTCATTTACTCATACACTTTTATACAATCTGACTTATATTTGCAATGAGAGGAGTCACCCCCTAAGGGTCAGTCGAGAGAATACAGTCTATAAAAGGTCCTTGTCACTTGGTCTGCGCTTGTTCTCAACCGAGTAGACTTTATGAGGCCTTCAGGGTAACTCACTTAATAATTGTAAACGCTTACATACTCAATCACATCACAGTGTTGCATTAGGTTAATGTGTTCCCATATACAAGCGGTCTGTTGCTGATTAATGCTAGAATTAAAGTGCAATCAATCAGCCTGCATCATAGCCGTCTTATGAGAGGAAGATGGTCCCACTGGCTGGTTTGAAACGGACAATAACAGCTGTAATTCTGATCTCATACTATTCATGAATGAATACGTTAAAGAAGTATGGCAGTCGAAAAACAAGTCTGTTTAATGATACAATCTGCATTGGCTTTGGCGTGAACAAGGTTATAAACTATCACGGTTCATTTGTTTAACACTGTCTCCTCTTAGCACCGTTGTGATGACACCCCCACCACGAACACACACACACACACACACACCCATTATCTGCTTCTGGCATATTTTATCACTCAGCAATTTCGTAGGACAATGTCGTTCATCACACTGTTCATCAGCCTCATTGAAGACCATTTGCTTTACAAATGAGACGGCTCTGACAGCACAGGGACACACTTTGGATGCAACAAAATATAATCAACAAGTACAGGGCTACTCCGCAACAACTAACACGTGTATGATTATGTGATAATCAAACATATGTGTGTGTGTGTGTGTATGTGTGTGTGTGAGTCGTTGGGTTAGTGTGTGGCTATGTGTGTGAATGTGCTTGACATGGTGTTATCAGTGCAGAGAGCTGCTGACTCATTCATCTGGCATTCTCTCTGATTGTGGTTAATGTGAACTTCTCTCTGATGATACGCTAATTGTGAAACATTACTTTACACTTAATCCTCTGCAGCACATCTCTGGTGAATACATTTTCCCTTAAGCGTGTTTGTGTGCAAAATCAAACAGGGCTTGTTTGATTCATTTATTGACAGACATCAAATGCAGAGTCAACTATTAGGCCTATTTCTTTACAATTCATTGTCTCGTATTGATTGACCAGTACTGGAAGAAGTAGAAGAATAATCTTTACTTATAAGTACCGTGTCACCTTTAGTGAATGGTAAATGGACTTGTTTTTGTGTCGCGCCTTTCTATTCTTTTGTATTTACCACATGTCATTCACCCTTTCATATACTAATGGGAGGGGCTTCCATACGAGGTGCCACATGCCCATAAGGACTATCTAACATGCATAGCCACTCATTCAGGGGCAAGGGTCTCGCTCAAGGACACATTGACATGAACCAGTGGATCGAACGGTCGATACTCAGATTGAAGGAGGACTCTGCTCTACCACTGAGCCACATACTCCTCAAGGAACTTTCAAAATCAACACAAAATGAAAGTTAATGAGGGTTGTACACGTTTATTTGTGTGATAAAAGATTACATTTCCACAAAAGTAAACCTAATTGTGTGTATATAAGCTTTAATAATGTAGTTTCTTTTCTTTAGTCTAGTAGACGTTGAGGGGATTTTTTTTTCTCTTCCTTTATACTGTTTCTTTCGGTCAAGAAAGATATTCAAGAATGGTAAGTATTTGATAAAAGGTTAGCTATATAACTCACCAGACTGGCCTTTGTTTTTCTGATTGCTGGTTTTCCACCCCAATCTGAATGTAGTCTAGGACAGACATGAAACGTGTCATTATCTTCATGTTACTCTACCAGCACCCTACATTTTAGAATTAAGGTTGAGCTAGATTGAGGCTTGGATTCACTTTGTGGTGATGGGGATGGAGAGGATGGAGAATACTGTGTTTAATACATGGAGTCAGAGAGGAGCTTGTGTAAAGCCCAATGCTGCCTTTCTATGGGGGCATTTGAATGAAGGACGTTAGCAATCAAAGCCTCCGAATAACACATGGTATGTGAAAAATATATTGAATTGCAAATGAAAGTCACCAACTGATGCTGTCTCTCGCAATCAGTACATATTCCAGTCCATCATTCCCTTCCAGTTTAGCTCGCACAATAACTGGAACTCCTCCACCTGCAGACAGCATTTGGGTCAATGTTAACATTAAAAAGAGGAGGCGCTATATGTAACGCAACGAAATACAAAGCCAAACAGTTGAATTGTGTATGCTGCATATTCATGATGCATTTTTGTATTTTATATTTTATGTGTTAGAGCGATATTGGGTTCTTAACGATTGAAGGATCATTTATTGTCATCATATAACACGGGCATGGACAACACCATTCAATTGGATCCCATTTGTAACACAACCTATGACAAACAAAACAAAAACATTAGTACAATCCTGAAGTGAATTTGTAAAATGTGCACCACGAGGAATGTAAACAGCTGCATCGAAAGCAAAAAGGCAAAAGATATATACTCCAAATTAATTTGAAATAGCTCCTCACTCATAGATGTATGTAAATACATTTAGTCTCTTTGACAACTACAGAGGTAAGGAATAAGAATCCATTGTACTGAAGCCATTCCAAGGAATGTGGATGCACTTGGTATAAAAGGATGTTTTTGCTCATGCATTTTGAACCCATCTTGAGAAAAGGCACGTTTATTTAAATAGATCATTTCAGCAACAAGACAGTGCAAAGCATTCGACATCAAACGTTCAAAAGACACATTGTAAAAATAACATACATACATGATCTAAAGAGTCAAGAGAATAGTGAATAAAACACAAGCTACAACCAAATAAGACAACAGTGCATTGTAAGAAAAGGTTTAATAAAAGGCAGCGGCAAACCGAAAAGTCTTAAAGCGACACTATGTAACTTTTCCCCTGTAGCGCCCCCTTCAGGTATTTAACATTTACTTCAGTGTCGTGAATCTCTGGCTCTCGAGCCATATATGGCTTTTCCGGCTTGTGAGCTCCCAGCTGATCCCCACAGCAGCATGTCATTCTGTCTGTACGCGTCACCTGCGAGCGTGGACTGGCACTATATGACGTTGGGTAATCACTGCCAGAAAGCAGGTTGAAGTACTTCCGCCGGTCCAAACCGAAAGTACCGGGCGGTCCCAACATCTTACATTCAGCAGTTTTCTGGCCACAGACCCCCGATGGCAGTGGCGGAGGTGCAAATCAACATATTAAAAGTCATTGTAGCGGCACCATTTTTTTCAAGCTGTTATTTAAAGGTGGAAAAGTTACATAGTGGGGCTTTAAGCAGTATCACAAAAAAAATAGTTTTAATCTCCCGGCCCAACAGGTTTTATGAAGTAAATACTGAGTATTATTATCTTCAGATTACAATTGTATTCCATGTGTTCATTGAATGAGAATCATATGGATTGTTTTCTTAGTGTTGGTTGGCGTTCACAAGCAGATATGCTGGAAAACTAAATTATTGGCTCAAACCCAATATATTCCATGCTGTTATATATTAAGTAAAGACATCAACAAATGATTGGACTGAAATTAATTATTGGGCTGTGAATACAAATTAATTTCATGTGGTCCTAAAAAAGTGTTTGGGGTTTGAAATTGAACAGCAGCCATCCGAATGACCAATTTCAGCTCTGATGATCAACATTCTCTGGCAGATGAACATCATTTTTGATAAACCCTCCAACAGTTGAGGTGCTTTTCAGATGCAGGATAGCAAACGTCATATAAATAGCCTTTAATTGTGCATTATTGGTATTCATATTCATACTACATACAGTAATCAAACCTTTTTTTTACTTGAAACTTTCTGCTATATACAGTAAGTGTGACTCTTGGGATAGCGGTGATGGGCGTCTGAGCACTATAAAGTACAGTCCTATTTTGAAAAAAACATTTCTTCTGATTTCAATCCATCCAATAATTGTTCAGATACTTCAGGCTGGACCAAAGTGATGGACCAATAACCATCACCATGCTTCTTGCATGGCTCAAGATGTTTTAAGACCTTTGTGGTTGATGGTCCATCGATTCTTTTTTAGAAGACACTTCTCACACAACATATACTGTGTGTGTGGTGTGTGTCTGTGTGTGTGTGTGTGTATCATATGCTTCATCTGGGGGATGATGTGTACACTTATAGTATATGTCTGTGTCTATGTTGCCAATGAATGATTGGTATTTGTCTTTATACTTAATCCATTCACTAAATCTTGTCCTTATCCACGACTAATATCATGGCTCATGAACTGTGTGAAAATGCTTCTTATGGATATACAATGCAGTAGATTTTAAATCATGTAGAAATTGTTACCCTTGTAACAATCTACATCTATTTTAGGTCGAGTCTACATATTTGTCAAATGCAATTTTCCATTTTGACTTAAAAGGTTATACATCATTTGATGTGCTGCAGTATTTTCAACCCCGCTAGCCGGGTTGCTTTATGGAGGGCAACGTTGGTCAGACGTGTAGTTCCCAGAAGACCTTTTGTTCTGTGACTTGTCTTCTAGTGCCGGTTCACATCTTTGTGTCTCAGCAACTTTGCGATTGCGGTGAAATTAGGGACATATATTCATGTTCCCCTCAGGATTAGCAAAATAAATTGAAGAAAATGCATTATAACATGAGGCAAGGGTCATCAACTACATTTATCCAAGGCCCAGAATTGTTCTATGAAATGTGAAGTTCCTTAAACATTAACTTTGTATTCATGGATATCTAATGTAATTCCCAGAACTGATGAAATGAATAAATAATCAAATTAAAGGTTATTTTGGTGTTCTTACACTTTCATCATGCACAAAATATTGATATGTGGGCATACCTTCGGTAAGTCATTAATATAGAGTGCAAATAAACTTGTTCCAAGAACAGAGACTTTGGGGGGACCCCTACAGGAAAGTCAATCCAAGAAGATTTGGTGCTTTGATTTTTATTGGATAGATATAAATTCATACACAGAATAATACGTTTTTTTCAACAAAAGAACTGGGTGGTCGACATTATCATATGCCTTCTTTATGTCTGGGAAGAAAGCACAGACACACAATCAATAAGACACACTTTGCTGATTCTGTGCAACCTTAATTGGGTTGCAAAGGGGTGGAGCCTATACTTGGACGTACAGACCGTCGTTTGATACCCATTTCTAATGATCTACCCTAATCAACACATTTGGGTAATGTTGTCATAAATTAAATGTTTGAGGTGTAACAATGTCAGCTAAGCTTGACCAGAAACCTTTGTGGGCCGTGACTGAGAGAGAATGTGTTATGTTTCGCAGAAGTTAAAAGGTTGACAAATTTTTTGTCCATCTGGTTTATTTAAATGCATGTCCATGAGTGTGTGTGTGTGTGTGTGTGTGTACATGTGAGTGTATCTCACACAAATACATGCATGTATGTGTCTGTATGTCCTTGATGTACTATGTTAAGGCTGTGTTCACTCGGATTTGTTAGCCTCTCGTTGAAATATTCGCAACTCGGGCTGATCAGCCCTTGAGTCATCACTTTCCCGCCGTTTTTGAATCAGACCAAGATGGAGGACAAACTTATTTTTGTGATTTGCGGGCCCCTGGAGCTTGTGAACACAATCGCATATGAGTACTTGTGATGTTATGAATCCAAACACGTGGGCGTTAAATGTTCTGACGTTTGTAGGATGTCCACACCAAGTATAAAGCAGAACTAGTGGTTAGTTCCTCCGTGGTAGATGCAGGAAATGATAACGTTTTTTTACGGAGACAATCCACAGAGATAAGCCCCGCCTCTCTCGGAGTTTCGCAACGCTTTTGGTGTGAACAAAGCAAATCGTCGCACCAGTAAACTCACCCGTTTTGTCCGTCTCAAAGAAAATCTTCGCTTTCGGTGTGAACACAGCATATGTTAACAGAGAGGAAGTAAAGTGAATAATTAAACGTTTTTGTTGACAGACGCTACTGGAACAACTGTCATGAAAATGGCTCACAGGAAACATCGAAGGTGTGTGTGTGTATATGTCTCTGCACATAATTCCACGTTTAACTCACCTTGGGGCGCCGTGTGTGTTTGTGAAAGACTGACAAAAGGAAATGTGTGTATGTTTCTTTCAATCAGTGCTTGACTACTCACAAAAGTGTTTCGCTGTGAATGGATGACACAATGGCGTGTAACAAATAGATAAACAATAGAGCAACTAGATCAAAGAAACAAAGAGGGATATTCATTTCAAACGCATTTCAAAGACTGAATGAATAAAAGAAATATATCAAGAAAAAAAATCATCAAAGTGAGTCCTGATTAAAACGTCGGCAATTGTGGCAGAAATCGGGCTTAGTCATTTGCACATGTGCCCCATCATGTAAGAGGTTCACAAGTCAGCGTGGCGATAGCAGAAATTAATTCTACATTAATGCAACAGGCATCAAAGCAGCAGGCATCACTGTCAACACCTATAGCTTGTCGTAAACGAGTGTTTCGATGCCATAATCTAAAAGCTTGAATATATAGTTTGTGATTAGCACCTTAAAAATATCACTTAAATAAGTTTAGTTGCATATTCCACAAGGGTTAAATGTTGAGGATGAGATCCATTAACAGCTACATAAACCATCAGGATGGCTGATATCTTCCTCCTGATTTGGTCCTCGATGCTCAGGGTTCTTACACATTTTGACCAATGGATTTCCATGACTTTTCCATGACTTTTTCATAACTTTTTCATGACTTTAAACCACATTTCCATGACCAAACTGAAATCTCGGTAGCCTATAAACATGAAAACTGTAGAAAATGTTGCATAATAAGATCTGTCGCTGGCTTATATTTTGAGCGTGTATCTTTAAAAAAAAAAAATATTTCAAACTTGGCGTAAATGAACATGTGATTTTAACACATTTCCATGACTTTTCCAGGCCTGGAATGCACCATTTTAAAAGCTGGTTTCAGCCTGGTTTCAAGCAGGAAACCAGCTTTCCATTCCAGGAACGGCTCATCATTGTAGTTTTAGCCTTGTGGTTTCTGCATTTTACCCAAACATGGGAGTCAACGTCAAATTGCAAAAACAAAAAACTACACAATTTGTTTTGGTCGGGTCTTCTACCCAGGACTGGTAAATTATATTAAATATTATATGTACAGCATACATTTTGTACACTATGCAATATACTATGTACAGCATACATATGTACATAGCGATTTACACTATGTACACTGCCTTACTGAGCAATGATATATATTATTTGATCATGGAAAATGTTAAAGGAGCATTCTGACATTTTGGGAAATATTAGACTGTTCTGAGGATACAAAGACAGGATGTGGCTCATCATTTATCAAAAAGGTTGCCAATGTGTTGTCTGTTCATACACCTGACTTAAAAGACCAACCATTTTCATTGTTGGTATTAGCAATTTAGATTTAGTGAGGGTACAAAGCAAGCGTATCACTTGAAGGTGTTGGGTTTATATATTAAGGATATGTTTCAGGGTTACGCAATTTGAAATCTACATATTTGTATGATGGGGTTTCATTCATCCTCCCACTATTTCTGGTTGACCCTAGGTCCCCTCTTAAACCCTTTAAAGGTGGTACTCCAGGAGAATCCTGATCAGATGTAGAATCACCTCAGCTGGACATTTTCGATGCGAAGGAGCATCTCCACGCCACCTAATGAAGGAAGCTCATCGAGGCTGGTAACGAGGCTGTCGTTCTTTCCGTCACTACAAGTTCCAATCAATTCAGTTTATTTTGTACAGCCCAACATCAGCAATTTGCCTCAGAGGGCTTTACAATCTGTACACATACAAGAATAACCTTTTTCACAGGGTTGTAAACAGGAAGAAACCTTCAGGTGAGCAACAGAGGATCCGAATGAGGTCAGGCCTTTGAGACAGGAGGCATGGCCATTGGGAAGGAGGTCATGTTGAGGCCAGAGGCTGGATGCAGGAAGCAGGGGCGAGGACCCTGGACCCAGTACCAGCTTCAGACTCAGCAAGGTCCAATGGAGCCTTGAGGCGAGGAAGCAGAAAGACTCCGAGGAGGAGGTAGAGTCAGTGATGTGCAATGGAGAGATGTACATTCATCCATAGGAGAGAGAGAGAAGCTCATAACCATCAGTGAGGGTTGTAACACAGATGGACTTGTTCATCTCGTGCTTTTCCCTCTGGCTCAGGTCCATATTCAACATGGCGGTATATAACGCCTTCACCACTCTTTCTCTCATTTTACTCTCTCACTTTACTCCTCCTCCATCCTCCCCCATGCTCTTCCTCAATCTCCGCTCCAGGATGTATGTATTCTATATACAAGTTCATTTCCATTTTTTTTCTTAGCTGGAAGTTATACATGCTTGGGTTGTTGTGTTGTATTTTTTTATTTATTTTTTCTGCAGCTATGTTGTATAATTTAAAATTATGCTCAATATTCAATATGCTGGAAATCTTGCTACAACATATTTAGATGTTTTTTTTTCCCACGTTCTTGGTATGCTGTTAGCCAGGCCAGGAATCGTGGATTTGTGTGTGATAAGGACCAATGTTACATATCAGGGTCCCATTATCTCCCGGAGCTTGTTGCACCTGGAATAAGAAGAACAGGGGAAACAAGTTGTGAACGCAACATTGGCATATTATTAAACCAATTGTAATTGTAAATCTGATATTCTATCAGACTCCTCTTTAAGTCTGTTTTTAGTCTCCACCAACCCTTGCTAAAAGATTCAATACTATCTAAATCATCTATATTGGCAGTGTTTTTGAATTTCTCTTATTGTGATTACATAGAAAGTTTAAAAAAGAAATAACAGCTATGACAGCAATGTATACGTGATCCGGTGATGCTCTATGCTCTAGGCCCAGAATGCACTGGAGCTGGCTATACCAAACATATACTGTAGATTTCCAATGTATGGTAAAATAAATGTTCAATAGAAGGCAGAAATGCAGGTCTTAATAAAGGGGGGATGGAAGAAATTATACAACTAATACATGAATCAAACAATAACTAAACACGCCAAAAGATAAAATAAGAAAATAATTAATATATCATAAACAAATGTAATATATATATATATAAATAAATTAAATAATTTGAACTATTAAATATATATATATATATATATATATATATATATATTATACATTAATTAAATAATTTAAACTATTATATATATATATATAAATACAAGCATAAAAACAAATATTAAAACTTCCAGGAGAGATTAGGGGTTCGGTCGGTGTCTTGCCCAAGGACACATGGATATGCACGACTGGAGGAGCCGGGGATGGAGCCGCCAATCATCCGATTACTGGACGACCTGCTCTACCTCCAGAGTGTTAAAAAACAAGTGCAATTAAAAACTGCAAAATTAGATCATCGACATGGGGGATGTCATGACCGCAGACGTCGGGGCGACAGACCTGCGGCCATATAATCCGGTGATGAAGGGCTTCTTGGGTAGCGGGAAGACAGAGGAGCGTTGAAGCGGAAGGGACCTTCACACAGCACCAGTGATCCGTTGAAGGTCTGCGTGAGGATGGGGGTGCTGGTCAGTACACATCATTGACAGACAGGAGGGACACATGATCTCCTGCCTGTAAAAAGAGCTAACACATACCCTCTTCACAGGGCAGGTGTGTGTGAGTGGAGGGGGGGTTGCAGGTGGTTGATTGATGTCAGCGTTGGTGCTGTTTGATATGAGTTTATCAAACCTGGAGTACAACACATGGAGCTTGTCGGCACCGCCAGCTTGACCTCTGTCATCCGATAATGCCGGGACGCGTCAACAGTCTGCATGCCTCAAGATCAGATCCACATGCTGGCTCGCATTGAGTTCAGACGTCAGTGAAGAGTGGACAGCATATGGACACCATCCATGGGCTCGGTGTTCAAGTGAGACATGAAGAAAATGTGATGTGGAGCTCTTTGCAATAAAACATTTTTGATGGGACATGTCGTGTGTTGGCCACTCAGCGTTAAGATGTCTACAGCCAATGAGGGTTCGGGTTAGCTTGAATGCTAGATCTAATGCTGTCATGTTGAATGGTGTATCGATACTATCAAAGTACTATCAAATGTTAAAAATGATCTGATTTTGCATATTTTTAGCACCGATACTTCAATAAGAGTGTGCAAGATCAGAGCGGAGATTTTGAGACCGTCTTCAGTTTAAAAAAGAAATATATATACATATATATATGCCAGTATCGTATTGTATTGAATTCTGGTATTGGCTATTATGATAGTTATGGCAGGTATCGTATATAAGTTATGATTTTAGGATTGTGAAAACCAGGTAGAGGAAGGAACAGACTCATGGAACAGACTCATGGAACAGACTCATGGAACAGCCTCATGGAACAGCCTCATGGAACAGACTCATGGAACAGACTCATGGAACAGACTCATGGAACAGACTCATGGAACAGAATCATGGAACACACTCATAGAACAGGCTCAAAGCTCAGCAGAGCACACAAGTAAAACAAAAAAGTTGGTTCAGGAATGACTTTAACCATATTATATATAATGACAATGTAAAGTTATTATTACTATCATTAGGGCTCGATCACTGTATTATTCAGAGGACCTTTTTTCTTAAAATGTTTATTATTATTTCGATTTGCGGTCAGAATAATCAAAAGACCGAGGTTATAAAAGCTTTGAGGTGTCATCAAACAACGTGGATGTGGGGTGGCGAAGAAGGAAAAAAAGAGTCACATGCACCCCCCCCCCCCACACACACACACACACTGACCTTTTTCATCCTTCATGAGTTTGCAGGTATGGTTCATGAGGGTCAGTGGGGACCCGGGCTCTGTTCATGAGGGACAGTGGGGGACCCGGGCTCTGTTCATGAGGGTTAGTGGGGGACCCGGGCTCTGTTCATGAGGGACAGTGGGGGACCCGGGCTCTGTTCATGAGGGTTAGTAGGGGACCCGGGCTCTGTTCATGAGGGTCAGTGGGGGTTCCGGGCTCTGTTCATGAGGGTTAGTGGGGGTTCCGGGCTCTGTTCATGAGGGTTAGTGGGGGTTCCGGGCTCTGTTCATGAGGGACAGTGGGGGACCCGGGCTCTGTTCATGAGGGTTAGTGGGGGACCCGGGCTCTGTTCATGAGGGACAGTGGGGGTTCCGGGCTCTGTTCATGAGCCTGACAATATTGCAATGTGCTTAACATAATATCGTGTTTCTAAACAAAGTGAAAACAGACAGTCTTTTTTTAACATGCTCTGCGTTATTTCCTGCCACGTGCCCATGTCTTGCTGGCAACCCGTTGATTCAAGGGTAGGAGGTTAGCCCGGAAGATAGCAACTTAGTTGAAAGTCTTTTTTCAGGGACGTAGTGAATGACAAAGCTCCGTTGATTTATGGCTTCCGACTCTGCCTCACGACCCGCCCTACTCTGCTTCTGATTGGTCAAGTCATGAAACGTTGCTCATCCAATCACCATGCCATCTGCAGGTGGATAATCTTGAGTTTCCGACTCCTGATAACTAACGATGGATAAATCCAAGCAAAGAAAAGGAAAATCGAGATTTGAATTCAGAGTGGACAGATTCATTTGCTTTCAGTACTGATGCAGCTTTACCTGTATGCTTGATATGTGGTGAGAAATTAGCGAAAAAAAAAAGGTAATGTTGAAAGACATTCAGCATTTGCTGAAAAGTACCATTTCGGAACTGCTTCTGAAAGGTGAGAAGAGCAAATATAAAGTGGATTATGTCTCCAAACTCAAATACTGCTGGTAGTTTCACGGCAGCTCGGGAGACAGTAAGGTGCCGTTCTCCATCTGTGAAAGCAGTTCACAGATGGAGAATACATGAAAGGATCTCTCCTTAAAATATCAGAACATCTATTCTCTGACTTTAAAATTGCAGACTGTCAAGGACAGGACCATTAAGATGGCAGAAAACATCAGCAGTCAACAAATTAAGGACATTATTTCAGCTCCAGCGTTCTCCATCGCCTGTGATGAGTCAAGCGATGTCAACGATATTGAACGGATAGCGCTGTTATGCAAGGACGTGAACTTTGATGGGCCGCAGGAAGAAATAATTGAGTTGATACCACTAAAAGGCCAAACACGGAGGGAGGACATTGAGACTGTGGTGAATTGTTTAAAAGCCAAAGAAATAAACACCTCCAACATGGTGTCAGTGGCTACCGATGGGGTACCCAGGATGAGAGGAACACAGAAGGGGTGTATTACTTTACTTTAAAAGTCGCTGATGGAGAGCTGTTGACATTTCATTGCATCCTGCACCAAGAATGAAAAGGTGTGAGTCTCCATATTATTTCTTTGTTGTGGGAGGGATGCCAAAATGGCTATTTTGATACAAACAGTTGCCTCAGGGCAACAGTGTAGTTAGTTCAGACAATGTGATGGTGTGTAATTCTGGTCAAAGTTAATAGTTTTCCTTTACTTTGTGCTGATAATGACTGAAACGGACCGAGGAACATTTTTGGGGCGGATGGAAAAGGAAGTGCTTTGGATTGTTCCCTCTGATGAGACAGTGAGCTTGAAGAGTCTGGAAAAGTGGTTTCCCGAATCAGTTTGAAGAGTAACGTGTTTGTGTGTTTGTGTGTGTGTGTGTGTGAAGCAGTTGTCTTTTCAGCTGTGCCACACACACATACACATGCAAACACACACACACAGACACAGTTATTAGGATGTTGGTTCAAACGTTTGCCTCGAGGTGTATGTAATTTGTCATAATTGGGTTGATGTTTTCTAATTGTGATTAGTTTTAAAAGTTAATGTTTAAAAAACAAAATGTGTATAAGTTATTGACTTATTCCACTTATACATACTTTGATGTTTTAGTAACCTTGTGGCACTTTGTTTCCCCCGAAGCAATAAACTAAAATCTGGTTGAGAGGGTGTGGTGGTGACACATTTCATGATAAAGACATCTTCCGGAACCCCCAAGCTCCCAAAAAAATGCGTGAATCATTCCCCTACCCCAAAAAATAAATCAAAAATCATGCCACGGTGGGATAACTGCCACTTCATTTTTCATTCATCCTTCGTCTTTTTCAATCTGTAGCGCCTGAGTCGCGCCTGAGTTAACCAGTGCTGCGTTTTCATATCTGCCAAAATATTACAATGTTTTCTCCCATTTATGTTGTTAAACCTCTTCTCACAAATCCCTCTCCCATAACAGTTCCACAGGGGGAAGAAGCATTACTGAGGATCTCATTTTCTGATCCGTGAAGCTGCGAGGCCTCTGCCTCAGGCCTGGCCTGTGCCACGTTCCACCTGATTCGTACTCGGAGTGTATTGCGATGTGTCTTGTATCTACTAGCATAACAACCGAATGTCCCCACAGGGATCAATATAGTTTAGCTTTATCCTATAATGATGGTTATTTCAGCCAGCAAATTGTGCTAAATTGTTTGTCTGAGGACCCGTGTTATGGATTTTATAGCCAAAGTAATCAAATGTGACACAAATGGATAAAAGCTACAGGGCTGGATTGGAGTATTCCACTGGATTGCATCACACATTACAATATAAAGCAAAGAGTTACATGTAATGTATTGGATTCTTGAAAAGTGGCCTGATTAAGGGGTCTAATAGGAGAGCGGTGGACTGAGACAGAGGAAAGATGGTAATGTGTGTGCGCTCATGTTATGGTGTATCATGACAAGGAAAAATGCCCGTGCATACTGATACACGGACGATTACGGTTCACAGTTGACCATTCCATCTGTCAACATCATCCATCTTTGCGTTCACCATCCATTCAATCATCCTTTCATCCATCAATTATCCGCCCTCCATCCATTGGTTCTGAGCTGCTTTTCAGTAAAAAATTCAATGTTTTCCCATGAAAGCTACAATCAATTTGGATTTCATCTGTCCTGTAAGTTACATCACTTCTGTAGTTATTTCACCCCAAACGTTGACTTCTTTGTCGCATAACCTCGGCGCTGTCATTTTGTTGCCGTATCTACAAAAGAAAATATCTTCACTTTAACATGATTTAACACAACAAATTTAAATCCGCCAGACGTAGATTTATACTTGTTATATAGTGTGGCAGTGCCAGAAAGCTGTGAAACGTTTGTCTGCCGTTAATTGCAAAGTTAATGAAATGGTTAAACACATTAAGACTGACAATTTACAATCCATTTGTTGGAGTCAATGCACAGAACTGACCTTTTTCTTTGAAGTCCTATGAAACACTGTTGCTTTGCTTTGAGTCCTTTCTGCAATGTGATGCACTAAATAACATTTGCTTGTCAGTGAAGCTTTACACTTACTAATAATTCCATTTTGTTTGGCTCATTGCAGTCAGACAACCCTTTACTCCACGACACTCCAGCTCCAGTGGTAAATTCCCATTATTTTCAGTTTGCCCAATAACGAGCCTGTCAATCACGCATCAAAGAAAATCATATTGGAAAACATTTTTATTTGGTAATGTATCAATTTGCATTTGTTTTGCATAGCCCTGAGCAACAGGTCTCCATGGGAGGAGACACACACTCAGACAAGAAAGGAGAATAGACAAACGCAACCCGCACACACACACAACGGAGACGAGACGTCTTCCTGACGTTGGCATGTCAACGCAGAAATAAGATGCTGAAGATGGGAAGCATAACACCTGCTGAACATCAGTCAATGTCCTCAATAATAGCATATATTAAAGTGAGTACAACCTCGCAGAGCTATGGACTATCAAGCCATTGTTATGCTGCGTTCACACCAGAAGCCAAGCAAATAATTGCGTGGCATTACTCGCCGAACTATTCGTGTTTTTTTGTCGCCAGGGAGGAGGAGTGGCTTATCTCTATGGAAACAGTTATCATTTCCACCATACACTAAAAAAACACGTTCTGCTTTTGCACGTGTTGTGGAAGTCCAACAAACGTCAACGTTCATAATATTTCCGTTTTTTTCATTCTGACCACAAGTTCATTTATTTTTCTTATTCCCAAAGAGGAAATAGCGTACACAGCCGCACGTTATCGCCGAGAGGAATAAGCGCTTCAACCAGGGGCTTTTTTCATGGTGCTCCGACATTTTTAAGGGGCATTTTTGGCAGTTCACAGTGTTTCAGATTAACTGATGACCGTGTAAAATGGTGAATTTCAGCCGGTTGCTCCTTTTAATTTGTATGGTCGGTAGAAAATAGATCAGTGTGAATTTAAAAGTAATTGAAGGCTGAGGTTTACCAGTTAAAACGGTCACTGGTTAGACCGGAACTATGTATAGCTGCTAGCTTTTAAACGTGTTCACTACCAGTGTCCGTTTTACAAGTGAATAAAGTCAAAGAGCTTCTGTCCTGGTGTTTGACGTTGTCCACATGAACACATATCACACAGTTGCATCGTCTGTTTAACCCTCCTATAACCATTGGGGTCAATTTGACCCCATTCAATGTTTAACGTCTCTAAAAAAATGATTGACATCATTAATTTTGCTTCATATTTCATGACTTTTCCTAATCTCATAGGGGAACAACTGGGAGAACATAAGATTCACATGATGATATGTTTTCAATGTCCTGAACACAACTTGTATGCATTGGTGTTCTCTGGGGTCAATTTGTAACACATGTAAGAAATATCAACTTTTTTATTTATTTAAAGGACTATTTATATGTATTTATTTATTTATTTATTATTAGTCAACAATATTAATTCAAATAATGTTCTGGAGGTTTTAATTGCTGGGGTCAAATTGACTCCAAGGGTAAAAAGATGTTACTACATTTGAAGGTAACAGGAGGGTTAACTTGTATCTCGAAGTGGTGCTCTAGTCGAAATATTCCCAGCTGGGTATCGCCGCCAAATACAAGTATATATAATTATTGGGCCACTTGTTAACGTATTCTACCCACTCACTGATGGCAGACGGATCAATTTGCACTTTGACAGCATAGAAGATGTACACTGTGTACATTGCCCATGGCAAAAACCACAGCTGTGTGTGGTGTGTAAAGGGTTTAAGGGCCAAGAATTCTTCAAATAAGAAAACTTATCTTAAAACCTCATCTGATGTAATGGTTCCCTGTCTCTGCAATGTTGAATTATAGGGTTTGCTCCCATATTATTCAACAGGCAATTTAATTCTGTTTTCATTGCATTTCAAAATGCACCCGCTCTTTGTTCTCACACGCTAAAAAAGTGAGGCAGCCAGTAATGTGTGTGTGTGTGTGATTTTCTGTGTGTGTGTGTCTGTTTGGGGGGGGGGGGGACACCACTGAAGGAAATACTTTTTTCGTTCTGTTTCCCCGGAGATAGAGAGGCCGAGAGAGAAAGAGCAGAACAGCTTGAGAACATAATGTGTTAAGTGTTAGGGAAAAAAGACAAAGGCAGTGGCGAGAGGGAAGAGAAATGAGTTGGCTCTCAGAAGCTACATTTTCCTTCAATTATTTTTCTGAGAATTCAACAAAGTTTCGAAAAACACAAGTTCAGTGACAGTAGCACAATGGCAACACAGTTGTTATTTCCTCTGACCTCAAATGGGAGGTGAACATCACCTCCATCAGCAGGAAGGCTCAGCAGAGGATGTTCTTCCTGAGGCAGTTGAGAGAGTTCAAACTGCCAAAGATCATGATGGTGTACTGCTACACGGCCATCATTGAGTCCATCCTCTGGTCCTCCATCAGTGTCTGATACGATGCATCCAGGACCAAGAGGCGGGCAAGTAAGTATAAATGACTCTGAAAAGGTTCTGTTAATATCGTAACGTCTCGGACGTAATGGTACTCATGACACGGAAACGGGACAACGTTATTAACCCTAACTTTATTGAGCATCCACCAACACAGACAGTCTGGTCCTCTCAGCAGCTCGAATGTTAACAACTACGGTTCCCGTCAACCACCCCTCACTCCCGTTTTCCGACAGTTTAACCCCGCCTCCCCTCTCTGCTCCGCCAATCACAGGCACGCCCCCTCGACCAGCATGCACAAAGCCACCCCGTGATTCAAGAGTAGACTGAAGACTTTCCTCTTTGACAGAGCTTATAGTCAGGGCTGAATCAGGTTTGCCCTGGTCCAGCCCCTGGATATGCTGGTATAGGCTTATAGCTGCTGGGGATGTTTAGGATGCACTGAGCACCTCTCTCCTCTTTTCTTTCTCCTATGGATGAATCTTCATCTCTCCATCACACATGACTAACTCTGCTTCTCCCCGGAGTCCTTCTGACTTCACGTCTCATGGGGTCATCGGACCCTATGAGACGGCATAGATCCATCTGCTGATGGACCTTCGATGGTTGGATCGTGAGTTCCTGTCGCCAGCTGTGCCACTGCCCTGCTGGGACTCCGCCCACTCCTCCACTTGGGAGGTCTCCAAACTCTCCATCGTGGAATATGCCTAAATATGAACTATTGATAAACTCTGTCAGATTCCTTGAATGTATTTTAACTCTAAATCTGTCCGTCTGTACACATGACATCTATTGCATCTGTCCATCCTGGAGAGGGATCCTCCTCTGTTGCTCTCCTGAAGGTTTCTTCCCTTTTTTTCCCCCTGAAGGGTTATTTGGGAGTTTTTCCTGATCCGATGTGAGGTTTTGGGTCAGGGATGTCTATGTGTACAGATTGTAAAGCACTCTGAGACAAATTTGTAATTTGTGAAACTGGGCTATACAAATAAACTGAATTGAATTGAATTGATTGACAGCCACTTTACAGGGTCGCTACAAAATGGGGACTATTTCACGTAAGCCTTTATTTTGTAAGTGTATGTTGGGTGTTGTTTTATTTTGAAGCTCTTCCGGTGAGAAGATGTAAATGTTTACATGTTTAGTGACTTTATTTTTAATTACTTTGTAAGATATATTGTAATAAGATGCTAGTGATAGATTTTAGCTTTGTGTGCCATTTAAGAAAGATGACATGTTGTGATTATTGTTGTGATTAATGCCCATATATATGAATGCCATCTAATTAATGTTTACACTCGAAAGAGCTCATTTCTGTTTTATTTGTTCCAGAGCTCTCAGTGATTTCTGGAAATTAAATGGAAAAGGAAAAACTCTTAAATTTATATTTGTCGATAAGGATTGATTGAACATAAATAGAAGCCATTCTTGCACAACGCTAATCTTTAAATACAAATATGTCACTTAACCACCCAACCAATACACTCTTAATTTGTTTTTTTATTGTACATTGTCATATTCTTTAATTTAGTTTTTTGTGTCGCTCACAAATCATTAAGCCAAATTCCTTGTGCAACATACCTGGCAATAAACCATTTCTGATCCACATTCTAGCAGCAACGTGAGTGGAGTGGGAGAGGTTTATATTAAGAGGTTTGTGCAAGTCAGAATCGATGGCCCCAACCACGACTCCGGTCCAAGTACCTTGAATTAGTTGTCTATGATGTATGTTATTCACTGTGTATTTCCCTTGTGTAATCTGATTAATGATGCGTGTTTCCAAGATTCCAATTAGCGATTTGCTTGAAGCATTTGGCCACTGAATTGTCTGGATATACCTTATGTGTTGCACCGTTTAATTGCCATGGTATTTACTCTATCCATTAAAATGCAGCGCAATTAATTCCCAGCAGTGTGTTGACTGGTGTTTGTAGTTAATCTCAAGTCTGGTCTAATGAGAGTCTAGCTTCAGTCGAGAAAAGCTGACCTCACCAGTCAAGCGAGGGAGTCATTTTAGAGGACCTGCAATGGCCATCTATTAATTGTCAAGTGGCAGAGACTGTCTCCGTCTGCCTCGACCCAAACGGACCTCTCCGTCCATCCCTCGTCTCGCCTCTCTTAATCCTCCCTTCTCTCATTAGGCTGAGCAGAAGTGTCAGAAGTTGCTCCGGCTTAGAGGAGGAGGCGGTGGTGAGGGCCGAAAATGAGAAAGCAGTTCAGATTCCACTACTGCGACCAAGAAGAGGGAGCATCAGTCATCACATCTCACAATGACGGACATGTAACACCTTCCCATGTCTTCTTCAGCTATGTCATGTGGCTAAAAAGGAAGGAAAAGGAAAAGGAGATATCTCTGCCACACCGCTGAGCAGATGTTAAGTTCAATCCTTTCCGTCAAGCAAACAGGCGGAATTAGATTTCAGCAAATATTCAATTTAATGGTTGGTGTTAATGTGTTTTTTCTCAGGAAGTTAACTGACATAAATTGAATGTGCAGAGGTTACGGCGACGCTGTTGGGTAATAAAAGAGAAAATGGCTCATTTCACAGAGGGTTCAGGGTTCTGTGATATTTAAATATCTCTTTTCTCTCCATTATTTCTCATTAATCTCTGCTTCACCCTCCGAATATTGGTAATGTCATCTGTGTTTTCATGGTCAGAATGCATTCTTTCCTTTCAGCGGCCCCCAAAAAAAGTCTTTCAAACTCAATGAGCACTTCAATACATCAATGTGGGAGGAGAAAATTGTTCCCATACAAATTTGATGGAAATTTCATTTGGTCGGCATGGCTTCTGGAGAAAATTAGATGTGCCTGTGGTTAAAAGACAGCCGCCAGGATCGGTTGAGTGCCAGGCGTACCTCCGAATGTATATAGATTTGAATTATACAAGGACAGATACAACCACAGGGACAGATGACAGGCAACTACAGGGCACTGCAGTCAGGGATCAGAGAGTGAGTGGAGCCTCGGTGCCATTTGTAAATGTTCTGCTACTTATAGGAGCAGGATCACAGGGTTGGTCAGGGATAAGGCTTCAACATTGTCAAGATGGCGGATTTATTGGACTTTTTTTTAAGGGACTCTTTCCCTTCATCCAAACACCACCGCAAGCCCTACGAGACTACTTTGTGTTTTGGGGCGATAGAAAATAAACTGAATTTAATTTAATTGAATGTGGTTCACCCACATGCAAGATGTCATAGGCAGTGGGCCAAGACTAGTGATCCTGTCCACAATACAGTTCATTACACAAAGGGTGCGGTGACCTATTGTGAATATCTTGTCTCCTCTTCTTATCTCTGGCCTCTGGGTAGACTGTGGCTTAGTGAGTAGAGATGTTTGAGGATGCACTGAGCTCCTCTCTCATCTTCTCTCTCCATTTATGGACCACCTCTAGTTATTCCCTGGAGTTGTAGTGCCTTCTCGCCTCATAGGGTCTTTTGGCTTTCCTGATCCAATGTGTTCTGGGACGGGAACGTCGTTGGTTTACAGTTTTTAAAGCCCTCCGAGGCAAATATGTATCTTGTGATTTGGGTTGTACAAAATTAACTGAATTTAATTGTATTGAAGGTTTGAATGTACCTGTAGTAACATTATGGTTTATGTAAAGTATGAGTGATCCACTTCCTAACTTCAGATAACTGTGATAACTCACTAATGACCATCGCAAACCTGATGAATGACACTTATGCGTAATGCAGGTTTTCAAAGTATTTGTCAGATTGTGGAATCAGTCTTCTTTATTTATATATAATATGTTATATTCCAATTGTCCAACACAGTCCAGAAATCAGTAAACATGAAGAACTAACCCAAATCCAAAAGCTAGTGCTAAAAGTAAAATGTCGATCGTCATCAAGTAGAAAGTGTTGAACTGCTCCATAGACATCAAACTGTGAGAGATGTTGTCGATACTCAGAACACCAGGGAAATGTTCTGAGTTCCAGGTACCTCGGAAACCAGAAGTCGGACTTTTGAATGACCTCAAATCCGATTTGACTGCCTTCCAGTACAACTAGTCAAAGTTCGATTGGATCTAGGTTAGCCATTTTTAGCAATACCAGTTGATATCAATGCATTAGGCTGATGATTTGCATATTCAAACACCCCAGCAACATGTTTAGACAGACAGAAGGTGGACAGCCTGATTATAGGAGACACACATACCCATAAACAGAGTATTACTTGTGCTTGTTTACTGGTGATGTAGCTAGATTGTGAGGTCAGGGTTGGTGAGGTTCAACGGACTTCTCAATTTTGAAATCACACTTTGAGTTCCCATTAAAAAATTAGAACAATGGAACACATTGTGACCCCCGGGACACACAGCCCACGGGGGCTGCTTCTTTTGTACAGATGTGAGGTTCGACCCATATGCAGTTCACAGGAAACCAGACGGTGAAATGATCTTT
Organism: Liparis tanakae; assembly: GCA_036178185.1. Taxonomy (NCBI): domain Eukaryota; kingdom Metazoa; phylum Chordata; class Actinopteri; order Perciformes; family Liparidae; genus Liparis; species Liparis tanakae. Next base: position 18,470,009 of record CM070095.1, on the reverse strand, counting down.
GAACCAGATGTATTGACGTCATTCCTACGACATCACTACAGTTTCACCCAAATGAAAATAAGATTATATTATTCTTTACGTCACGTCTTGTTTAAGTTTCAAAATAAAAGCCCTCCAGCTTCTTTCTGAGTGACAGAATCCCCTAATTTGTTAACGCACGGCTTTTATTCGGAAATATCTGCAGGCCAGTATTGTGCAAAATGCAATGACTTTCACGGCTCTATGAATAAACACATTAAAAGTCTAGAATTGTGGATTATAATTATTTACACATGAGCACTAACGTACTTCTAAACCATTTTATTTCCAAAATAAATACAAATGGCATTTATATTGAAATGAAACGAAACATTCTGGCAATAATGGAAGGCTAAATATTAAGAGAGGCGAGTTTGCAACAGCATCATACGCATGAAAACCTCAGCAGATAATCTAGGCAGACGTCACGAGGCAGGAAGTGTGACCCGGGCACACATTTTTATTTATTTTTGGCTTTGAAAGTGAGTAGCTCACGTTCACACATAACGATGACCATGGAAATAACATATTGGAATCATGAATGTAGGTGGTGTCCCCTGTTAAATACCATTGTACTGAACTTAAATGCATGCAATGGGGGCACCTTCAATGTCTCCAATAGTCACTGTTCTCTCATAAATAGATAAAATGCTTGTACCAGAACATCCTTCTGGGGAAACTGTGGGCTGTGGGGTGTCCGTGGCTCGGATGACAGTTGCCCCTTAATTACGGGATTGGCAGTTCAATCCCCCGGGTTAGGGTTAGGGCTCCCCCATTCCCGTCTCGATGTGTGCTTGGGAAGACACTCTCTCCCGAAGGCTGTGCCATCGATGTCTGATTGTGTTTGAACCATTAGACAGAGTCCTGATGGGCAGGAGGCACCTTGCATAGCAACCTCTGTAATCAGTGGATGAATTGGTGTGAATGTCTTAATGATGACAAGTAGTCTTTAAGAGCTCTGCGTAGTCAGAAGGCGTATGAAAGTACACACCTAGACATGTACAGTCCATTTATGGATCGTGGACGTCTGGATCGTGGTCCATGCCGACTACGAATTATTTATACATTTATGTCATATTCATTGATTGTGTTCATGTTACTCTGTAATGCTGTTCATTCTGCAAACATGACATCTTCTGGTTCACTCCATCCGGGGAGAGGAATCCTCATCTGTTGCTCTGCTGAAGGTTTCTTTCCTTTTTTCCCCATGAAAGTTTATTTACATTTTTTAAGGCAATTTTTCCTGATCTGATGTGAGGTCCTGGGTCAGCGATATCTTATGTGTACAGAGTGTAAAGCACTCTGAGGATATTTTTTTATTTGTGGTATTGGGCAATAAGAAATAAACTTTATTCACGATTTAAAAATACAAAAACACTCATTTCTTCTTCAACCCAAGTGAATATGTTTGGAACCTTGCATTGAGTGATTCGTAGAAGAATGAAAAAGTACTAAAATTAAACTTTTTGTACGATACACGAGCCATTGCGTGAGGAGACGTTAAGCTAGAGCAGCTGCCATTTACTCTTACCAAGGAGAAATAAAGGAGAAATTAACTTCCCTTAGCACAAGACAGTGCTAATCAACCTGCTAATCCGCCAACCAAGTGTATGGGCAGTGACTTAGTGTTATGTAAAACATGTCCAGGCACTGAAGACACTCATAAACATATATGTAGATTCATTAAACTCTTCTCTCTGCTATGTGTGTGTGGGTGTGTGTGTGTGTGAGTGTGTGTCCGTTTGACGCTTAGGAACTGTGACTGATGAGGTAATTATGAAGCAGGTGATCAGTATGAAACATAGCATCTCTGTCAACAGATGGCAGAGGACACGCAAGCGCATCGACACACAGCAACACGAGTGTCAAGGTCTTCCTCCGGCTCTCGTCCCCTTGCATATTCATTCTATTCAAGCACAATTTCTGAAATGCTTTTCGCAACAGCCTCGAGGCGTTTTAACTCAACATCATAATACAGAGTTTTTTAACCCATTTCACGGTACCTATCTATTCCAACTGAAGGCCCACTTCAGTGTTCCATAGAGGATAAACCGACAATTAGGCTAGATCAAAAGTGTTAATGTGTTTTAAACTCTAGTTTTATGTCCTCCGTATTGTTCTCATGCAGTTTGTACAATCTCTGACTAAAGACCAAATGAAGCCGCAGCCAATGACGACAGAGTCATAGTAAGTGTGACCATTCACTCTCACTTTTTATGCTTTCCTTTTAAAAATCGGATTTTACACATACAGTATAAAATATATATATATATATATATATATATATATATATATATATATATATATACATATATATATATATGTACATATATATATATATTTGTTGAACATAGAGGAGGCATTGCATGTCGTCCTCTGTTTGTTTTTTTTGCTACCGCTAACATAAGTCACTGAACCGGATATAATTTTACCTGAAGTACCATCACGGCGTGAACAGGAAATAACTATATTACTATTACTTAAGTAAAATTATTAATTATCTAAAAAAAAGAGATAGAAAATGCCTCAAAGACAACACGTCTCTCCATTATATTGTGACTCGCAGGCATTCGGTTTGTGGAGCTTTGTCTCTTTATAGTCATTATAACCTGGTTAACCACGATAATCCACAGGCTCACACGGTCTGATATACTGTGACATTGTTGAACTGGGATTAACCCTTTAAACACAATAACCATACACCCAACAAATGAACCAATGGAGGCTAACCACTTCCCATGTTCTTGTGTTTTGTTAATGGGGTCTGGTAGCTTTGCAGAGGAGCATAGATGACTAGATAAAGTGGCGCAAGGTATCAAATGTGTGTCATCCGATAAGCGCGAGTGAGATATTCACACACAGGAGAGAGAGACGGGCGAGAGACGGAAGAGTCGGAGAAGAATGCGAGTCCGAGACTCGCTCTCCAAAAAGAGGAATGTGAACAGCTCAACCAGACCCAGTGTTTGTTCAATCTTCCTACCGGTTTGTCTCGTATGTTCAGGGACCGTGGGGATTATTAAAAGCGGCGATGTGAAGCTCCGCTACGAGACAACAAAGCATAACTCTTGTGAGCAAACGTACCCACTCACATCAGCAACGAAGGCCCGATATGATCAGAATCCTGACAGTCATTAATTGTCCGACACTGACGTGAACAGAGAGGAGAATAGAGCTGAAACAAGTGGTTTCCATAACAACTGATACATTGCCTGCATACAATGTTCTCTGTTTAGAATCAATTAACACCTGGATTTAAAATAATGTAAAGCTGCAAGGAAAGGACAGTTCATCTATTTTATTTTTTTATTTTCAATGAAGTACTTTATTATTAGATGTGTATTTTTCAAAAGCCTTCTTTTATGTAATAAAGTCTTACATGCATTACTTATACTGCTTTAACTGAGACAACGTGCATTTATTATCAGAGCAGGCTTATATATTAGTTCAATTTGAAGTCGGACAATTAATATTGTTGAAATAATATTCAAATTAACTTTTTTTATTTCATTTGATAGTCAATTGTCAACATACTTTGATACAACTGCAAGGCTGCTTCAATACTTATGAGACTGAATAATGGTACTAGTTAGACAATACTGTGATGTTCCGGAATTGGAGGATATTCTCTTTAACTGGACCTTGCTGAATTTAATTAAATACTCCTGTAATTGTTGATAGATGAGTGGTGTCAAAAGTGCATTCACAGTAGTGGCTTTACTTATTCAATATACAATCCTAAAATGTTTTTACTTATTAAAATAAAGTGTTTCGAGTTTGAAGGACTTTTCAAATTCCCATCAGTGTGTTACGTACCTACCATAATTTATATATATATATATATATTTTTTTTACAAATTACACCACCTCCCCCTGTCCAAAAATAAAGAAATCATCTTGAAAGCCTCATCAGAATGTGTGTCTCGACGTCATGGCGAGAAAAAAGGAAATTAGACGGCAACAAGAGGATGAAAGAGAGCAAAGTGTCACGGACAGAGGGCGGCGGCGTGAATGAACAAGCTTGTTGTTTTGACAGTTGACATTCAGCGCTCTGCTTTTCTCTCGCCCGCCGCTGATGAACAGTCATGCCAATAAAGCGGCAGAGTTGGAACGGGAGAATGACGAGGCGCGCGGCGCCGCTGCCTCTCCCGCATGCTGACCGAGGGCCCCGCTCCTCTCTCACGTTTAATGTAGCTGCAATCCATCAGAGCCTCCATCTGTTCACTGTCACCACGCCATCCATCCATCCATCAGGACCCCTGCCTCTCTCTCACACACACACACACACATGCATACACACACTCCCTTTCCAAGTAGACAGCCACTGGCACTGCTACGAATCAGTTCACCATCTCCACTCCCATTTCCTCTGAGGTTTCCGCACAACACAGCTCTTCAGTCGTTGTTTGGAGAAAAACAAAAACAAAAACAAAAACTGTAGTTTAAATCTTTTATTCCGTAAAGATTCACGGTTGATTAATTGTCCGAGTGCATGATAACTTTTCTCAGATTTTCCCATCTTTTTATTTCTTCCTGTCATTAGTCAGTGTGCTGCGTGCTGGAAGATTTCACCTGGATAAAGTCCTGCTTTCTTCCTATCACCCGGGGTCAATTTGAGGGACGGAGTGACAGGGTTGGAATGGACCAGACTTTACATCCATCGTCACCTCGGATGAAACACCTTCGCGCTGTCAGAGGAAAAAAAGGCAATTTCAATAAAGTTTTCAGCAGAAAACTTCCCTCCTGACCTTCAAAAAAGCAATTTGATAAATTAATGTTAACTCTTTTCCCCGAGCTTCCAGCTGTGCCTCACCGCTTTGATTCCGCTAATAAAGACCTCGAGATTGGACTTTGAATCACGATGAACCCGAAATCTATTTGTATTTCGTTGTGGCCGAACATTTTTTGTTTCGAGAAATCATCTTGTTTTGCGAATTCCCCCAGATCACACAATGTGCTTTTGTTTGAAGATGTATCTCTTGTATTCATTGTCCACTTAAAGGCCACATATCATGGTCATCCCCCACGGATGAACATTGATGGATGTGTTACGATAATTTTATACGACCTTGAGTTACGACTTTTCTCAAATGGACCCGTGCTTGTATAGTGCTTTTTCTAGCTTTATCATTAAATGACATCATTCAGCCATTCACATTCATTGATACACAATACAAGGTGTCACCTGCCCACCGCGACTAATCTAACATTCATACACCGTAGGCACAGCTGTGGGAACAATATGGGGTTAAGTGTGTTGCCCAAGGACACATCAACATGAACTAGATGAAGGACGACTCTGCTAGTCACTGGTACAGTCGCCCACTTTGTCAATGATGTTGTAGTGGTGAGTTGTGTTAATCAGAAACATGTGTTTTAAATAGGGAAGCAAGCTTCTTCCCTTTGTCTGCTGTAAATAAACATCTTTTTTTTTCAATTCTTTTTTTTACATCTCTTTCTTAATTCTCTCTCATCCAGTCAGGGCTTCGACATATTCATTACCTTCGCATTGACAAGGCGGAAGGTAATGTTTTGATCGCCGTGTATTCGTATGCGTGCGTGCGTGCGTGTTATTCGCATAAGTCAAAAAGTGTTAAACCGAATCGCATGAAATTTGGTCGGATGATTGTTTATTATCCAGGGACCAATTTAATCGATTCATTTTGGGATTGATCAGGTCAAAGGTCACGGTCAAGGTCATGAAAAGGTCAAACTCTTCTTTTTAATCGCATGAAATTTGGTGGGATGATTGGTTATTATCCGGGGACTATTTGATTAGATTTTGGGATTGATCGGGTCAAAGATCAAGTTCATGAAAAGGATTACCATAGCGCTGTCAATTTGTATCCAATTGGCAAGCAACTAATGCCAAAATGTTCATAATTCAATGCCCAATCTTGTGATATGCGAAGGTATGCGCTCTACCAAGTGCCCGTTCTAGTTTAATGTGTTTTTGTAACTCTGTAATGCTTCATTTTGTAAACGTGACATCTATTGTTAGTAGACTGAGAGCTTGACATGGTATTAGCTCCTGCTTGGTGGGTTAGGGGAGTCTAGAGCCACACTGCCTTGGGAGAATGTTGGACATCACTGTGATAGACTGTACAGTGCATGCAGAATAAGCTGTAAGAGGCTCTTTTTTTTCAGACTTGAAGTAATCATCTTGATTATTTCCTTTTAAATACATTTCTTTAAATCACTACTTATCGCAGAAGGAGGAAACAATACTGATGGAGCCCATGGCCCACTGATGACAGCCGTTGCATCAACATATAGCAATGCACTTGTACACACTGGGTGTCTGCAGTAACGTTGCCAGCAAAGACAACACTGTTTAGTTCTAATACATAAAACTCCACTTTGTTACTACATGATTGTAATCGTTTTTGCTCGTGATTTTCTTGATTGCTCCCGATAATGGCAAAGATTTGACTTACTTTACAATTTGCTGAGATCTGGAAACCTGGTGACATCGATAACATCGAGCTTCTTCGGTACTATAAAATACATCTGCCGGTTGTGAACTGTCAAGAAAGCAATATCATAAAGGATCTCTAACACGGGGCTTGGAGCCAAAAGGGGCGAAAGTGCCATGTTGCCGAATATGTGTATTAAGTTTCAAATGAAAGCGCTCAGTAAAATCTTTTCAGTGCCAAGTATTTACAACGAAAATGATGACCCATAGATTGTGATTAAAAGCAAATCAGAAGGCCGACCAGTAAAGTAAACATGGAGTTTTCTACAAGTAAGTTTACGCCCTGTTGGCACTGCACAAAGCATTGTGGGTAGAGCATGCTAACAACACTGGCGTGCACACTTTGTTCATACATGAATCAGCTTTTGTTGCCATGTACTGAACACAATAGTTGATTTTGTTGTGTAGATTTAGCATCAGTATGAAAACCGTATTGCTACCCTTTTTCAAATATTTAATTTAACACATTTAAAGAAAATAAAGGTGTGTGAAACGTCGTTTTAGCACAGACATTTCCACAATAGAATAATAGTAGTAAAAGACTATTAAATAGAAAATATATGTTTGTTTTTTTAAACATTCGGTTAGTGGAATCTCATCTTTACATGTCACAGTTGGTCAGATCAGCTGTTATCCATAACTTAACATGTACAACACTAAATGCGGCAGCTGTCTGGTCTTGATATGAAAAAAAGAAGAAATATGAACCTGAATAAAATCTTTACCCAGAAATATTTTTAGAGAATATTTAAAATGCAAAGAGAATACTTTTTTTCAGATCAAGAGCCTGGTGGATTAAATAATAAAAGTGAAATCAATAAAATCTCACCACAAAATACGGTACTTCAAGTTAAGTCTCAAAATACAAAAACATGTTCTCAGTCCATCGAACAGTTTTCAGCTGACTAATGATGTTGTTTGAAACTGCTCTGATCTCATGATCTCATTTAAGTAGCTAATGAACTGAGTACTAAATATTAACCCAAGCAATGCCTGAATTCCTCTTTCTCCATGGCTGACGCACATTCTTTAATGTACTGTATTTCTTGATCGAACAAATTCTGTGTGCAGTGAGGTGTTTAAAAAAATTATGCAACCCAGATACAAAGTGCGATGATGGGGAAGGAATCAGAATCACTATAGTTTACAGCAGTTCTTTTCACCTCTTTTGGAGGCAGTGGAATGAAATGGTGTATTGATTCAGGTGAGTGCTTAGTCCTGCACAGAGTGAAGTCCTGGCCAGCCTTTACACTCCTCTTAGTCCACTGAATCTACTTTTCACCAAGTCATAATAATGACTATGGTATTTTGATAAAAAGTATACAAGTCACACATAATAATTGTGTTATTACTAAGTGTAGCATAATGTACAACTGTATTTGGGGCTAAGTAAACATTTAACATTAGACTACGCTGAAGTCCATAGGTCAACAACATCAGCCAGTAGGATGTTGTACAAAATACCAATTAAGTGTAATCTATGAATTCAATGCTCACATTTAAGCTGGAGAAGAGAAGAGGGAGTTACTTAGAGATTTAACAAATTATTTGTTGAAATTCAACCGAGGCAAAAAAACAAACATGTTTAAGTTTGTGGGATTTTCTGTCCTGTTGCTGTCCATTAATTTAATGTAAATCCAATTCACTACTCGTTAATTTACCAGCTCCAAAGCATTAAAACAATTCACACTGAATGTGCTACATTATTCATGATTAAATATTGTAAGATTGAGGTCTTTGGAATCCATAAATATCCAGATGTTTGGGGTGTATTGTTGTAAAATGCTTCCTAAAAATAACTCTTGTAAGTTGGTAAATATGATGAGGTGTTCAAATGTTGCCAGTAGTAAGTTTAACGATCACTTTTTGATTGTGTGGTAAGTTATTGTGTTGTCTCAAAAGAATGAAACAGAATAGCCGACGCTCCTTTTCCCAGAGGTCTCCTAATTTGATTTACTCATCCAGTAGAAACTACACGGTGGTTGTAAAGTATTTACCAGCTTTTATCTAATTGTATTGTTGTGTTTAAGCACTTCAGGTGTATTACTCTTTTATATCTCTTGCCTCCTTCATAATAATGTTTGGAGTTGTTTTTTAAGGTTGTGTTTTATGATATATGTTGTCAGACCCATAAATAAAGAGGCATTATGGTCTTTACCTCCTTCTTATCAGATGTTGTGTGTCATTGTCCAATATTAAAATATGTTAGTTTTTGTTGGTACTGTGATAAAACACACCATGTTCTTTCAAATGTTGTGGCATGTGTTGCTCTTATTAGTATGCCTACTAAAAACTATGCCATGGCCTGTTGAGACTCCGCCCACTCCTCTCTTCCGCCATCTGTCTGATGGATCATCAAGGTCTGAATCGTGGAATATGCCTACTACCAACTCTTCATACACTCTGTCATATTAATTGATTGTGTGGTTACTGTGTTTTAACTTGTGTATAATGATTCCTTCTGTACACATTACATCTATTGCATCTGTCCATCTTGGAGAGGGATCCTCCTCTGTTGCTCTCTTGAAGGTCTCTTCCCCTTTTTCCCCATGAAGGGTTGTTTGGGAGTTTTTCCTGATCCGATGTGAGGTTTTGGGACAGGGATGTCTATGACAGGCGCGAATATCTGCCTGTCTGACCGACATCCCTCAGTGGATGTCTGCACACCACCTGAAGATCAACCCTGACAAGACCGAGCTACTGTTCCTTCCAGGGAAAGGTTCCCCCACTCACAACCTGACTACCACCTTCAACAGCTCCGTGTTGGCCCCTACGCTGACTGCCAGGAGCCTCGGGGTGACGCTAGACAATCAACTCTCCCTGACGGCCAACATCGCTGCGACAGCGCGTTCCTGTAGGTACATGCTGCACAACATCAGGAGAATACGGCCTCTTCTTACCCAGAAGGCGGCGCAGGTTTTGGTGCAGGCTCTGGTCATTTCGCGCCTCGACTACTGCAACTCCCTTCTGGCTGGTCTACCTGCTAAGGCCATCCGGCCTCTGCAGCTCATCCAGAATGCAGCAGCTCGACTGGTCTTCAGCCTCCCGAAATTCACCCACACCACTCCGCTCCTCCGCTCTCTTCACTGGCTACCGGTGGCGGCCCGCATCCACTTCAAAACATTGGTTCTGGTACCATGCTCTGAACGGATCGGGCCCCGACTACATCCGGGACATGGTCACACCGTACACCCCGGCACGTTCGCTCCGCTCGGCAACAGCCAACCGACTTGTGACTCCGTCACCTCGAGCTAATCACTCTACATCCAGACTGTTTGCTGTCCTGGCTCCTCAGTGGTGGAACGAGCTCCCCACTGACATCAGGACAGCAGAAAGTCTCTACATCTTCCTCCGAAAACTGAAAACGCACCTTTTCCGACTATATCTGGATTAAACACAGACTTGCACTTTAGTAGCACTTGAATGGCTCTTATTATGGTACTTTTGTAGTTTGACTACGATGAGGAAATGTTACTTTCCGTATTCTTGTTGTTCTTAGTTTGTACTCTAGGTTGAAATGCACTTATTGTAAGTCGCTTTGGATAAAAGCGTCTGCTAAATGACATGTAATATAATGTAATATGTGTACAGATTGTAAAGCACTCTGAGGAAAATTTGTAATTTTGTGAAAATGAGCTATAAAAATAAACTGAATTGAATTGAATTATTGGACAGATGAAGAGTGTTGTGGACACTGCTTATGTCGATTTGGACCCATGGCTTTCTGATGAGACATTATTGTTCCCCTAAGGCTGAATGCTTCTCACTGTAATGATCCTTTGACTTCACTTAGACTCTAAATTAATTAGGTATCACAACATATTTTTGATGGGGTGCCATGAAGTTGGGGAATTGGATCCACGTTGCCGATAAAACTAATCCACATTGGTATAGCTAATGACTTTGGTGATCCCTTGGCTTTTCCTCTGAAACGACGACATTAACATTATTGACTTTGACTTTATTATTATAATTATTTGATGGAATGCCCTGATGTTTGGCTTACACAGACATGATCCGACATGATGCCGTCATCAAATCAAAATATGTCTAATGACCAAATTCCTGTAAACTGATATATTGATTAGAGTCAACTGTACTTTTTTGTTTATAGTAATTAGTATATTTAAGTCTTGCCAATAAACAAAGGAACTTCGGAAAATATTCATGGAAATGGCAATAATTACTATAATAAAAATATAATAAAAAAATACATCATGTTTATTAAGGATGACTTATGCTATGCTCACTTGGAATGGAACTGCCCACTTCATGATATTAAAACCCACTATTATATAAATGAGTCCCCATCAGAAGCGTCTTCTGAATGACATGCGCAGTTAGCAGTGACCCATACATGAGTGTGCATATACCTCCTGCCTTTTGTAGGAAACATTTTGTATCGATTTCCATGTCCTCATTGCTTGTCCCATTAAGGTACATGTAATGAAATAGATACATCTCAGGCCAAAGTTCAGACAAGTTGTAATTATGGCCAGTGGTAATTACACAAAGCTAATTTGGACTAATGGTTGTTTATTGCGTCCACCGGCTTAGGGCAGTCAGATTTTTTTCTATTTAAAGAATTGACGATGTAGAGGGACATTATACCACCGGCACTAGTTTGTATGTCCTTGTCAGAGAACATACATACTAGTACTCGGAGGTCAGAGAGAGTAAAAGCCTTTATGAAGCAAGAAGAAAAAATTGTTTTAGGGGTAAAAGCATGACTTCAATAAGAAGCAGTCCCAATGAATGTCACCCTGCCCTGATGAAGTCATTCCAGTGTACCCCGTGTAGTCACTGTGTGATACAAACCAGAGAGAAACAACATAGCTTTAAATCAAAAAGCAACAAATGCGCCTTATTGATCCGGAAACCCCAAAGTCTGGAAAAATGTAGCAATTGTTCAATGCCCATAGCTCTGAAATACACACTCCATGCAACACGCATGCACATGGTGCCATTGGAAGTGTGTGGAAAAAAACGAATGACATGTATAGGAAGTTGGACTGTGAAGCTAGCAGGTATATACCGTTCAATCAAGCTCTCAATGTCAGTTTGAACAATGTACAAACTTAAACTTAAGGTTACAATTAGCTCCTGTGGCGATTATACATATTCTATTTAAAAGCATTGAAGGATACTTCACACTTCAGTCTATGACTTTCTACTAACCCTACAATGTGCATCTGCATGAGAATAGATGACACATAAAGATCAGTAGTGCTTCAATTATCAACTCAAGTTAATAATAATGTGTGATAATTTTGTTCTGTAATACAACCGAGGTCTGATAACACAAAACAACTGAAATGTAATTAATGTCGTAGGTCGAACTTGCTCAGTATATTATCTGCACCTGATAGTTGTCATTCTGTACAAGAGAAACTTCCAGATTACTTCATCTACTCTAAACACAAGAAACATCCTATAGACCCTCCTTGTATTTCGTCGGTCATCATGTTAGTTTTTACCCATTGACATCTTGGATTTAGAAATTCAGAAATGACAAAAAAGGGTGCAGCCGAGTACAATCAAACTCCAAACAAGGGTATAATAGTTTGCTTTCATGAATTGAAAACAAACTTTGAAAGGGTGTGAGAGAACGATTAATAATTATATTTCATTGGATTAAATAACCGGACTTTATGAGTGCCTTGGCTACACTTTCTATGGATTATAACCAAGCTTCGGCCAGATAATTGTATCTTTAGGATTGTTTCACCAACCTGTCTTACTACTATACTTTAGCAAGTCCTCCTTCCTGGATGGTGACAGAGCCCACTAAACAGCACAAGCTGAGTACTGGTCCTACCATTGTTGAAGTATCATCCCAAACTTGACTCTCTTTCAGTCCCATTGTGGTTTTCCCATGTAGGCGAGGACTCTTCAGTAGGGACACGTTGTTATTGCAACCAGTCTACTAGTGTGCAAGCCCACTTGTGCAGGCCTGGTCTCCGGGTGTATCATGCCTGCTGACATCTCAGCTGCAGTGTTGGGAATTCTCCTCTGGTGATTGCTTCATCTTATTCACTGGCTCTGATGAGTTCAGGTCAACGTCTGTCTCAGAGAACATGGTCGCTCTCTACTACACAAGATCTTCTCAAACCAACAAAAGGCAAAACCATCTAAAACGTACCCTGTTCAACAACACACAAAAAGTATCCTCACACATTACTTCATCACAAATAATATGCTGATCTACTTTGCATTACAGAAACTTGTAAAAAAAATATCCTACCTCACTTGATGGTAATACATAAATGCACAAACCACACTGTGAGGGTGGAATTGCAGTAACTGTACACATCGTAAGGATATTGATATTCCAACCCCTGGCACATAAGAACAATGCACAATCAGTTCCCTAAGTCTCAAGTCCATCTCTCCTACTGTTCTAACTGCCTCTCTCCCAGACAATCCCACCTCCTCTAACCTAGTTGACCAGTTCAACAACATACTCCAGTCTCAATCAGCTGGATCCAATGAAGACATGCATTGTGTCTTCACTCTCTCTGCCCCGTGATATACCTGAACGTTGACAACTGAAGTCTAAAAGAATGCAACATCAAACTTCTCTGTTCACATTGATATCTCCATATATGTAAGAATTCCACAATAGTTTGAATAAATCTGGTTCAGGCAACAAGAGAGTCCTCTTCTCATCCATTACAAAACTCCATAAACCAATGGACAATCTCTCCCAAACTTTCAAAAGCAAATGTCTGGCATGTAGACTGCCATCTATGCCCTTGACCCCATCCCTTTCACCAATGTCAAATCCCAAATGACTACAGACCAAAATCAAATCTTAGTTTTCTCTAAAAAATGCTTGAACTCACCATTGCTTCACAATGGGTGTGTGACTGACTCAGTGGTAGAGCAGGGTTGTCCTCCAATCAGAGGACCGGCGGTCTGAATCCCGGCTCCTCCGGTATCTAAATGAGTGTGAATGTTACTTAGTCCTGATTGGCTTGGATGCACTACCATCAGTGCATGAATAGGTGAGAATCGGTAAACGATGACATGTAGTGTTGAAGCACTTTGAGTGCTTGGAAAACTATATAAGACCTATACAAGTACAGTCTATATACCATTGAATTGAAAACCCCTCTTGAACTCCAAGTACCTGCATTAACTCTTTCAATCTGGTTTCAGAACACAAGACTGCACATAAGCTGCTCTCTTTAAAGTCCTAAATGACCTTCTCCTCACCTCAGATGCCAACCTCCTCAACAGACTCAGCCTACTTGACCTCAATGCATCAACAACTCCATCCTCCTCATCCACCTGGAATCCTCTTTAGATATCAAATACACTGCCCTCTTATGGTTAAAATCCTCCCTCCCAGACAGACATCTCTTTAGTTGTATCAACATGTACACATCTTACCTCAAGGTTTCCCCCAAAGCTCGGGGCTTTGTACCCTTGTGTTCATCTTTTACATCCTTCCCCTTATGATTTGTCAGCATGGTCTCCAGTTTTATTATTATGCATACAATATCCAATTGTACACCTCTGTCTATATCACCAACACTATCCAATTCACGGCCAACAACTGCCTAAAGGATCTCAAAGTGTGGATGAGCGGCAATTTCCTCAAAATAAAGTGCAACAAATCTGAAGTCATCATTATCGGCCCAGGATCCCTCAACAATCACACCAACAGCTTCTCAAAAACTCAGCTGCCTGCATGCTCACACACTCACTGCAGAAAACACATTACCTCCAAAACCTCCACTGACTCTCGATAGAAAAACATATCCATTTTAAACTTCTCCTCATCTCCTACAGTGCTCTCCATAGCATGGCCCCCTCATACCGTGCACAGTGATTCAATGGCACACTCCTACAAGTACCCTCAGGTACCAAGGCCCGGCACGGGGGTGACAGGGCCTTTTCTGCTACTTCCCACTCACATTGGGAAATCGGATTCACTCTACTACTTCAAAAAAGCACTTAAAACACATTTCTGCTTTTAACTTACTTGTTGGTTGAAATTGCTTTATTTTCTTTTCCTCTGATATCTATTTATATTCATCTATATTTCATATCTTTTGAAAGTCTCATTGACTTTCTTGAAAAGCACTTCCGAAATTAATTGTGTTATTAAAGTTAATAGATAAAAACACAGACAAGCTGGTGACTCATAGCATGCCCTGCTTTATTGTCTATTTAGCCCAAAATGAGTAAATGAATGAACATCACCCGTCAAACTTTCTTTTCCTGTTTTTATAAAACTTACACGGAAGATTCTGGCGAACATTCTTTTGTCACCTGTTTTTAAGTCATGAACACAGGGGTGAAAAAAAGTAAATAAATGAGATAAGACTGAACAAAGGCATAACTTTAATTTTTATTTTTCACCTTCAATTCAGGTATGGAAGCTTAGTCTACCATATGGAAGCTTACTCTCCAAATGAATAGCTTGCAGTGCATAAGTATATGTCTGTGGGTTTGTATGTTGACTTACAAGTGGAAAAGCCTTAAGGCTACCCCAGAACACCGAGAAATACAGTCAGAGTTTACCCAATATGTCTATGAATATATTATCCTTTAACGCCTCCAATCTTCTGAGGGAGCACCTGAAGACACCTCTACCTTCACATGTGGAACTTGAGACGTCGCCCATGGATTCCGCCATTTCTACCAATATTGACAATCACCTTCTCATTATTCTCCAATCGTTTCTCCATTTGAAGTTAATCTGGCAGTCTGGGATTATGATAAGAAAATACCTTATAAACAAAAAGGATCTGATGAGAAAATAACCCAATAGAACAACAACAGATCTGAGTATAATATGAAGAGATCAATGAAGGAAAGATTGAGATAGTACGGGTAATAGCAGGACAAGATCTCACGAGAGAAGCTGTAATGAGAAAGAATTGCTTTATTACAAGGAAACCTGATACAATGTTGTTGTGGAGATGAATGAATGCAACCCAGTCATCCAGCGGCGTCTTTTCAAGGTAAACTCTCTAGGTGATTGGGAAGAAATGAGAGGCTTTTTTTGTTTGCTCATAAAAGATATCAAAATATCCAGCAAACATATAATACAACACATGTGTTTACAGTGCCAGAGATGATGATTTCCTTTGTGCCGCAAAGAGAGGTAAAAGTGCTGCGGCGCATACCAAACATGCTCAGTTCTGAAGCCTTCAGCACTAGTCGCACTAAACTGTTTATTAGGACAAAACAATTATGTGAATGTGTTAATCTCTTGACAAGGCCCAGGTGCCATTCAGCGTTATACAATATTGTACGATGGTAGAGCCCGGAATTATCCTTGGCCGTGCTGATAAAATGTCACCTCCTTCATGAAAAATGGTATTTATAACTCCCACGTAATTTAACAAGTCTGTGGGTGGAGATTACCTTCACAGGAAAGGTCATCGTCTCGTTGACCTTCTGAGGACAGGGGTTGTTTTATGATGGCAGTGTCACGGTTTCAGGCAACAGCTGATGAAGTTGTGGTGAGTCCTCGAGGTTTCACTCATTAGCGCCCCTTGTGCTTTCCACCAAGGGATCATGGGATCTGTCTGTGAGCGAGTGAGTGAATGAGTGGGTGGGCGAGTGAGTGAGATGGTGATTGAGAGAGCTAGTGGATCAGTTAGGGAGTGGCTGAGGTGGGAAATGGGTATGTGAGAAAGTGATATGGGGAATTAATGAGTGACTGAGTGAGATAGTGTGTAAGTGAATGAGTGAGTGATTGGGTGAGTTAAATAGTGAATGACTGAATGAGTGAGGGAGCTAGTGAATCAGTTATTTAGTTAGTCTTATGGTGAATTAATGAGTGAATTACTGAGTGAGTGAGTATTTGGATTGAGTCAGTGAGCTAGTGAATTAATTAGTGAGTGAGAGATATGGTAAATAAGGGAGTGAGTGACAGAGTGAGATAGTGAATGAGTGTGTAAGTGATTGAGTGAGTGAAAGAGCTATAGCTATATCAGTTAGTGAGTGAGTGAGATGGTGAGTGAGGAAGCTAGCAAATCAGTTAGTGAGTGAGATGGTGAGTGAGGGAGCGAGTGAATCAGTTAGTGAGTGAGATGGTGAGTGAGGGAGCGAATGAATCAGTTAGTGAGTGAGATGGAGAGTGAGGGAGCTAGTGAATCAGTTAGTGAGTGAGATGGTGAGTGAGGGAGCCAGTTAAAAAGTTTGTGAGTGAGTGAAATGGTGGCAGACACAACGATGTCAAACTACTCAACAATTCCACGATCTGCAGTCTGCGCAGCAGTGAATAAGACAAGCTCTGATCAAAGAGAGAAGAGAAGAACAACCTGCCAAAATGACAAGGCTGAGCAGAGGGAAGGACCAGAATCTGTTGACATGCTTTTTTCAATGCCAGTGGATTTCAAATGGCAGGATGTGGACGGCGTGGGAGTTTACTGAGGCTTTAATAAGCTTTGTCAGATGCTTTTGAAAGACATATCGACGTGGACATTAGTGGGGAAATCAAGTGAGTTACTCATCCCAGAATGACTCTCAGTTGGTGAAAGTGTTTCCATGAGCGGCTGCATGAGGACGGCCCTGTGCGTGTGACTGCTTCCACAGTGTGTGATGTGTGTAAATAACTAATATGGAAATGTACAGGTCCTTCCTTCCTACTGACAGCTGCAGTACATCGCTGAGATCCTGACAAACAACACTTTACTCAACACTTTACTTTGTTTTCCCCTTGTAGTATTTAGTATTTTAGTATTAGTATTTAGTATTTTAGTAATCAGTATTTTAGTATTAGTATTTAGTATTTAGTATTTTAGTATTAGTATTTAGTGTTTAATATTCTATTATTAGTATTTAGTATTTAGTATTGTAGTATTAGTATTTAGTGTTTAGTATTTTAGTATTAGTATTTTAGTATTCAGTATTTTAGTATTAGTTTTTAGTGTTTTAGTATTAGTATTTAGTATTTAGTATTAGTAATTTAGTATTAGTATTTTATATTTAGTATTTTAGTAGTAGTAGTAGTAGTAATAGTAGTAGTAGTAGTAGTATTTAGGATTGTGTTTTGTGTTTTTATTTGTATCTTTTATTTGTATTAATGCTCTATGTACACTCACTGCTGTGATCCTCAAATTTCCCCACTGTGGGACCAATAAATGAATATCTTATCTTATCATATTTTTGTAATTGGTCCAGTATTGAGGGACACTGCAGACAGCAGCCACTAAGTGGATGGTAATAAGAGACGTAGTAATACATTTAAATCTAATCATAGGGTTATAACTAGGAATACTGATTTTTAACTTTACCTTCCCCCTCTCAGCCTCGCAAGACTGATGGACATTTAAACTCCACGTCAATTCCCATCCGTTTTCTGTGCTGCCTAAACATTCCTGTGTACACCATTAACCTTAACTTCCTCCGCAATTTACAGTGGTGATTACTGACCCAGATATTGCTGTGTTATGTATTGCAGTTGTCAATACATATTAAAATATACATTTTTCTCCTCCTCTTTTCAATTTCCTTTTTTATCTTTTCAATTTATCGACACCCCCTGCAATAAGAAGCTACTCTTTTCATTTGCATCCAAAAATGAGCTTTACATATACAGAGCTACTGTTAGATTCCCTGTCTGTCCCTAGTGTGTGTTCCCCGGTATTGTCTCCCTTCCGTCTGTGTTGTGTTGTCTGTTTACAGGTTCCGCCCCCGGGTTCTGCCCACTGCCACGCCCGCTTCCGTGTCACCAGCTGAGACGCTGTTGCTCAATCACCAGAGGTGGTTATAGGGACTGTGTTTCCTCTGGTGCGCTGTCAGGTCGTTCGGGTAGTATGAGTCTGAGAAATCCTGGTGTTTCCTATCAGTAATCCTTGTGTTTCCTATTAGCAGCGCACGGGCTCGGTCGAGTTGCCCTCCCGACTCTGGAGTGAGACTTTCCGTTCTACAATTTGTTTGTTTGTTTTGTTTTTGAGCATCGGGAAAATAAATCCTGTTTGATTTTTGAAACTGCTGTCTTGCGTGCGTTTGGGTCCTCCATAACACTTAGATCTTAACAGAACGACCTGACCATGATGACGGACCCAGCCGCAGCAAGCTTCACTTTCATGGAGCAGATTCACCGAGCGGTTAGCTCTCAAGGTGTCCTCCTCGGCCAACACCAGCAGGTACTGGGGATCTACTGAACTCTCAGCATGCTTTCGGGACCCAGATGGCGGAGATTGGAGGCATGTTGCGGGAGCTCACGCTCGCCATGCACCTCGAGCGGAGCCAGTCCCGATGACGGGAGTCGCCCAGCACCTCTGACTTTTGTTCCTGCACCTGTGCCCTATGGTGGATCGTCCAGCACCTCTGACTCTTTGTTCCTGCACCTGTGCCCTATGGTGGATCGTCCGAGGGTTGCAGAGGGTTCATGCTCCAGTGTGGATTTGCTGGTCAGCAGCCCCGCATGCACGCCTCGGACAATGCAAAGGTGGCGATACAGTGGCGCAGCACGCCGACAGGGCGCTGGTCTGGGCTGAGGCATGGCTCCAAAGACGCTCAGCTGGGGTCTCCACGAGCGCTTCATGGAGGAGTTCAGGAGGGAGCTTCGACCACCCGGCTACACCGGGACGTTGTTCAGCGACTGCTCAGTCTTCGCCAGGTTCCTCCAGTGTAGCGGAGTATTCCGCTGAGTTCCAGATTCTGGCCACAGAGTCAGGCTGGGACAGTGAGGCGCTGAAAGGAATATATCGCTGCAGTCTGTCAGATCTTCTGAGGATGAACTGGCCGTCCGGGGAGCCTGACTCGTTCGAGGAGCTCATCACCCTCACAATCAGGTTGGATAACCGTGTTCGGGAACGCGTCGGGAGGAGTCACGGTCTCAATCCGGTGCTTCAATTTGTTTCGCTCCCAGTCCTCAGCCCCGAGCCAGCTCAATCCGTACAGCCAGGCACGCTTACGTTCTACCTCTTCAGCACCTCCTCTTTGGATCCGGAGGTGCCGATGCAGCTGGGCGTATCCATCTCTCTCCAGAGGAGAGAGACGTTCCGCACGGGATGCTGTCTGTACTGTGGGGAGTCGGCCATCGCATGGCTGTTTGCTACCGGCCAAAAGAGAGAGCTCGCCAGTAAGAGTGGGGGTGCTGGCGAGCGAACTCCAGGAGAACTCCCCATTCTGGGTCTCAAGCACTGTTTCCTGCCACCCTGCATTTGTCATCTGGGCCAGTGCACCTGTCGGCCCTCATTGACTCTGGGGCTGAACAGAATTTTTGACACCGGTTTATTAAAAGGGGGATTCCCGTTGAGGCACTAGAGTGCACTTTGCTGGTGAACGCACTGGAGGGCAGTTCACTGGCAGAGATAACGCACTGGACTCTGCCAATTACCCTGCACGTGTCCGGCAATCACAGTGAGACAACCCGCTTTCTGCGTGTTTCCGCCTCCCCTGACACCTTTGGTCCTGGGTCTTCCCTGGCTGAGAGACCATAATCCTCAGATCGACTGCCGGGGCAGGATCACCGGCTGGAGTGCCGCCTGTCACTCGCTGTCTCAGAGCTGCTGGCCTTGTCAGGTTCCTTCCCCACATCCCCCCCTTCCCCCCCGGAAATCCTCAACAATCACACCAACAGCTTCTCAAAAACTCAGCTGCCTGCATGCTCACACACTCACTGCAGAAAACACATTACCTCCAAAACCTCCACTGACTCTCGATAGAAAAACATATCCATTTTAAACTTCTCCTCATCTCCTACAGTGCTCTCCATAGCATGGCCCCCTCATACCGTGCACAGTGATTCAATGGCACACTCCTACAAGTACCCTCAGGTACCAAGGCCCGGCACGGGGGTGACAGGGCCTTTTCTGCTACTTCCCACTCACATTGGGAAATCGGATTCACTCTACTACTTCAAAAAAGCACTTAAAACACATTTCTGCTTTTAACTTACTTGTTGGTTGAAATTGCTTTATTTTCTTTTCCTCTGATATCTATTTATATTCATCTATATTTCATATCTTTTGAAAGTCTCATTGACTTTCTTGAAAAGCACTTCCGAAATTAATTGTGTTATTAAAGTTAATAGATAAAAACACAGACAAGCTGGTGACTCATAGCATGCCCTGCTTTATTGTCTATTTAGCCCAAAATGAGTAAATGAATGAACATCACCCGTCAAACTTTCTTTTCCTGTTTTTATAAAACTTACACGGAAGATTCTGGCGAACATTCTTTTGTCACCTGTTTTTAAGTCATGAACACAGGGGTGAAAAAAAGTAAATAAATGAGATAAGACTGAACAAAGGCATAACTTTAATTTTTATTTTTCACCTTCAATTCAGGTATGGAAGCTTAGTCTACCATATGGAAGCTTACTCTCCAAATGAATAGCTTGCAGTGCATAAGTATATGTCTGTGGGTTTGTATGTTGACTTACAAGTGGAAAAGCCTTAAGGCTACCCCAGAACACCGAGAAATACAGTCAGAGTTTACCCAATATGTCTATGAATATATTATCCTTTAACGCCTCCAATCTTCTGAGGGAGCACCTGAAGACACCTCTACCTTCACATGTGGAACTTGAGACGTCGCCCATGGATTCCGCCATTTCTACCAATATTGACAATCACCTTCTCATTATTCTCCAATCGTTTCTCCATTTGAAGTTAATCTGGCAGTCTGGGATTATGATAAGAAAATACCTTATAAACAAAAAGGATCTGATGAGAAAATAACCCAATAGAACAACAACAGATCTGAGTATAATATGAAGAGATCAATGAAGGAAAGATTGAGATAGTACGGGTAATAGCAGGACAAGATCTCACGAGAGAAGCTGTAATGAGAAAGAATTGCTTTATTACAAGGAAACCTGATACAATGTTGTTGTGGAGATGAATGAATGCAACCCAGTCATCCAGCGGCGTCTTTTCAAGGTAAACTCTCTAGGTGATTGGGAAGAAATGAGAGGCTTTTTTTGTTTGCTCATAAAAGATATCAAAATATCCAGCAAACATATAATACAACACATGTGTTTACAGTGCCAGAGATGATGATTTCCTTTGTGCCGCAAAGAGAGGTAAAAGTGCTGCGGCGCATACCAAACATGCTCAGTTCTGAAGCCTTCAGCACTAGTCGCACTAAACTGTTTATTAGGACAAAACAATTATGTGAATGTGTTAATCTCTTGACAAGGCCCAGGTGCCATTCAGCGTTATACAATATTGTACGATGGTAGAGCCCGGAATTATCCTTGGCCGTGCTGATAAAATGTCACCTCCTTCATGAAAAATGGTATTTATAACTCCCACGTAATTTAACAAGTCTGTGGGTGGAGATTACCTTCACAGGAAAGGTCATCGTCTCGTTGACCTTCTGAGGACAGGGGTTGTTTTATGATGGCAGTGTCACGGTTTCAGGCAACAGCTGATGAAGTTGTGGTGAGTCCTCGAGGTTTCACTCATTAGCGCCCCTTGTGCTTTCCACCAAGGGATCATGGGATCTGTCTGTGAGCGAGTGAGTGAATGAGTGGGTGGGCGAGTGAGTGAGATGGTGATTGAGAGAGCTAGTGGATCAGTTAGGGAGTGGCTGAGGTGGGAAATGGGTATGTGAGAAAGTGATATGGGGAATTAATGAGTGACTGAGTGAGATAGTGTGTAAGTGAATGAGTGAGTGATTGGGTGAGTTAAATAGTGAATGACTGAATGAGTGAGGGAGCTAGTGAATCAGTTATTTAGTTAGTCTTATGGTGAATTAATGAGTGAATTACTGAGTGAGTGAGTATTTGGATTGAGTCAGTGAGCTAGTGAATTAATTAGTGAGTGAGAGATATGGTAAATAAGGGAGTGAGTGACAGAGTGAGATAGTGAATGAGTGTGTAAGTGATTGAGTGAGTGAAAGAGCTATAGC
The DNA here is from genome assembly GCA_036178185.1 of Liparis tanakae. NCBI lineage: Eukaryota > Metazoa > Chordata > Actinopteri > Perciformes > Liparidae > Liparis > Liparis tanakae. The sequence goes on along the minus strand of CM070095.1, from coordinate 18,447,688 downwards.
TATATCAGTTAGTGAGTGAGTGAGATGGTGAGTGAGGAAGCTAGCAAATCAGTTAGTGAGTGAGATGGTGAGTGAGGGAGCGAGTGAATCAGTTAGTGAGTGAGATGGTGAGTGAGGGAGCGAATGAATCAGTTAGTGAGTGAGATGGAGAGTGAGGGAGCTAGTGAATCAGTTAGTGAGTGAGATGGTGAGTGAGGGAGCCAGTTAAAAAGTTTGTGAGTGAGTGAAATGGTGGCAGACACAACGATGTCAAACTACTCAACAATTCCACGATCTGCAGTCTGCGCAGCAGTGAATAAGACAAGCTCTGATCAAAGAGAGAAGAGAAGAACAACCTGCCAAAATGACAAGGCTGAGCAGAGGGAAGGACCAGAATCTGTTGACATGCTTTTTTCAATGCCAGTGGATTTCAAATGGCAGGATGTGGACGGCGTGGGAGTTTACTGAGGCTTTAATAAGCTTTGTCAGATGCTTTTGAAAGACATATCGACGTGGACATTAGTGGGGAAATCAAGTGAGTTACTCATCCCAGAATGACTCTCAGTTGGTGAAAGTGTTTCCATGAGCGGCTGCATGAGGACGGCCCTGTGCGTGTGACTGCTTCCACAGTGTGTGATGTGTGTAAATAACTAATATGGAAATGTACAGGTCCTTCCTTCCTACTGACAGCTGCAGTACATCGCTGAGATCCTGACAAACAACACTTTACTCAACACTTTACTTTGTTTTCCCCTTGTAGTATTTAGTATTTTAGTATTAGTATTTAGTATTTTAGTAATCAGTATTTTAGTATTAGTATTTAGTATTTAGTATTTTAGTATTAGTATTTAGTGTTTAATATTCTATTATTAGTATTTAGTATTTAGTATTGTAGTATTAGTATTTAGTGTTTAGTATTTTAGTATTAGTATTTTAGTATTCAGTATTTTAGTATTAGTTTTTAGTGTTTTAGTATTAGTATTTAGTATTTAGTATTAGTAATTTAGTATTAGTATTTTATATTTAGTATTTTAGTAGTAGTAGTAGTAGTAATAGTAGTAGTAGTAGTAGTATTTAGGATTGTGTTTTGTGTTTTTATTTGTATCTTTTATTTGTATTAATGCTCTATGTACACTCACTGCTGTGATCCTCAAATTTCCCCACTGTGGGACCAATAAATGAATATCTTATCTTATCATATTTTTGTAATTGGTCCAGTATTGAGGGACACTGCAGACAGCAGCCACTAAGTGGATGGTAATAAGAGACGTAGTAATACATTTAAATCTAATCATAGGGTTATAACTAGGAATACTGATTTTTAACTTTACCTTCCCCCTCTCAGCCTCGCAAGACTGATGGACATTTAAACTCCACGTCAATTCCCATCCGTTTTCTGTGCTGCCTAAACATTCCTGTGTACACCATTAACCTTAACTTCCTCCGCAATTTACAGTGGTGATTACTGACCCAGATATTGCTGTGTTATGTATTGCAGTTGTCAATACATATTAAAATATACATTTTTCTCCTCCTCTTTTCAATTTCCTTTTTTATCTTTTCAATTTATCGACACCCCCTGCAATAAGAAGCTACTCTTTTCATTTGCATCCAAAAATGAGCTTTACATATACAGAGCTACATTATCAGAGCTGAATATATGAGGGATGTAGGTTGTCTTGATTTGGTTCTATAGAGTGGCTTTGTGCGTTGAAAGGGGGTGTATCTAGTTCTTCAAGTTAAATGTCAACTTAAACATTAATAAAACAACATTTGCCAAAAACTAAATTGTGGATGTTGAATTTGCTGAAGGGGCCGATAACCTTTGAAAACCACTAGTCACTGTGGCCGGTGCGACTGCACACACTCCTCAGGGGTAAAAACTAAAAAATGTAGTTCATTTTTCAGTAATATATCTAAACGAAGAAAACTCGCTCCATCTTCAAAAGGCATTGAGTATTAAAGATAAGACCGTAAAGTCAGTGTGCTTTGTACTAAAAATGGAAACACATCATTGTGTTACACATTCTCAGGCCTTTATCCAGGGTTTTTAGTAGATTTCAGTAGAGTTAGTACCTTCATGAAATAATTTCACCAAACTGTGCAACAACGGGAGGTGTTTATGGGGGCTGAGCGGGTCGATGCCCGGCTGCTCAAGTCCACGTCAAAGTGTCCTTGGGCGAAACACTTAAACCCAAAATGATGTGGTGTAAAAAGGTTTAGTGATGATGGGAAAGTGGCAACTTGCATGTTATTCCCTGTCATAAGTTACGAATTGATTGATGCCGTGTCGTGTTTAAGAGCTCGGAGTGGTCGACGGTACAAGTCCATTTATCTTAAAATGAAGAATAACGATGTGAAGACAGCTTATTTCTCATGAGTATTTTGCTGTATTACAAGTGCATGCTCTATGTGTGTGTGTGTGTGTGTGTGTGTGTGTGTGAGTGTGTGTGTGTGACTCGAGCGTAGCGACTTAACTTGAAACCCGTGTCAGGTTCAGGGGCTCTGTCGCTGTCCTCCATCGATGGGCGTCGCCTCCGGGGAACAGGGTCTTTCTCATGTGGCATCGCCTCACATCAAGGGAACGCCATTCTTCCGACACTTGCGAGTTCATTTCCATAGAACGGAGCGACGGAGCCTATTATTTCCCAAACACAGCCTCTCATCTCGATGGGGGGAGAGAGAAACAAGTGTGTTGCTGTGCAAAGACAAAATTGAATTCCCAACATTGCTGTTTGGTGCAGGAAGGCATGAATGTATAATTAGAGGCCTGTAGGCAACAGATAAGACAAAAAATAAAGTCTCACTTTGATGTTGATAACAATTTATTTCATGCTATTAGAACATACACACACACACACACACACACACACACACACACACGTGTGATGGGGAAACACACACTCATATCTGTCCTAGCTGTCACACAGACAGACACCCACTCAGGGTGAACACATTGTATATCCCCCCCCCGACACACATACACACACACACACATTCCAAACTGACAGAATAACATTAATAATTTGTCATCGCCATAAATCCTACAGCTCTCTCTTTCAGTGCGGTGACCTTTGGTTGGTGTTTTCCTCCGTTGGTATCGTTGTTTGGTCGTTGCGTCTTTCAGGATCTCTCGATCCATCAAACATGGAACTGCTTGTCACTTGTGAAATTGTTCCCTCTGCATCTTCCCTGCTAGTGGAATGTAGGCTACACAAATTAGATTGTCTATTATTTCCTTCTTAATGTTAGGATAGTGTTGCAAACAGTAGAAACTATTTCATTGGTTCTCAGAGAAAACAAACGTGTTCAACCTGAGATGTTTGATGTTGATGTTTTGATGTTTGAGATTAGTTACATTTTGTTTGTTTAGGCCTTTAATCATAGGAATGTCTCTGTGAAGACGTGACGCTAATGATCACATGTTTTTTTTCCATTTTACTGAATCTGCAAAGTATATCTTGCTTATGTCAGAAGCAGCATATTCTGATTGTGGTCTGATGAGGTTAATCAGATCTTGAGAAGTGTAACAAGGTTGTTCCTTGATCAAACTTTTTTTTAAAGAATAATCTCAGAGAATTATGGTATTTAATCTAATTGTGGAGGCCTTTTTCTACGTAATTGCTGACTTTAAATTTTAGAAATGCAGAATTTATATACGTTCACCTCCCTGGCTCCGTAAATGATGTTCAGACTGAAGGTGTATGTATACATATGTATATATATATATATATATATATATATATATATATATATATATATATATATATATATATATATATATATTCATTGTTATAAAAAGAAAATGCTGTCATTCTGACTTGCACCTATAATTTTCCCATTTAAAGGCTTCTAGTATAATTAGAATGGGTCAATAGTTGAATTAGAATGAGACTATTGTAGAATTAGAATGGGACAATAGTATACTTAGAATGGGAGTATAGTATAATTAGAATGGAACTATAGTATAATTAGAATGGAAGTATAATATAATTAGAATGTGACTTTAGTTAAATTTGAATGGGACTATAGTTGAATTAGAATAGGAGAATAGTATAACAAGAATAAGACATTAGTATGATAAGAATGAGACTATAGTAGAATTATAATGGGCTATTAAAAAGAGGCAACAGTTTGACCAATGTCTGTGCAGTACCAGTTCAATTCAAACAGCTAAACAGTCAACAGTAAATAAGGACCCTCATCAGATATAGCACTTTGAAGCAGGCAGATTTTTTAAATGTTTTTTTCAATGAGAGAAAGCTAATTGCTCGCTGCTTTTGCTTTGCTGAGTGCCTCAGGTTATTCCACTCTATGCGCCTTGAGTTGAAACAATTTTAAATCAGGCCAGAAGAGCAATCGATGTGTGTAGCTGTATATATGAGTTTGTGTTTTTGTGTCTGTGTGGTTGTGTGTGTGTGTGTGTGTGTGTGTGTTTTCGAATGCACATTTGCATTTTTGGAAAGGTTAAATCAAAAGATGTTTTAAAAAACAAAATAAGTGCCTGAAGTCATTTTCCTCATTGTTCAATATGATGATTCAAGAGGCGTCTGTTGTGGTTTGAATTAAGCGTATGTTATTATTGATTATGTCGGGTCGGCCACAATCTCATAGACCCTGGAGGAAGGGCAGATTGCAGCCAATCCCCGCTGGGCCAAGGGTACGCTTCAGTCTTCCCTCGTCCTAGACAGCTGATGTCCAGCTCCCACTTGAGGTCCTTAGTCATAGTGGAGACCCAGGAAGCGAAAAGACTCCACTGTGTCGACGAGGGAGTCACACAGGGTGGGGGGGCAGGTGGTTCTTCCAGAATGCATCTCTACTGTCTTCAGAACGTCGAGCTCGATGTTGTCCGGTCCACCTCCTGCAGATGGGGTAGGATAGCAGGGAGAGCTTGTCCTCCAGCAGACGGGATGATGGTGTTAAAGCAAGAGCTGAAGTCCACTAATCCTGGCATAGGTCCCGAAGGACTCTAGATGCCGTAGGACAGGGGTCAGGAACCTGTTTGACTTAAATTACCTTGAATTACTTCTGCTGTAATCTGGCGCGATAATAAGGAAATTACAGGGTGGCGGGCGGTGATATATATATTTTTTTTACTCAAAATTCTCTGGGAGCCATATGCCGTCACCGGAAAAGCCATACATGGCTCGCGAGCCATAGGTTCCCGACTCCTGCTGTAGGATGAAAGGGAGGGCCATGCTGACTCGTCTGTTTTTTAAACAGCCTGGCAACGCCCCTCTCTAGAAAGAGTCGTCATTGTGGTGGGGGTGGGCCTTTTGGATGGGTTGTGTTGAGTGGAGCGCCGGTGACGGGGGGCCATGGTGATCTAGAGCATGGACGATGGGGTGAGGACTGTCCCAATGCCTTTGGAAGGGACAGTACAACTTGTTTGCCAGGTTTAAGTCGCTCATGGAGTGGAGGCCTTGAGGCATGAAGTCGAGGATCACTTCTCAGAACTCCCCAGGCAGACGCGTACTGGTTTGTGGATGTTGTAGTTCACCCTGGTGCATGATGGTACACAGCTGTCATCAGAGACGCTATCGCCAAAAATACGCATCACAATCAGAAACGAAAATGCTGAATATGTTTCTTTTTTAAAAGCTGCTGCGATATCCGAAATATTTAGCATAATATCTAACCAAGTGTGCCCACATCACTCCCCGTATTGTGCAACCACCGAATCAGATCGTACATCCGGATGAACACTACGACTTTCCTTTTATTTCCTCATATGTCAAGAGGAGATGACACTAGGCAATGAGCTTTCCTTTTCAATGCAAGTGAGCAACTCTTCTTACCAGTTAGAGATAATGTGAGCAAACACAAAAAGTGGGACTGAGCAAAATTAATATTTACAAAATAAATACTAGTAACCTTTACTTAAAAAAAAAATCTGTGTGCAATTTGGTATATTATTATGTCGATTTAATACATTTTGAATTATTTATCAATTGCATTTTAATCATTTTTGTTTGAATAATATCAGCTCAAAATCACTGAGTAGAATTTAATCATATTATATCATTAAAGTCAACAATGTCGAAAAAAAATTAATAAATTCTACTCAATGGGAACTCTTCAGTTTTAATCGCTGTGCACTTCCGCCCAAGGAATTTGCGCCACACCTGACTTACCGGTACACAAAGCTGGATTCATTCTTAGCAAGCTAGGTTACCATGGTAACTTACTCTGAATGGCAAACCTGCTCCGGTTCAGGGTAGCTTTCAGGATGGATCTGAATCCAATAAAAGGCTCCATCCACCGTTCAATCAGCTGTTCGGGAAACAATGGCGTGCCCTTTTATCGAAGACCCGATTGAAATTGGAGCGCAAATTGCAAGGAGTACCTTTGTTTTATTTGATGTAGTTGTTGGCCAGACCCATAACATTATTTTGGATGATTTCAAAGAAATTACATAATATTTGTTGTTTTTAATAACATTTGGCTCCACCAATTTGCCTGGATGGAAACATGAAATAAAATGATACTGGCTATTTTAACACTCCAATGTTGGTACAGTTTAGATGAATATGCTTAACTCTGGGCTTGTATCAAATGGTTGTACATATAACTACAGAGCCTTAAGGAATGAATGTCAGCAGAGAAAGACCACACAATAAAGAAACCTTCAATCAGAGGGTAGAATTAGTATGAACTATATTTAGAGAACAGAACACACGATGGGGTGTGAACATCAGTGGCATCAGTAGGCCAGAAATGTGTTTTATTTTGAAAAATGACCAGATACATCCGTCTGTGCATCTGATCCTCATATTCTTGACACATGACAAGAGCCTACGTGATACTTTACCACAAACATGAAACTTAAACGTACTTTTCAACTCTGCCAGAGTGCCGGTGTTCTGGATTAAAATCAAAGCAGAATATCCGGAAAGCTCTGAAAACCTGCAAGCACCATCCAGCGTGAGTACACATCGCGATCACTAGTATTGCATGATGGGTGTTGAACTCATGTGTATGAGTACACATCGCGATCAGTAGTGTTGCATGCTGGGTGTTGAAACCATGAGTACACATTGAGAGCATTAGTATAACAATTAATGTATGTAAAGATTAATAATAATTTAAGTTTAAATGTATTGTATTAAGTAACATTCTTCCAAGTTATGAGTTGATGTAACTTATTTTATTTATTGAATCCAAATCATTGTTATCCAGATATTTAGAAAAACAGCATAATTTCCACCCATAAAATTAGTAAATATAAATCAGTATTATCCAGTTATTTAATGAATAGAAATCAATTTCAGCCACATAATTGGTAAATCTAAATCACTTTATTTTGAATACCTAGTCAATATTAATCATTTCCCCTGTATAATTGATTTGGATTTACTCAACATTTGCCATATTATCAGTAAATCCAAAATATTAGTATTTCATATTTTGTTTAAATTTGCTTAAATAAATCAATGTTTTTTAATCAAAGTTGAAGTAGTAAAATCTATTCAATTATATTAATTGTCACTTCATTGACATAATTTTATTGAGCAGATGGTCAAACTTTTCTGAGTGTATATCCCCTCCTGACGGGTGGGGTAACCTACATGCACACGTAAGGCGTAACGTGAGTACTTAAGATTCATGAATTGATGAATAAATCCTTTCAGACCTTTTCTAAATAAAATAAAATCAAACTCTGACTATGTTGGTAAAAAGACAACAGCATACTTTGAGCCGTGCATTCAAATGTTTCTCGTATCCAGATTGTATCTAGATATGATTTAAAGTGATCACATGTACACCTGGTATTGCTCTGTGTCCCACGTATCCACATGCAATCCAATCGCTCTACGCTGTTGTCCGTGGCTTTTCTGTGGGCCAGTCCCATGTGTTTAATTTTCCGTTGACATCGCAGCCAGGACCAGCTGTGGCCGTTCTACACCGTTTGCTGAGCCGGTGCCTCATAAATGAGGAGGGTTGCGATATGAATTGCCTGAAAAGCATCGCTTGGAGACTTTTGACGGACCAAATTGAAAGACGCTCGGTCTCTTCTTAACTCGAGTGTCTTGAAAGCCACCAAGTGTTCTTTCGGTTCTCTTTCTAGTATACCTTCGCTCGCTAACTGGCTAAAGCAGGGGTCGGGAACCTATGGCCCGCCAGCCATATATGGCTCTTCCGGTGACGGCATATGGCTCCCGGACAATTTTGAGTTTATAAAAAAAAAAATCGCTGCCAACCCCCCTGTAATTTTCTCTATCACGCCAGATTACAGCAGAAGTAATGTCAGGTCCTTTTCTTAAAGACGTTTTTGTTCTTGTATTAAACGGACGTCTGTTATTGATCGTATCCACACAACAGCATGTTACTTCTCTGCACCCCCCCCCCCCCCCCCCCGTAGCATCATGCAGCACCAGAAGTCCCATTAACATTATACGTTAAAAATACTATATGGCTCTCAATGCAATATATTTCGATATATATGTGTCTTTTATGGCTCTCCCAGTCAAAAAGGTTCCTGACCCCTGGGCTAAAGGCTGCTTCCACGCTGGTTTGGAAGGGTCACATGTGTTTTGTTCTACGTATTCCGTCCCCGTGGTTCTTGTATGAGGATTGAAAACACAACTGCTTTGCCACTTGTGTACAACAGGGTGACAATGCGTCCCTAACCACCTCCTGAGGTACATGGCTGATCCTTCTTAATACAAGAGGTATGTTCTTGGTCAGAGTTAGTGTGAATCCCCCCCCCCCCCAAAGAAATAAATGATCCCAATGAATTGGATTGCTATTACATACATGTACAACAAAAATGAATTGTCAGCATTTCCATGTATCAGCTGAGGGCAGAGGGTGCTCCGTGTGGATCACATCCCATCAGGCCTAACGGTGTTTGAAAGGCTGTCGACCTGTTTCCCGACAAAACCAAACCCTCTCATTCGCTCTCCCTCCATTAATAGCATCTTATATGGCCGAGGGCCAGCGTTTAATGCCTTCCAAACATATTCAATTTCATCATAATTAAGAATAGATTATCCATCCAACAAAGCACAATTCATCACAATCATCATTCCAACCTTTTAAGGGTTTACATATTCTGATGCAGGCATCCATAACTCCTTGCGACACTGAAATAATTTGTTTACAGCCACATCCATTTGGTATACCATCCTTTAATCAATAGCAGTAAATCTAAAGTCCATTTTGCTGCAGGTGTCTCCTCTTGGGGAGAAAAAGCCCTGTTGAGAAAGGAGCTGTTTAGGGCTCAGGAATTGCACATGCACCTCCCCTGGCTCATGCTCTCACAAGTTTGAATGAAACAATATCAGCTTGTTAATTGTAAAAAGTGTGGAGTATAGAGGGGCGGACCATTGGGCATGGATGGATTAAGATACCAGAAGTTGTGGTGTCATAACTGGAGATAATCAAGTGATTCATTAAGATAAGAGAAGGAACGATAGCTTGGAGGGATCTTTACCACAGCACTTGTACACAGCTTGTTCGCCATCTCGCTCATTAAATAGAAATGTAACGGCAAGCTGTTGTGTGCGTTTGGTCTTTCAGTATTAAACCTACTGGATGCTGACAGGCTGTCATCAGGCTGCCAAATATCCAGTAGATCCCAGTCCAGAATGAAAAGCAGCAGCCTCACACCGCAGCATGGAGCCAAGAGTAAGTCCACTGGTTTCTAAAGGGAAGTGGCTCACATGCTGCTCTTAAATGTGACAGTTTACTACAGATCAGCAACTATTTCATACAATTTGCTTGCTTGTTTACCAGATGGCGTATCAAACATGGATGGATGACACTCCGCATATGCTGAATTTTAGTCATATTAAGTCAGATTATGTATTACCTTAATTTCGACACGGGGCGACAAGGTATTATTATAAAGCTCCAATAGTCTGCAGAATGTCCCTAAGAGCCTTTATCGGTCTGACAGCGTCCCTCCCCCCCGTCTCACACACAAGAAACACTCTCCTTGCATCAAACGGAAGTGCAATTTTTATGCAGGATGAGTTTAGTTTAGTTTAGTTTATTAAGGATCCCCATTAGTCTACATCGTAGTGGAGACTATTCTTCAAAACAAATTGTAAATACAAATACATAAAATGCAGTACAGCATGATCAATTATCACAAAAACACTTAGACTTAGAAAACAACATTTACATAAAAAAAAAAAAAATAATAATAATAATAATAACCTAATCTACTATGATTTCCTTTCTGGTTATTGATGTCTAAAGTTTTCTTTTGAAATCACTTTTATTCTTGTTAGAGTCACATATAAATGAGTCAATTGAACCTTCCTGATTATTTTACTATGTAGAGGCATGTCCCACCCTATCCTGCCTCTGATTGGCTAGAACTTGAAGGCTCGGTCGGCTTGGTTGGTTGAATTTAGGCATGTGAAATGAGATTGGTTTTGTTTATGATAAGAATATCATAGTTAACCAGTACAAAGCACAATAGGGTGGGTCATGCCTTCATCATAGTTCATTTTTCAGGATCACCAGCTGTCGAACATTCCTTCAAACTATTTGAGTTTCAGAATTATCGCTTGTTGGAACCATGGAGGACATACAGTAGATATCTCTATGTGTGCAGTGTGGTCAAGACTGCAAAGAAATGTAAAGTGAAAGTTAATAAGCATATAAAAACATGTTGAACTGTGCCAATATATGTGTTTTTTCTTTGTAATTATGGTATGGCTTGTCATTCCTTTTATAGATATTTAGACATATGTTACCTTCTCTACTTAAAGTATGCCTCACTTCTGATGTGTGTACAGTATGTTACAAAGCCGACGCCTGAGCCAGGATCAGGGAGATAATGAGGAGATGGATGATGGACGCATGGATTGATTACTGTTTGACGGTTTGACTGTTCGTGTTTCTTTTGAGAGCTAATAATACAAAAATCAATTCTGTGCCGCAAGGCTGGGAGGTTAACCAGTGGGAGACGCAAATAACTTTGCGAGGCGGTCGTTTGTAGACCTTCTCTTCCCGTTCTTCCTCTCACTCTTTCCATATCCGCCAGGACTGATGTTGTTAGTATTTACCCAAGCCTGCGCAATGTCTGCGCTCCGCGGGCTCCACAGCCATCTAATTGCCTGTCACATGAAAAGCTTTGTCTTTTGTCACCGTGGATCAACTGGAGATCAATACTGCCAACGGGGAGAGTGAAGCGTGTGCATGTGTGTGTGGGGGGGGACACACACAAACAAATGAGTTTGAATACCTGCGAGGAAAGAGGAGCTTTGGAGGACGCGGCGGAATTACTGTCATCTTGTCGTCCCGGCGCGCGGTGAGGAGGCTTTTTTGGGGGCGCGATGCGAGCGCGGAACATTCCGACGCACGCCAGTTCTGGCGCTCGTGTAGCATCTGGCAGCCGCACGCCGTGACGCACCGCCTCGCAGCGCTGCCGAATGCAGGGTTAAAAAGTGGGTGGACCCTAGCTGGAAAACCTCATTAAGTTTTAATTCCTTTCTGTATCCTATTTCTATAATGGGGAATTGATTTTTACTTAGTGCACTGGACCAGAAATAATTCTATTTCAAATCGTTTTATTCTCCTCTGTTTGTCTTTGTGTGTGTCGGGCTCTCTGTGTGCCTTCAAGTGTGTGCGTGCGTGTGCGTGTGTGTGTGTTCGTTTTCCCACATTTAGCTGAGACGCCGATGTTTCTCCCTAATCCGTTTGGAGCGAGAAAGATAGTGTGTCATTCTTTTTTAAACACACACTGTTTAGCTGCTTTAATGGATGCACACTTGCTAATGCTTCCACAAGAGAACATACCTTTAATACTTTCAGTGTTGCACTATGTCTGGCTGTTCTTTGAAGAATTACAGCACGTCATTATCGAGTAATACCAGTGTGCCATTGCTCCACATGGTAATTTCGCCTTTTTAAATCAACAAGCACTTCATACTTACCCTACTTTGATGTAACTTCTCAAGCTGAAAGTCCTTTGGTGGTGTTGTCGGAGCACATGGGAGGATGAGGCCCACCTGAGCCACAAACACCATATTGATTGGCTCTGAAATAACACCTGCGCTTTGTTTCGTAGAGGGAGAAACGCTTAGCTTCGCTACAATCGACGCGCTGGCCGAAGGCACTGCCTTTAAAACTGGGAAAGGAATTTGTGAGAGGAAACAAGAGAGAAGTGAAGATAAACGCAGCAGTAGAGACGTGAACATGTAGATTGAAGAAGGTACAACTGAACCAAGAATAGAAGAATGGCTATTCAGCTCGGCTAGCTAAAAGCGGGCTAAATGCTAACGTGTGCACGCTAACTTTTCCATGTTTTTCATGCATCGCCATGCTTGTTTTTTTAAACTTTAAACTTTAGATTCTTGCTCAAAGACACTTCAAGGAGCGCTGGTAGATTTGTTAAGATTTCATATAAAACCACAAACAGCTCGAATAACGTTTTTTCATCCAATATCATTTGCAAGAATAGAACACTTCTAGAACTATTTTACTCAAAGGTCCAGTGTTGTAGGCGAGAGATAGTGTTGGAAATGTTTTCCATATGAGATTAATAACTTCAGACACCCATTTTCATAGGTTTGGCTCACTCCTATTGGTGATAACGACTTACTTGCTGCAATCTTGGGAAATCCACAGGTCAGTCGAAGGTAAGACTCCAATTATTACACAAACTGTCCTTCTTAAGTTCCTTTCATCTATTTCCCATTAACGTGTTACAGAGGATTTGGGGGGAATTCTTCTCTTCCATGCAGGGCTCTGTAAGTGACATGGTATCGATGATGCTTACCGTATCTGTATTAAAGTGCCACTGCTTACGGGCATGATAAAGAGGATAACTGACACAATCAATCTTGATAGAGTTAAGGCGGCTTCCAGCTCCTCATCAGACGTTTACTCTCCGTGGGTGTGAAGCTGCAGCTCCGGCCCAGCATCATGCACCGTCTTCAGTTACTAAGACGACTAATAGGCCTCTACCTCGACACATCGCGTTATGATCGATTGGCATTCGTATCAAATTCACAGTGATCATGATCCTAGTGAAGCATAGCGGTGCAGCTATATCTCCGCGATGACTTTAAAACAGTCCCGGTGATTGCTATATATATATCACAATATCGTTTTCGTCTCGTTGTTACTCTATTCTGCTCGTCTCAAGTCAACCCTCCTTTGCAACCTATTTGTCTTCTCTCTCACTCACCCAATCTACCTGCCTCCCACTCTCCGTCTCCCACGAACCCAGGCGCTCTTATTAAGGCTGAACTCCTCCAAGGCGCCCTGTATCTTCCTCCCTCTGCCTTTCACCTTGCCCTCGTCTGCTCTCACAGCTTCTGTGCGGCTTCCCAATTTCACCAATCCGAGTTTCTGAGTTCTACCTTTGGTGCGGAGACACCTCTGGGGATCCCAAAGCAATAATACAGCATCAGAGGCAAAGGCAATAATCAAATCTAATGCACTCACTGATCTGACTTCCTGAACCCCGCTTATTCCTTAATTTATTAGACATGGGAGAGAGGAGGGATTGAGGAATTCAATGTGTGCCTGGCTCTTGAGATGCTTTCAGGAGACACATTGTTTATTGCTTTGGGTTTATACTTGGCATAAGGCCCTTAATCTCTTTAGAGAAAAAAAGAGCACTTTGAGAAGCTTTCAAAGTACATGTTTCTGACTTACCTTTTTTGTATTCGGTTATGTATAGCCATTTTCTTCCATATCTTAAAAAAATTGCATTTCGCTGTTGGTAATGATGGAGGCCAAATGTTAGGACCTGACTGTCGGCAGTGACAGATATAAGTACGGAGAGAGCGGTGACTCACTACATCTATTTGACAGGACTGGATGAAAAAGTGTACTCAGCTAAAATGAAAAGTAATGGTAGAAAGAATAAAGTAGATCAATTTAAGGCTATAATGAAAACAATTCCAGCTTGTAGTACCGTAGATTTGTCTGTACTCATCTTGATATATTGGGTGATCGGATCGTTACAAAGGCATACATGCCCTTCTCAATACTTTGCCAATTAATCATTGTTTTCCTTCTGTAATGGCCAAAATTGACTGTCCATTTGCGTTTTTTTTATTTTTTATTTTGACTTCATTTGTATGACTTTCATCAGTGGTTGCTATATTTTGACACAGGGTTAGAGTTAGTTGTGTTGACTGTGGAGTGTGTTCTGAGAACAGCAACACACACCAGAGTGGTCACGTTCTCAGTCTGTGGACAAATGCTAATTTTAATACTCTGAAGAACTGTCATGAATTTGTGTCTGTGTTCAGGCCTCAGACACTCCCCAAACAGCATAATGCATGTTTGATTCAAAATCCTTGCACAACAGGTCAATTTTCTTTGCATAAAAAATTGCATGATTGTCATTTATAAATAACTGGGATCTCCATCATGTCAATCACATTAACATACCCACTTCAAACTCTTGGTCCATCATTACAGTTTTCAAAACAAGTTTGTATTTCTGCATCATCTTGCTATTATTTCTATGAATAACAATGCATTTATATGAATAAGTGACGGTATACATTAATTAGAGATTGTTTCTATGAATATTGAACTGTTGTTTTGAATAACAGAGCGCTGCTCAGAATAAAAGAATGTGGCACTGACTAAAAGACCTGGACAATGCCTGGCAATACAGAGGGCAATACGGGCATGTTTCTAATGGAAATGTTCTACATGAAGATAATTTCTGAAACCCAAAGTCCACATCTGCTAATGAGAATGTAAGATATGATCTAAGCTGTGAAGTGGGGAACTTACTTTGGTATAGTTTTATCTGAATGTAGAAACAGCCTACCCTAGTACCCTATTACTTAACCTCGATATTATGGGACCGGCCACATCATACATAAACCTGAAATACAATTGTAAATCTGAAGTAAATAAAGAAGTCAACATTGTGTGTTTATTGACAAACTATCGAATTACTTTTATTATATCAGTTGAACCCTCCTCCTAAATGTTAGACGAAGACTAACTGAATAAATGTTAACTTCACTCTTCTCCACAACAATATTAGTTAATTGGATTGTAATCTTTTTCAAATAATGTTGCGATAATGTGCATATTGTTTAAAAGGAGAACATGGAAGTGTCTGTCTGCTGTGTGTGTGTGTGTGTGTGTGTGTGTGTGTGTGTGTGTGTGTGTGTGTATTTGTGGTGTGTGTGTGTGTGTGTGCTGCATCTGTGTCCTTCCCAATGCTCCGACAAGGAGTGGACCTGTGTGCATGGACCACACTTAGCAGGATGAAGGTTGAGAGAGAATATCAATTGTTATCATTCTTACAGTGTAAATCAATCCAGAACTGACTCATGATGTTTGTCCAAACCGTGGCGAGTGGAGAAGAGTTGCAGGAGGAGTAATAATGTAGCCTAATGTAATAAGTCTCTGTTGAAATGAAAGAAATATTGGCAGGTGTCCAGAGAGGCTCATATGGACATATTTGTTTGGCAGTAGATCATGGATGCTATTCAGTGTCCGACTGAACACCAACCGTTGATGTGACATATTAAGCTGTGTTTCTATTAAGGCCTTAATATACGCAATAGCTATGCAAAAAGACGATAATGTGCCAATTGATAAAAGTTGTGAAAACTGCAAAACTAAGTCAAGCAAATACAATTTGAGTGAATGGTTGAATTTAGTCGGAAGGAAAATTAAGCCAAAGCCCTATGTGCAAAGAAGATAATCCTCTTGGATCCAATGGAACATCATCAATTTAATGTGTGCAAATGGTGTTCTTCTTCATAACACAGCCATCATATACTCAGTCCAGAAATCCATACAGCTTGCATTTCTCAATAATTGTAGTCATATATATCTGTCATATATAGATTTATATTTCTTAAGATCTGCTCAGAGTTACAGATTGTGCCAGAATATACTCGATTTGGGCAAAAATGAAAAACAGAAAGAAGGGCAGCCTAGACGGGTCGACTAAATATCTCAGGGCTGAAGCAAAGAGACGGACGACCACACACTCTCACATCCACACCTACCGGCTACATGGATTCCTCCATCTCTGCCTGTGAGAGCCGCTACAGTTAAAACACAATCTAAAATGATTCAGCCTTAATAATCACTCAACATGGAAAAAAGAAGATGTGAAGCATCCAAACATGCGGCTTCATTATTCAAACCCCCAGTAATCTAAGAGGAATGTCCCATGGACATAGTTTATATTTTATGAGCACAGTCCCCAAAGTGTGAGGGTTTCTTTTTATGGAAAATGTATGTACATATGGTCAGAAAATTATTTTTGGGAAATACATGCTGACACAGAATTGGGGGCATAACAATACACATGCCAAGACGTGTGGTGATTATCTCATTATCCTGTAAAGTGAAAATAAAGCAACAATAGCCTGGATCCAAAGGGGTTAAATGTGATTTGTTTTAATGAAAACAATTACAATAATTAAATCAAATAACAGAATACAGGATTTTTTAGGATTTTTTGTGTGTAAAGATATATCAACTATGTTTTAACAGTTATTACCATCGCATTCTGAGAATGCGGAAGGTTATGTTTTGATCGCTATATATTTATTTGTATGTGTTTGTGTGTTACTCGCATAAGTAAAAAAGTATTAAACTGAATCGCATGGAATTTAGTGAGATGATTGGTTATTATCCGGGGACCATTTGATTCGATTTTCGGATCGATCGGGTCAAAGGTCAAGGTCAAGAAAAGGTACCGAAAAAGTGGCTGCGGCGAAGGTATGCGCTCTACCGAGTGCCCGTTCTCGTTAGTGGGATGATTTAATTTAGTGAAAAATGTATTGATGCAATGGGGTATCAATGGGTCCATTTGGACAGCGAGGGTCAAGGCTGCCATCCCACAACAGTGTGTGAACATAGCTAAGTCACAAAATCAAGCAACACCATGTTTAAAAGGTGACCATGCTGAGAAACGGACCCACCAACACACCAGATTGGAAGTAGCACTACCTCGGCTGAGAAAGTAAGCTCCCTGCATTCAAAGTTGTATTTTTTAAACCACCCTCTCCAAATCCAAGGACATGTCCTAAGAACAAAGCTGCCCTCGGGCACGCCTCATGGACAATCAATAAAAAAGTTTGACTTGGTGGATCCGCAGCATAATCAGCCACGAGTGAATTTTGCTTATGAGCGTGCATGTTGGTGTTTACTTAATAACTGTGGTGTGTCGTCGTAATTCAAAAGCACGCTTGTTGAATCGAGGCTAACGAGGTGGTCAGAGGCAGGTGAGAAGGGCGTGAGGACCAGGTGAAGGGAATGAGGGACTAACGAGGTGATCAGAGGCAGGTGAGAAGGGCGTGAGGACCAGGTGAAAGGAATGAGGGACTAACGAGGTGATCAGAGGCAGGTGAGAAGGGCGTGAGGACCAGGTGAAGGTAAAGAGACAATCAGGTGAGGATGACAGGATCTGGAATGACAACAGAGTTAATTAAACATGTAAGCAGGATGATTTGAACTAGATAGGTGGGGATTTTGTGACAGTCTCGGCCTTAATCTCAGCGCTCGGCTCCCACAGCACGCCCAATAGCCTGTCGACATTTTTATCTTTACAAATCACTCTGTTGCTCTTCATCTACAAGAAGAAGAAAAAGTGTTCAGCAATTCCAGTCCAGAGGGTCGCGGCAAAGAAGGCCCGGGCCAAGTTTGATGAATCACATTTCAAGCCTGTGAGTAAGTGTGTGTGTGCGTGTGGCAGGCGATCTTTCTATCTCCAATGTTTAGAGATGGATATAACCAACGGCAGCCTGTGCCTCCGCGATGACACGGCACCGCCTGCACCTACACCTAAATATTTATCCTGTTCCGAGTCTCCAAACACGTCAAACTTCCTGCAGACGCGCTCACACATCCCACGAAGCCGACGCAAGCGTCTATTAGTCAAAGTGTCCGTGTGGCCTGCCCGCAGCTCGGTCCTTTTTAGGGCTTGAGAACTCGATGGGCCTGGTGAGCGGTGCCGGGTACCGCTGATGGCGCCGCACGTGAACAAAGAGAAGCATGGAGCTCCCTCTTTGCGATGGGAATGGAAACTGGCCGACAGACACAGAGGCCAGCAGAGACAACAGGGAGACTCGTTGATCAATTATTCATTGTGCATTTATGCACAAGGGTTTTCCTGGAAGTGGCGGCGAGCGCAGCGGGCGGTCAGGGGGTGTCTGCCTGGTGAGGGAGACACGGCAGTGAACACAGCACACCACTGACAACCACGATTTCCGGTGGCTGAAACAGGCGCTCCTCATTCACCGTATGAACAGGTTTGAAACGTGATTATATAACGAATGCTAGCGTGAGCGAGGGCATGCAGGGCTGCCTCTTCAAGGAAGTCAGGTGATCTTTACGTGTTACGGAACGTAGCGTTACTTTACGTGTTACGGAACGTAGCGTTACTTTACGTGTTACAAAAAATAGCGTTACTTTCCGTGTTACTGAACGTAGCGTTACTTTACGTGTTAAGGAACGTAGAGTTACTTTACGTGTTATGGAAGATATTCCAGCATTGGACTCAAGTCCAAAGAGAAATAAGACTTTTGTTTAGGTTAAATGAGTGACCGTAATAACCGGTGACCCTCAGTGGAATCAGTTTGTTGTGGTTAGCGTAGATAATAAACACAGATGAGTACATAATAATATATATAATTTTTATTCTTAAATACTTAATTAATGTAGAAGTAATATGTCTCCAGCAGAAAGGGCACATTTCTCATCCAGGGCAAAGGGGCAGGTGCACCACCATGGCTCCTTCTGTGCTTGTGCCTGATTGTTGTTATATTTAAACAAACTACCATCTTTTTCCAAACCTTTTGCTTGCCTGAACAGACGCACTAATCTCTCATGTTGCTGCACGTTCGGAACCGATTGTTAGAAAAATGACAACTACATTTTGTTAAGACATCCTACGAACCGTTTTGTAAAGATTGAAACACCAAAAACGCACTCTTTCTTCCTCTCTTTTTACATATGCGTTGATTTAATCGCAATTTCAGAGGCCGAGGAGTCCTCTCTGAACAACGTTATTCATGGGTATCAGGTATTCCCAGGAAAAGGCTTCGAAATTAGTTATTCAGTCCCTGCTCAGGGACTTTTTGTGGCCACGGTGTCTCGAAGCCTCCCTTCTTTTGGCCTGAATTTGCAGTGTGTTCAATTCAATTCAGTTTATTACCTTTGCATTGAAAATGTGGAAGGTTATGTTTTGATCGCCGTGTATTTATTTATTTATTTATTTGTATGCGTGTTCCTCGCATTATAAAATAAGTTTTAAACCGAATCTCATGAAATTTGTTGCGATGATTTGTTATTATCCGGGGACCATTTGATCAGATTTTGGGATTGATCAGGTCAAAGGTCAAGGTCAATGCATGGAAAGGTCAAAATGTTCTTTTTACCATAGCACGGTAAATTTGTATCCAATTGGCATGCAACTAATGCCAACACGTTCATAATTCAATGCCAAATCTTGTGATATGCGAAGGTATGCGCTCTACCAAGTGACCATTCCAGTTTTCTGTAGCCCAATATCACAAATCACAAATTTGCCTCAGAGGGCTGTACAATCTGTACACATACGACATCCCTGTCCCAGCGCCTCACATTGGCGAGTGCCAGCCTATGTGGGCTAAAAGGTCCAGGATGCAGCCAAGAGCCAGACCCATGCAACACCCGAACAATCGATAACACTTCAAAAATAGACCCTTAATCTAGAGAAGCTCAGTCTTGGAGGGCCACATTCTCCTTGATGTTGTAGCTGCTGCTGCATTTGAATAACCTGCAGTCTGCTATTGATCCGTGAGCACGGCCAGAGGAAGTGCATTGCAGTAACCCAGTCTGCATGCATCGTAGCTTCTCAGCATTGGACGAGGCAGGCTGACCTATGCGGTGTCAGCTGATCACAATCAAGACAAGGGTTTTAGCAAATATAACGTATATTCAGGGCCAGATCCACCAAGAAATACTGACGATGCGCAACTTTTCGTTGCAGATTGTTTTAGTTGCCGTCAGCGTCTGAGAGACGGCAGGTCTGTTCCTAGTACTGTGGGTGAAAGAGAGCTAATAATGCAACAATTAATGCAATAAAAACAGCTCAACTTCACATGAAAAAGAAGTCAGAGACCATTTTATTTATAATGATGAGTTTTCATTTCATCCACATTTCTTTATTTTTCTACCCATCCTTATGGATGTTTGTTTCTCTCCCATCTGCATTGTGTTTACCTCTTGTCTTTGGAGGCGGATCAATCAAGAATGCATAATCCACATTTGTTAACATATCTCCTCCAATTAATTTCATGATCCTCCCTTAAATGCATATAGCGATAAGCTTAACCGCCATTCCAGCCTGCTGGTCCGTTTGATATACAGTGTTTTGTGCATAATGCATCACATCTGTGCTCGAAGCACATCTGCATGATTTTCTTTTTTTTTTTTCTCTTATTTTCTGTCACGTATCAGAAACCCTGAGAAGCATCTGAATAAAAAATATATCTGCATCTAAATTGTTTTTCTCTCCTGTGTTCAGTGTAAGTCATATAAAAAAAATAAATAAAAAAAAACATGTTTTGCTGGATGATCTTTTTTATCCTTGAAATAAATGGACGAAGAAAAAGTTTCCCAATTTCATATGTAACAGGTGAGAAAAGGGGCTTTTAACAGGTGAATTCATTTTCATTATGTTGTGACGGTTGTTCTAATATTAATTTCAGTTAAATAAGGTTGAAGCGCACTACTTCCCATGTTTTTAATTAGGATTAAAGGCAATTCTTTGAGGTGGGTTTTAACACTTTCCGAGACAGAATATGTTCACGGGTGACACCATAAGGGCCAAAAAAAAGAATCTGGGCTTTTTTCACCTTTTTCATCGTGAACATAGGACATAAATGACTATATCTAGATTGAAACACAGATTTGCACTTTAGTAGCACTTGAATGGCTCTTATTATGGTACTCTTGTAGTTTGACTATGTTGAGGAAATGTTACTTTCTGTATTGTTGTTGTTCTTAGTTTGTACTCTAGGTTGAAATGCACTTATTGTAAGTCGCTTTGGATAAAAGCGTCTGCTAAATGACATGTAATGTAATAAATGTAGAAAACTGATCACTTTTCTTTCCTTCTCACAATCCCTCGAGACGTTCTGCAGTGATTGAATCAAAACAACAACGAGGGAGTGTTCAAGTTGCGCATGAAACCCAACCAGGCATGTAGGCACACTGACATTGTTGAGTGTACAGCTCCAATTAAGGAGCAGCACAGCTGATAACACCTTAAAGAAATTAACAGCTCCAGGAACAGCTTTAAAAAAATAACTTTTGAAACACTTTTTTCACGCTTCAATCAAAATCCACACACACATGAGATGCAACTGAAGCACCAGAACAGGAAGAGAAGCCAAAGTGAAAAATTGCATAATCGCTCACGAAACAAAAAAAATACATCAATTTATTTCTTGAGTTCGAAGCCAATCCGTTCATAACTTGTTAGTTTCCGCTTGGTCGGAGGCACACGGCTTCAAACTCCGACGTTCTTGGTTCTTCTCTATAGTGTCAGTCTTAGACGGACCGTGACGTTGTTAAATCCGTGTGTATTTTCAGAATAAAGGTTTGGACCAAAAGAAGTTAGAATTCTAAAAAGAGCACTTAACGGAAATCTCTCGTGATTCAAGAAAACTAACGACCAACCCGACAACACCCGGCTCACATCGGTCTCCTGTGGTGTAAAGTCCCATGTTTGGTTTGCCAGATCACTGCGAACATTTCAGAATAAAAGCCTTTTGATTAAAAAAGAAGGGATTAAGTGCCCTGAGGGCTTTGAAGCAAGACGGCAGGATGCGTTGAGTTAAAAACAGTGATTAACCTTCTTTGCTTCTGTAACATGAACCACAGATATAAGCCTTAACACCATAGTAATGTTTCCGGTTTGTCATTAAAAGGCCAAAAGACCATCTTCTCTGTCTATTTTTGTGTTTGTTAGTAAACCTCGCAGCAGAAAATATATACGAGATCATCATAGTGTGGAGGAGGCGCAGCGGGCCGCTGTGACCCGGTGTCGGTTGTATACAGGCGCTAAGGGGGGTTGCCATCGGACGCCGAGGAGCATCGTTAATGCGTCAGGAATGAGAGCAGGTTGCTGCTATTATACATAATATATGCGATGATATCTCGGTGTGGCCTTTCTTTAAACTGTCTAAAATACATTTCCCTGACGTTCCAGCATCTGTCTGTGGGTAGTAACACACTGACTTCAGTGTACACCACTTCAAAAGACAACAAATTATCCTTTGAAAAAAGGTTTTATGTGACCCGGGAGACATTATTATCTACAATGGAGAAGAAAAGTAGCAAATCATTATATTCCTGAGGCTTGAATCATTGAATATCATTTAGTATGATATTGCTGCAGGAATTATATTCTGCTCTTGTTGAAACAGTGTTTGAGTGGATGCGTGTTTTTGTGGGTAGGTGTGTGTATGTGTCTACACAAACAGGTGGGACCCGCTCAGACGGAGGAGGGAGGAATCTGGGTCAGCGTGTTGTGTTTGGTTCAGGGAGCAGCGGTGTGTGCAGATGGCCGCGAACACGACCGAGACCCCCGACACGAGGCACTGCCCGGCGGGGGGTTCGCTTCCTGGGGTCACACACACCAACGCGTTGGGGGCGGGAGAAAGGATGAGCGCTTGGGGGTGCATGCTGGGTGACAAGGGATTGGACATAAAGGGGAAAAAAACACACTGAAACATATGTCCTGCTGTGGGCATGCTACAGCGAACACACACAACACATACAATTACTTGCACAAACCCTGGATGCTGCACTGTGTCTCTTTACAAACATAAATACACAAGTAAACCTTTTAAAAGGTAGCTATCACTTATTAATAGAGATGGTCTTGTTGCCTCTCAACGTTGCACAGAGTAGAATACATTGAAAAGGAATGTAGCTTCCTTCTAATGCTGCCAGATGTTCTCAACAGAAATAAATAAGTCACATTTGTATATACAAATAAGAGGTAATATGAAAGTAAACAGGTCCATCAGTGTAATGCTGGAACTAAATGAAGTAATCATGTTGGGTATTAGGTGATGAGAAAATGTTCAGCTCATTTCAAAGTAACTGGAAATCATGAAGTTAGGGATGCTTTGTTTTCTAAAGAGCACTAAAGAAACGGGCCTTGAATGGCACCTGGGGGTGCACCACAAAAGAGAATGAACCGTTACCTCGTTGTTTTAATCTCCAAAACAGATCTATCTTGCAGTTAAGAGATGGAGACGTTCCTGAATATTGGTAACACATGCGGCAATAGAAGATACCAAGCATTGACTTGTGATCACTTACTCTAATGGGAGAATTCATTGCTTTTCACATTATTAAATCAATGCTTTTCGGGTTTTGGAGTTATATCTTCAGACTTGAATTCAGTATCTGGTAACTTGATCGGCATCTGTCAAGAGGAGACGTTAATCAGAAAACAACAAACACAATGAACAAACACATATTGCTGTTGGGCCTTTCTCCTCTGTCAATGTGTTCATCCTCTGACATATATATATATATATATATATATATATATATATATATATATGTAATTACATGATGATCATGTGTGACCAATATAACAAACTACATTTGTTGGAGGTCATTAAGGCTTATACGCCCAAGCAGCATGATATTAAACATATCGATCCTTATTGATACAGGAATATGACTTTATTGGTGAGAAAGCAGCTTCACATAGGCAGCAGCACACTACAGGACTGGGATGCTCACACGTGGGTCGACAAAGGCAAAGAAATCAACCGCCGAGTGCAGGAGGAGCTCATAAAGGAGGCGCGGAGATGCTCACTGTCGCCAACAAAATGCCAGCTCAGAACAGCCTCGGGGCGGCAGAAGAAAGAAATAATTGACCGAGGCGGCGACTCACTAGCAACCTCTCGCTCAAATGTATCAAATTGTTTTTTAAGTGTATTGGTCTGAAATAAGGTCTGTGGTTATCACAAGCCCAATATTTTTGAATGTTTTGTTTTTCTGTATAAAATACGACAGTAAATACCTCTTTTGCGGATACCGAAGCTTTTAAGTCCCTTAAAAAAAGGCGGAAATAAACCGCCATTACAGCAACTAGCCCGCTTACGTCATTTGTTTTTTTACTTATGCTGATTTTGACTGCTCAGTTCATTTGTGAAGATTATCCTGATGAACAAAGCATGTGAGTATCAGAATGTTTTTTTTTTCTTTTTTCTTTTGCCCCAAAGCTAATTTTTTGCAATAATCCAAAATCCAATGGGAAGATCCTTTTGGCTATTTTCCCGGCAAAGCGAGGCAATGCTAACTGTGTGATTCACCTACCAAACACTCGCCAGCAGCACTCAAGGGTGAGAATAAGAACCCACCCTGCGTTCTGATCCGCTCCACTTTTAATCCGCAGATAATGCTGTTTGCTGGACACTCAGAACTCGTGTTAATCCGTTGTAATTACCAAGTCAGGATTTCACTACTTCAGCAAGTTCTCCCTGACCAAGTCAGTGGCCCTAGATTACAAACGTTGATGCTCTATATGGCTCTTTAGGAATGGCAGAGGTACAGTAGAGGAGGAAGTCAGGTGATGTAGAGTAATACATGGTAAACTCTTTAAACACAAAACTTTCTCCCAGGAGACAGCATTGAGTTGTTTGTTTTTTAAACTCCGAACCACCTTGTTTCTCCTCAACATGTTGTTGTTTTCTGCAACGGCAGTGTGAGCACGTAACGGAAAGTGGGTGTCGATTGCTGCAGTTTGAAGCGGCGGCCCACGCTCCAAGCTGCTCTATTTGACAAATTAGCAACGAGATCTGAGTCGTTGTGTTTATTTACAGAGAGAATGATTCCTTTACTAATTATTTCCTGTCTCTTCGTGGACTCGCTTTTTATGTCAATGAACGCTATCCTTTCAAGTGTCGAATTTCATTGAGCATCACTGGAAAGGCAGAGGAGGACTCATCCCAGCCTCTAGCCTCGAGACGCGCTACGTCCTGGAGCCATTTGTGAGTACCAGCTTGTATTTGGTCACTAATTGGTACACAATGCATGCGGCGGGCCTTTTGAAGCTCGAACTAGAGGACCCCCGGACCCCCGGAGTCCTCTAGTTCAGGTGTAAATACAGACTTGCCTGCTGCCATATAGGTAATAGCTATGCACTTTGAACTCTTTCAAATACAATTCTAAAAAAAGGTGTTTTTTTTATTTATCTTCCTGCTTTTATTACCTGCCTTTCAACTTGAATTTGGATTGAACTCAACGTCTCATTCGTGTGCCATATGTAAGATGTATCACATGAGAGAAGCATACACATTGCTCTGTGGGGCCGGAAGCACAGAACAAGAGCAGTTGGAGAAATGCTAGTTGTATCCGCGTTGCTGGCTCGTGAATGGAGGATCACAGAGAGCCGGCACACGCCCGTTCAGACAGGTATAAACACCAGGGAAGAACACAACGAGTCTCGCATTGATCTGCCCTCTCACGGAAGACGTACACTCTTGTACAGGATCAACAGCCTTTATCGGTTCTCCTGCTTTTCTGCCTTTGACTGCTCAATATATATTCTCCTCCCCCCACTCCGATCATCCTCTGTTTTTCTCCTCCGTCACATTCGTCTCACACTGTCCGTCCTCTCCCCGTTAACGCGCTCACCTTTTTCGGAGCGCTTTGTGGAGCGAGAGCTTCCACGACGAGGATTTTTTAAGAGACTGTGGACTTGAAAGACTGAATGCCCATGGTCAGCTGATGGAGGGATGGAGCTTAACCCTCCTGTTACCTTCAAATGTACTAACATTGTTTACCCTTGGGGTCAATTTGACCCCATCAATTAAAACCTCCAGAATTTTTTTGGAATTCAAATTTGTTGTCAGTTTAGGTGTCAGGTAATTTATGTTTGTCTGTTGACTACCTAAATAGTCCATTAAATACAAATAAAAAAATACATCCGGAATACTTGTTCAAGACTATGGCGAAATATGCAGATCACCATTAAAATCTCACTCATTGACCTCAAATTGGAAAGAGATATATTTTTGGTGTTTTAATGGCTTTATATTACTTCTAAGTACATATTTTTTATATATCAAATTGACCCAAAAGAACACCGATGCGTACAAGTTATGTGCTGACATTAAAAACATATCATGTGAATTTTATGTTTACCCAGTTGTCCCCAATAAATTAGGAAAAGTCATGAAATATGAAGCAAAATTAATGATGTCAATAATTTTCTTTGAGACGTTAAACATTGAATGAGGTCAAATTAACCCCAAAGGTAACAGGATGGTTAATGGGTCTCTTTACAACATCCAGAGCATTATTACATGTAAGATATATTGTAGTAATGAGTCCCTCCACCTCTGTGTGGGTTGTGAGTTCCTCCCTTCATATAGTCGGGCCGGCTGAGTACCATTTAGCCTGACTGCTTATTATAATTTTTATTAAATTAGAAACTGTTTCGGAATACAGTCAACCCTCCAACCCAGCTGAAGTACCATCTTCAAATTAGATTGAATCTGTTTAATAATCATAGACAATATGCCAGACTCTTGAGACTATCTGACATCAGTTATAGTCTTTGTGCTAAATCGGTGTCACAATTGCTT